>VZSF01005694.1:225320-422203 GCA_013398295.1 Chionis minor
CTCCTCTTGTCTCCTCTCTCTTTTTTCAGAATTAGATCTAAGCTTTTCTACAAACTCATTAAAGCCTTTCTTCCCAAACATGCACGCACTTAACATTTTTTTCATAAGAAAACAGCCAACTGTCTGGTATAGAGGTTTAAATGATTCACTGAGTAAGTTTGTATATTAGCATCTTAAGTGTGGCATCCTAGTATTTAAAAAAAAAAATCCAACAACCAAATCCCTTTCTCTTTAATATGCTGTATACTTACAAAAGCTATACAGAAACTGCAGTTTCTAAGGGTTTGCAAACCAAGTTTCAAAATCCTACTTTTGTCATTGATTCTATACACATATCGAAACTTTCTTCTTTGAATTGGGCAATCTGCCTTATTGAACAACAGACCTTCTGTTAACCACCATTTCTTCAAAAAAGGGACTGGACTGTTTACAGTTCAGAATTACCAAGTGGACTACAAGGCTGTCTCAACTTCACTGTGTAGGGGAGCAGAATAGGAATCTCAGTGGACCAAGCAAAAATAAATCAAGGTGCCTGCAGAAAGTGCTGCTTTGAAGCAACTGTCCTTGGAAACTCTGCTGTCCTACCTCTCCAGATTGGTGAAGCTTCTTAGATAGTTTTCTTAATTTGTCTGAGATAACAGTTCTGCAACTGTTTCCCACTCTATTTTTCCTTGTATAGTAGTGTAATCAGAGCAAAATTGAAGACTAGAAACTCTCAGCTTATGGCAAAAAGTACAGCTGTTGAAGTTGTGCAAATGTCTAATTAGAACTTTTCATTAAATACATGAAACTGTGCTTCTTGCCTCCTCGCTTGATGAAAATAAAGAAAAATATTGAGAAGACCGTAGCTTAATGCCAACTTGTGCAGTTCTTGTTTACAATGTTTGATCCCAAATTTTGTAAGAATTAAATAAGCATAGAAACCAAAATCCTATGGAAAACTAGGAGGAACTGAAAGTCATCTTGGGCACTTCTGAACAGTTTGCTCAACTGTTCTAACAATTCTAAACTGATGTATATGTGATGTATTGGATAACTTACCAGGTTGGCTTGTTCAATTCTTTTTCCTTACCCTCCTCTTTTGGATGAAAGCTGTTCCCCTACGGAGTATCAGATGAATATCTTAATGTGTTCAGATAAATCCTGGTGGGAGGGTCCCCATTTGGCGTATGGTGTTTGGCAAAGTCACTTTCTGGCATTTTTCCATCTGAACTAAGAGGAAAATTAGATCAACTGTGTGGTACAAATCTCAGCAGGGTAGTGCCCTGGGCAATACTAGAACAACCAGCTCTATTTAGGATTTTCACGATGTTTAACGTTGGGAGGGGAGAACAAAACCTTTAATATTTGATTATTTTTATCAACAAATGTCTTTATGAAGGGCATACTCAATCTGAAGCTTTCTGCTGAGTTTTCAAATCAGGTTAATGGCAATTTAGGCAGCGTGTTCAAACAAGCTCATATATTCAAATAAGTTGAACAGGTAAGACCTACCTGCAGTAGCTAAAAGGGTGGATACAAAATCAGATTATCACAATTTCTAAATGCTCTGTTGCGGTGTTTGTAATTGGTCATTGTCTGGGATGAACCAAGTAGAAGCATAGACTTGTGATCTTACCCTGGGAAATTGCCCGATTTTCTTCTATTAATCAGTAGGGCAAAATGTTTGTTTGGACATTTCTACTGCTAATTCAAATGGGATTTTTTACTTTCATCTATACATTTATGAGTTTTACACAGAGACCTTCTCGGCTTGAAATAGCTCCCCCTTTTTCTTTCCAAGTATTTCTTTCATTATGCAGTTTATCTTTCTTTTCATTTGACTCATAGTCTAGTTCAGAAATATGCTTACAAATTACATGACAGATTAAAATGACTAGTACATTTTTTTTCTTTAGGAGGTTTGACCAAAATTGTTTCTATACAGAACAAAATATGCTGTATTTGCAAATACCTTTAAATGCTGAAAATTTGATACTTAAAGAAATATCGAAAAATGAGCAGAAAAAATTAATGCAAAGATGCTTTATTTTTCTCTAATACATTTTTGGCTTTCATACAACATATCAGATAGACCAAATGTATTTATCTGTTTATAAGAGCTCACTAGATTTGTTTCTGAACATTCTAGTAGGACAGCAATCTGAACTTACATTTAGAAAAGCAAGTATTTGTGTTTTTACAAATAATTTGTGTAGTACCATATCTCAAACTGAGAAAATTAAGAAACTGATTTTGAAGGTGTGTGCACATTTTACTTTCACTCTTAGAATCATCAGTGTGGCATGCAGTTTATTACTTCTGGTTGATTAAATAATTTTATTTGGAAATGGGTATACAACATGGAAAGAATATAAACCATGAAAGTGTGGAAATAGGTAAATTGTTAATTATTTAACATGAGAAAGAGTATAAATATAAATTTCATAACTCTGAAATCTGCTTTTTAAAAATAGAAGGCTTATGGGAATGAGGCTATTAAGGGTAAAATTAATGGAAAGCCTGGGAAAATCATCCAGAACACTTAAACGGGCTTTTATGGATCACTTTGATTTTGACTTTCATGTTTTTTCCACTCTGAAGAGATGGCCTGTCATATTTTGTTCTGACATCTTCTTGGTTTCTGGAGTACCTATCATGTTGTTGCTTTACACAATCTATATTAGTGAGTTGCTATGATGCACCTGTATTGACTCACCTCAGTTTTTGGACCTTTTCAACTTTTCAGATAATGGCTCCATCTTGAAGTCATCTTTAGTATGGTTTTGGCTTTTTAAACCTTACTGGGGAAATTAATGCTTCTTTATAAATATATTGGCTCTTTTAACTCACATGATCTATAATGCCAGGGTATCTGATAACATATAATTTGGATCCATAATTTGTTTAGCTGTGGTTTTCAGGATTGTTTGGAGAGTTATGTTAAAAAAACCCCAGAGTCATACTTTCTCCAACCATGCAATTTATTTAATCTTCTTCACTGTGACAGATTAGAATTAAAGTGTCAATTCCTAACCTATACAGGCTAGAATTAATGTTGAGAACATTATAAGAAATTTAAACCCATTTACTTCAAATTCGGGTGGATGGTAGATGATGAACTGGATCCAGGTTAACTTTTAGAAACATGCATGTAGAAACATAGCTGCTAATGAGATAAACAAGAAAAAAAAATCTTTGGAGCAGGCAATGATAATTTTACAGTAAGAGTTTAGGCTGGTCTGGGAAACAGGTATTATATGCAAAAACTCCTTAAAATAAATTTATTAGTTATTTATACATAACCACAGCATTTAGGGAACAGAACAGAATACATTAGAATGGAACAGGACAGGAGAAAAGATAATAAAAGATAGAAGGAGACACTCCAGAGCCACCACAGTGAAAGCCAAATAAGAACTACAGGTGAAATACAGCTGGGACAATAAACAGCAGGAACTTCTGAAGACTCACAGTCACCCGTCACTGAAAATATCTCCAGAACTCTAAGTCTAAGACCTAACAAATTAAAAGTAATCGATGACAAAGACACAGTACAATGTAATTAAATTTTGGCCCTCTATAATTTTTTCTATGAAAAGAATCAAAAGGGGAAAAAACACAAAACAAAACAAAACCAGAACAAGCCACAATCTATTTACTTAAATGCAAGAGAACAAAAGAGAAAAAGAAACCTCCACTGTATAAGATGAGCTACCTATCGGCTCTTGTAAAACCACCTCTGCAACTGTGAATCCCCCTGTAATACTTTAACTGACACCAATCTTTAACAGAAAGTCCAAAATAAGAGTGGAAATGATTAAGCAGGCAGTGTGCTAGAGCCAGAATTTAAGATACTTTATAGAATTCTCGTTTTTCTCTTGCATTCACCTCATCATTTCTTATACCTAAGCATCAAGCATTTCGAAACGGTGATTTTTCTGTCCCATTTCTCTGCAGTCTCTAACACAGCAGGATCCTTGCCTGTGATTGTTATTGTGATAGTTATGAATCAGTACCAATAATCTTGATTAGTGTTTGCCTTGCTTAGGATTCAGTATGGTATAAATAGCATTTCTATGATCTGTTTTGAGGATCTGATACACTGTTTTTCTTTCTGCTCCTTCTAATCTACATGCACTTCCCTTTTTATTTAGGCTGTTCTTTCATAATTCCCAATTTCCAAAACAGTGGCAACAGAAGAAGTGAAAGACACGCTGGAGTCTATTCTAAAGGCATAGAACAAAGAGTCTTTTCCAAGCTTTTCCTGGCAGTCCCTACAGTACAAATAATGAGTAGGAAATGTATGATGAGAAATATCTGATTACCACAAATCAAAACCACATATACAGCTGGTGAGTGACAGACTGCAGATACTGAGTTAGCAAGACGTTTCTTGCTTTGTACACTCTCAAGTTAGATTTTACATTAACTGAAATCAAAGTTATTTTACTTTTAAATGTTTTCCAACTGAGGGAATTAGTGCTTAGCGAAGGTTCATAGTTCTCTGAGCCTTCAGATGGTGGGCTGTTTCCACTTTTTTGGGTTTTTGTTGGTTGGTTTTGTATTATTATTTTTTAATAGGAGGAAGAGGGTTACAAAGCAAAGAATGGAGTGTGTGAAGCAACAACACACAAGCAAGCTTCTGTGCATCTTACTCATTCACATGAAAAAAGCAAACTCCACAAACTAGAATGTTCACCTCCTAGAGTCCGTAATAATTAAAACAATGTAATTATTGTTTAAGAGCTGATAGTGGTAATTGCATATCATTTCCCTTGCAGATCGTCTCATCAACCATAAACTCTAACACAGAGGTAGGTAAAGAAGAAACTCATTTAAAGTAGGTGCTTCCTCTGTATGCCCTATGAGCACAATCAATTTCCAGTGTCCTCAGGTCCTACAGATAACATCTGTTTTTGCAATTCAGTTGAAAATTCATTAGCAAAAGTATTTCCTCTGAGAATTCATGGACTCTCACCAGTCCCTTTATTCCTTTGGGCTCTAGACTCCATCTCACCCACTGTATCTGATCTTGAGATATATTGAGATGTCCTCAATTTTCATTTCCCAGCTGGTAACTTTCTATATAAAACCTTCACTTTAAAAAGCAGTCCACTGCAACAGACACCCATCAAAACACAGCAGCCATTTTTTTGGTTTAGGGGAGATGCTTTTCCTTCCATATATACCCCATCCAGAGAAACCATGAAGTTACATCTATGTTTGTGTAAAAATTGTGATTAACCTTTCCATAAGCAATGACATTAGTAGGGAGTCACAGGGGTCATCTAGTATAATACATGATAATTCATCTAGTGAACCACAGTATTATAGACTACACTACACAGGAATACAATATTCTTTAGGAATTATACAGACAGGACCTTGTTTTAATCACCTAAATATTAAAGGACCATTCTGGATCATACATCCATTAGAGTAATAATTAAATTTATTTCTCAAGTTGGTATTAATAAAAGAATAGGTTAGTCTGAAAAGAAAATGTATGAGTATTTTTAATGAATCAGAAGACATCAATGGGGTTTTGTGCATTCTAAAAAAAGAGTTAACACCTGTTAACTTTGAAAGAGGAACGAGAAGAAGATGACAGAAATGAGGTTCCATCTTGGTCCTTCCTGAGTTTTGTTAAATGATGCCACTAAGTGAACTTAAATCTAAGCCCCCAAATTTATATTCCTTCCTTTTGAAAATATCAAAAGATTAAGATTAAAAGTTTACAGTTTTTTCCCCTAAGCTTCATTGCTAAAACCATTTTCTTATTAGCTTCCCTCATTCCCACTTTTTCCTCAGAGTCTGGTTTATTACTTGTGGAAGCCCACAAATGCTGCCCATAACTTTTGCATGTCCATGCTTGGGCCAGATTGCACAAACAGGTCCAGACCGGAGGCCTGATAACTAAGAGATAAGGGGATAAGTAAGTCAATGGAAACTTCAGAGATAGAAAGCCTTTTGTCACCGTCCTCATTTCTTTGATGGAGAGCAAGCAGTTTCTAGTAAATATCTCTTTTCTGAGATAAATGGCAGTGTACAGTATTTTCTTTGACAGTATTAATTAGCTGGAAGTGTAATAATTATTCTCTTGAGTTAAACACCTTTTCTAGCTACATGACTGCTTCAGTTCTGTTCAAGAGTTTTAAAAATATTGAGAGATTTTCTGAGTCACTGGTACAACTAATCAACAAATTTTTAATAGTGCGGATTATAGAGGAAAAGAATACTTTATACTGGCGTTTTAGGAGTCTAAATGGGATGAACTAGGCAACTGTATATCTTTTAATCTATTTTTGGAGACCATGAAAAGACACAGTTTTTGCATTTAGTTAGCAAGGAATTGTAGGCAGCAGTAGCAATAATTAATGCCTTTCCAGTGTGGTTTTATGGAAAATAGTTGTTAGAGAATTATTCTAGTTGAAAGACCCCTCTTAGGACTGCTTTCCACCATCTGGACAGAAACTTCTGATCAGGTGAATAACTGTTTGCATTTTCCTGTGTAAAAATACTTGTAATCTTAAACACGAAGTGTAACAGAATCTTAAGCAGAATGAGAAGCTACCGATTCTAGAACATAAATAAAGTACTTTCTAAAGGTAATTTTAATGATTCACTTTGGGGTACAATGAATATTCTATGCTTTAAAATCATTAAATCAAGAGTGAATGTCTTTCTAAATTATGCCACATGTATTAGAACCAGCCACAAAATTAAATAAAATGTGGAATGGTTTCATTCTGTTATTTCATACAGGTATTAATTTCTATTTCCATGAACATTCACTAAAATGTTGATTGACTCTTATTAAATAAAATTTAAATAAACCTTCCAAATATACTGTAATCACTTATGAAGTGTAAACTACACATATCAATTGAGGGGATTTAGGCATCAATTAAAAGGATTTTTTTTTTTTACTTTTTAAAAATAATAAATATTTCTTATCACTCATCCTAGCTTCCTTGTAGGTGTAATCAACACTAGGAAGTTTGAATATACACATGACATTATCTAATTGCATCCTACCATTTGAAATTTTCACAGAGTCACAGAATCGCTTAAGTTGGAAAAGACCTTTGAGATTGAGTGCAACCATAAACCCAACACTGCCAAACCCACTCTTAAACCATGTCCCTTAGCACAACACCCACCCTTCTTTTAAATATCTCCAGGGATGGTGATTCCACCACCTCCCTCGGCAGTCTGTTTCAATGCTTGACAACCCTTTCCATAAAGAAGTTTTTCCTAATATCCAATCTAAGCCTCCCCTGGTGTAACTTGAGGCTGTTTCCTCTTGTCCTATTGTTTGTTAGTTGGGAGAGAGATTGACCCCCAGCTTGCTACAACCTCCTTTCAGGAAGTTGTAGAGAGTGACAAGGCTTGCTCTCAGCCTCCTTTTCTCCAGGCTAAACAATCCCAATTCCCTCAGCCACTCCTCATAAGACTTGTTGTCTAGACCCTTCACCGGCTTTGTTGCCCTTCTCTGGACATGCTCCAGCACCTCAGTGTCCCTCCTATACTGTAGTGCACAAAACTGAACACAGTACTCAAGCTGCAGCCTCACCAGTGCTGAGTACAGGGGCACAATCACCTCCCTGATCCTACTGGCTACACCTTCTTGATACAAGCCAAGATGCCATTGGTATTCTTGTCTACCTGAGCACACTGCTGGCTCATGTTCAGCTGCCTGTCCACCAGGACCCCCCGGATCCTTTTCTGCCAGGCAGCTTTCCAGACACTCCTCCCCAAGCCTGTAGCGCTGCCTGGGGTTGTTGTGACCAAAGTGCAGGATCCGGCACTTGGCCTTGTTAAACCTCATACCACTGGTTTCCGCCCATTGATCCAGCCTGTCCAGATCTCTCTGTAGAGCCATCCTACCCTCAGGCAGATCAACACTCCCCCTTAATTTGGTGTCATCTGCAAACTTACTGAGGGTGCACTCAATCCCTTCATCCAGATCATCAATAAAGATATTAAACAAGACTGGCCCCAAAACTGAGCCCTGAGGAACACTGCTTGAGACCTGCTGCCAATTGGATTTAATGTCGTTTGCCGCAACTCCCTGTGCTCGGCCATCCAGCCAGTTTTTAACTCAGTGAAGAGTACTCCTGTCAAT
Organism: Chionis minor; assembly: GCA_013398295.1. Lineage (NCBI taxonomy): Eukaryota > Metazoa > Chordata > Aves > Charadriiformes > Chionidae > Chionis > Chionis minor. Next base: position 233,431 of record VZSF01005694.1, read on the forward strand.
GCCATGGGCTTCCAGTTTCTCTAGCAGAATGCTGTGGGAGTCTGTGTCAAAGGCCTTACTGAAGTCCAAATAGACAACATCCACAGCCTTTCCCTTATCCACCAGGTGGGTCACCTGGTCATAAAAGAAGATCAGGTTGGTAATCTTGTTCATTTTTTTCACACAAGCCTAAATTATTCTAAACTCAGATCCCTAATCAAACCCCTAATCCCTAAAACTCAAACCCCTAATCTGTTTTCTTTCCTGCTTTTTTTGCTCTTTCTTTTACAATTTAATAATTAACTTAAAGATGTGTTTTCAATGTTATTTTCTGCAGAAAATTAGAAAGCACAAGAAAAAATCCACAATAGTGCACTGATCATCTGCTTCCTTGAAATCATTGTGTAAAATAGATATATAAAACCATTGCTACTTAAAATATTTAATGAGAATAAAGTTGTTCTTTGTTAGAGAAAATCTACAAGAAACACTGGAGGTGAATCTAAGATATTCTTCTAAGTGGAATATCTGATGGTGGTTCTTCATGTAGCTAAGGATTATTGTTTGGGGGGTGAAGCTTGGTAAACTTTAACTGGATATAAGACAACCGTTTTTAACAGATAGGGTCAAATAGAAAATCTATTTAAGAAACTACAATTTGTACTTCACTAAATTTTTCTACATGCTACTGATTCACTTCATTCTGTATTTTTTCTTAAGGTGTCTTTCCTGACATCCTTGTGAAAACTGAAAACCGGAACTGTTCCTGGCTCCACTCTTACTCACCAATTCCGTGGCAAACTGGACAAGACCCCATCAGACATCCTACAGCCCAGCAAGGCAGCTGGGCCGTGTGGATCCCGGGCAGCAAACTGTTGCCCAGTCTGCCTGCTTGGTTTCATTGGAAATGCTTGCTGCTGGAAGCTTTCCTTCCATTGAAAGAATCTTTGCCTGATGAGAGGCTTTTCTGTTCAAAGTATTTGATTGATGTAGTAGTTAGTGCCTGAAAAAGCTTTACATTGTCACTGGCTGACACACTGAGACTGACTTTATCTCCCCAAAAGTCACATCTGCTGAAACTAAGCTGTGCAAAATGGCAGGGAAATTCCTTTCTGCCCTTCTGCGTAACCAGATGCATTTGTAATCGGAGGATTCTTAGTACAGATTTGCTAATTTCAGTCTTTCAAACTATAGCTCTCCTAAAGCTGTTTTGATTTAGTTAAAATCTGTCTCCCTCTTCCTGTTGATTCTTTGTCCATAAAATTCATGTTCACTTCCTACCTGATGAAAATTATAGGTGGATGTCCCTGTCCCTCCTTGCCAGTTTCTCCTTTCTCCTGCTACCTAGTTGTTTTTAGTTTGACAGCACGTCTGTATATAAAAGCCATTCATCTGTGACATAGAGGGTCCTTTCTTGAGAAAAGCCAAAGCAAAATAGGTATAAGAACCTGTTTAGAGAAGAGAGGGCAAGGGATTGGTGGGAGGGAAATCCTTTTTAGGCGAAAAGGTAGCTACTAAAGTGGAGCTGTGAATGAAAATTTAAAGGCTGTGAAGATGCTGACTCCTGCAATTTACTTTCCCCGCAGTAAATCCCAGGCAAACCACAGCTCAGAAGAGAAAGCAAAGTGGAAAACTGAGAGAAGGTTAGACTTGACAGGCTCCATTCTCTGTTGGTTTTTCAGTGCCTGTGGCTGAAGAATTAATTCAGGAAAGGCTAAGGTATATTGTATGGACTATATGTTATCTGATAATCACAGTAGAAATTACCCAGGATTTGGAGAATTTGTTGAAGTTACCAAAACAAAATCCCAAAGGCAGGTATCTGATGCAGGCACCTGCTTGAAGAACATCATTGTGTGTGTTCAAATACTACCAACTTTTCTGATTTTCCATTTTTTCTCTCCCCACTAACATTTAAAAAAATGGTTTTTGTTGTTGTGTCTTGTCTTTTCTTTATTTCACTATAAATACATAGCATTGCCACCTACTAAGTACAAATACTGTTTTAGAAGATCACAACTTCCCCTTGGATTTTAATCACTTGCCAAAGCCATTTGAGGCATATGCTTCTGCAGAGACAATTTACACTGCTGTGTGCTGGATGAAAATATAATGAAAGATCGGTAGCTTTCATACTCTAGATTGTGAAAACTGGGGGACATTCTTTCTTATTTTCAATGTTTAAAATAAAAGAAATTTGTGCAGCTCTTTTCTGATTAAAATAATAGACCCATGTACAACTCAAGTTTTTTTGAGGGAGGTATATTGTTATCAAGAGAGAAATCTCTTTATTTTACTGACTACATCAGTGAAATTGTTCCTTTGATTGTTTTTCCATGCAAAACAAGAATGTTTGTTCATTATACATCTATTATGAAGGGAAAATTCCTCCAACATAACCTTCTCCTGTTTTACTTGTTTTGCTGTCTTTGTGATAGACAAACATAATTTCTGTTCTGTTTTGTTTGCCCAATGTGACAGAGACAGGTATTTAGACAAACTCATACATCAAGCAAAGGGCTGGATTCAAGCTTTTCCAAGTTTCAACATACTGCTTTTGAAGAGGAGCGTGAACAGTACTTTCACCAGTTTTTGATACCCAGATTGCTGCAGTCTGAAAACTGTAGAACCCAAGGTGCCCCCTCTAAATCATGCTAGCGGTGAAAGTTGAAGCAATGATCATCTGCCTTTGCCTACTACAACTGTCCTTCCTCAGGCAAAAAGGAGAAGGAACAAGAGTTGAAACCACCTCACTGACTGTAATTTTATTTGCATGATTGCGGAGGATAGCCCCAGATGTGACCTTGAAATGGGTATTTGCAGGCATTGTGAAGAAGCAGTGATACCAACAGCCCATCTAAAAGTCAAGTATAAAATGGGAAGGGTGGAACTCAGTTGCTGAAGCATAGGCTTAATTTTAGATGTCTGTTTAAATCCTGCCTGTTTCCAGGTGCTGACTGGAATGAGTACAGCCTCTCACAAGTACTGTAAAGAATCTGAAATGACAGCAGATGTATTTAGGTACCAAAATCCTGGGGTTAGAAGCAAACAAGGAAGTATGAGAAGAGCATGACACAACATTTAGCAGAATGATAGGAACTGATGACTGATTTGAAGCATGATCTTTGCAGCAATTATTTTGATAGATGTACATTGATCACAAAGGTTCAGGCTGGGCAATGGGATGTAATGCTCATCAGGAGAGGAGATAAAAAAAGCTTGTGTGAAAACATATGCTTTTGGAATAAATGAAGAAAATTCTTATGAATAATATGCAGATATAGGATCTTGAGGAGAAAGCAGAGAAAAGGAAAATACTCTCAAGATTATGTGATGGAGCAGTAATGAGGTGACATTCAGAGTGGTCAAGCTGGGTGGTTTTGGGGAGGAAAACAGAAAGCTCTAAGATGATGGAAGGAGATTCCATATGAGACGTCAGGCAGTCAGACAGAAAGAGACAGACCTGAAGGAAAGAGAAGGAAGGAGATTCACAGAATCATGAGTGATTGTATCATAAAGATGATAGATTTTGTTCTTAAGGTTGAGGTTACCAAAGATAACTTAGAAAGGAAAAAAATCTCAGAACCTTGCAACAGGTCTATAGAAACACTGTGAAGAGGATGGGAATCACCTGGAGGAGAGGCTGATGATCTTTTATAGGTAGAGGACAGACAGTATAAGATAGATTACAGAAGAATGCAAAGGAGAGAATCTAGATTGAAGATGGAAAGCAAAATTCACTTTAGACATGTTTAGGTATTTAATTATATAAATCTAAGCTATTTTTTGAGATTTGTTTTTGAATCTGTGAAAAGGAAGAACCAGATGCAGAAGATTTGATTTCAATATCTTATACAAGTGTTTTAATATTGAACCCTCTTCTCACTGATCAAATACATGACCAGTTGAGGCTTAGAAAATTGTCAGCTATGTCTCTGATATGTAATATCAAGGAAAAACTCAAATAGGATGCATTGCATACAAGTGACAGTAGTGTTTTTTTATTGTGTTTTCACAAAAAAAAAAAAAAGCTCAAACTGACATGGTGCAGAAGTTGGAGTGACGAACAGAATGAGCTGTCCTTGAGAAAGTATATTCTGTAAAAGGAATTGTTTCTTTTACACTGAGACTTTTCTTGACCTGGAGGGCAACTTTACATCCTGCATGCGCTACCGTGACAGTGGATAGCAGCTGAGAACCTTGCTTAGAGAAACAATTCCTACCTGGTGAGATTACCTGGTGAAACTCAGCTTCCTACAGAAGGCTGGAAAAAATGTTGCACTGTTTATACTCTCACTGAAACAAAATTATATTACGTCAATCTTGCAATATTCATCCATATAGCTGCAAATTTAGGCAGGTACAAATATCCTAGAGGGAGAAAAAAAGTTTTACCTGGTGCTAGATGAGTACTAAAAAAATGCTCAAAGTGTGTTCAACATCAGCGTCTTTCTTTTTTTTTTTTTTTTTTTTTTTTAAGTGGCAGACAGCAGTAATAAGAAACCTTGCAGATTAGCCAGGGATATTATCCTCTTTAAGTATTTTTTTAACCAATTTAATATTCCCTGGCCATTGCAAATAGTGCTAGTCCAAATAACTGGCATTGTGAATATAAAACAAACTCTTTCACAATGCATACAGAAATATATTCTTTGTTTCCAGCACCTTTTCCATCCTTTGATTTGACTGTATGCTGGTCTTGCATGAACCAATACATTTGTGCAATTGATAAATCCAGACTTTGGAATTCTCTAGGCTCCCTCTCAGGTATAGCCTACATTTAATTTATAGCAACCTGCCACTCCTTATCTGTAAGCAATGCAATCAACATCCTATTTAATAGATTCATTTAACTCAGAATCTCTCCCTTCCTACTTCTTGTTTTCTTTTTACAGCAAGGAAGTCATCCTTGACAAAAATAAAAAGGAATGAACGGGCTGCACTTGCCAAGTGTGCATAGCACTCTTTCAATGATTAGTTTGATCGCTCACGCAGTAAAACCAATATAGCTAGTATTGTCCTAAGTCTGGAGGTGACCTTCCCAATGCTTTAAATAATAAAGAAATGATTTATGGTGATGCAACCCATGCTATTACACTTTGACGTGTATAAATGACAGGTTAAAGTTCTATAATGCATCAATTTGCCCCTGTTATCAGTAGATATTGCACTTTTACAGAATAGAGGATCACATTTATACACTTCCCTAATAATAAAAAATTAAGAAATCAGCTTAATTAAAATTAACATAAACATTAAATGAATACAAGATTTATTGAATAAATTAAATTAGTAAAAAATAACATTAATATTTATAAATAAAGTATTTTACTTCTGATTTTAAACTATTATTTCAGTTAAGTATTTCATTGTGATGGAATTCTAATAGTTACATTAAAATGTTGGATATTAATTACTCATAGGTATTTACAAATAACATTTTAAAAAAGTGCTTTTAAGACAGCTATAACATGAGCTTTCAGTTTTGAATGGTTTTTATGTCTTTTCTTTTTTTTTTTTTTAAGTGAGGTAACACTCTTTTTCCTTTCTTTTCTTTACTTCTTCCTTCACCCATTTTCTGAACTATGAAATACAAGATCTGCTGCAGAATCACATAACCACAGAATAGTTAAGGTTGGAAGGGACCTCTGGAGGTCGTCTTTTCCAACCCTCCTTCTCAAGCAGGGCCACCTAGAGCTGGTTGTCCAGGACATCTAGATGGTTTATGAATATCTCCACAACTTCCCTGGTCAACCTATGCCAGTGCTCAGTCACCCTCACAGTAAAAAAAGTGTTTCCTGATGTTTCAGTTTGTGCCCATCGCCTCTTGTCCTGTCACTGGGCTCTATGTGAGTGCTTGTGCGTAAGTTCATATTGCCATTAGTCAGTCTGTATTATGAACAATCTTTACATTATTTTGTGTAACTTAAACTCTCTGCATGATGTGTCTACAAAATTCTTCAGTAGCTGATTCAGTAATGTGAAGTAAAAGCTCGTGATCTTTGGAAGAATTTTCTGGCCAGACTTCCATAAATTCGAAGACTGATTTTCATGTCTATAATCAAATTAATTTATGGCATTAGACTAACATTAAAACAACCTCTATTTCAATGTAAACGTGGAACTGTTACGTGTTATGCCCTGCTTAGAATCACACTGGTGTTACACGCCATCCAATCTTTTTTTGCTAGTATATATCTGTACTATCCTGACAGTGTTGTTGGAGCTTAATGTCATAGCACTTGTCAAATTATTAATTAAGAGTGAGACTCATGCAATTTTCTACAGCTATAATTCATCAAAAGTTTCCCTCCACTACTCCTGGTGGATGCCTTTATCATTTGTTTCAGGAAATCACCACAGCCTAGGAACCTCCTGTAGTGTTTGTGTATTTCCATGTTGGTCACCCAGGAGAAGTTGCAGCTTCTAGAAAGGCTTATGACTAAAAGACTTCGCTAGTTATCTGGGGTAAGTGTCATATACTACCTCTTCCCAGCTGTCTGGTCTGTAACAGGTGTCTCATAATATCCCTGATATTATGTTCCCCTCTGATATTTTCTCTTTGACCCAGATACTCTCAACAAGCATTTCTTAGATATTATAGCACTGGGCAGTCAAAAATCAACTTAGCATGGGGCTGTTCCTTCCCTTCCTCCCCACAAAGACTCTTACACAGCCTGTAACAGTCTATGACTGCAACACAGTCCTTCATGCTATCCCATCTAGTTCCTGTGATTCCTGTCATGTCATAACTCCGTGACTGTGTGCAAACTTCACATTCTTTTTGTTTGCTTCCTCAGCTATGCACATTAGTATTTCCATCTGAGGAAAGCCTTTGGATACACTCTCTCTGAGTAAGAATATGAAAGCGCCTAGTGGTTTTCTTCTCTGCCTACCTCCTATATTTGCAGCTCTCCCTCTCTTACCTATGGGCTTTGTTCCCCATGAACCAGTGAAATTAGTTTAAAGCTCCCTTTTGCTGTGTTAGGAAGCTTGATCAAAACCAGGTTTTTTCTTTTAGTCAGGTGGGTCACATCTCTTTCCCAGAATTCTTTGTCCTCAGATGAAAGACTATGATGAAGGAAACTGTTGCTGGCACTACCTTCTGTAAAACCAGACACTGATCTACCGGAAGCATCTGCTGCGTGTCTCCTTTTCCATCTGGAAGAACTGAGGAGAACATCACCCCAATTCTTATCTCCTTCATTTTTGTCCCTAGAACTTTATGGTTACCTTTTGATATGTTCAGGGTTTTACTTTGGCATGGTGCCCATACTGACCAGTAGCAGCGGCTAATAGCCAGAAGAACAGATGATCCATGCCAGTCTCTGTCAAATAACTAACATCTGATAGAATAGAAAAGCTCCTGGGAAAAATAGGTCTACCAGCGAAGGAATCCTTTTGTCCAATATAGGCAGGAGTTGCCAACCACTAACATCTCTTCCTCTTGATAGTTCTGTTCTCAATGTGAAGGTGTGAGATGTCCAACCCAAAAGCTCCCTGCGAACTTGTTCCTTTGTCTCTGGTGCCAGGCCCTGGATCAGGGGAAGAGCTGTTTGAGGAGATGGAGCCTTCATTCTGTGCCCAGAAATCACAAGCTTCCAAGCTTCTAACCTCCCTCCACTCTTGGGAGTTTATGTTGTCTTGTTCCTATGTTGCCTTGGCCATACCACCCCTCTCATCCTCAAGGATTTTAAAGGTCTTGGTGCCGCAGAGTCTCTTCAGAGAGTCTGTTTCTCTTTTGATCATTTTCCCTGATGCAGTGAAGCTTGCTTGATGTTTCTTGTAACTCATGCACCTGACACCAAGCTGACCCTATTACAGCACACCCTCTCACATGAGCAGAGGCAGCCATGTTACCAGAGAACATGGGAGAGAGACATCCAAGAAGGGTGCCTCTTCATGTGGATTTTACAACTATGGGGATCCACAAGTGAGCAAATATCTGTCTCTGAGTAAGCAGTTGGACCCAGAAATAGAGCCAGCTGCCCCCTACTCAGTTTCTGAAGAGCTTATGGAGCATGTCCTTCTCAAAGCTAATTCCAGTTACTTGAAGGGTAAAAAGGTAATCAGATCATACACGTGTCCAATGTGATTGTTTTCTGTGATGAAATTACTTTCTAAGTGGATGAGGAGTGTTTGGTGGAAATAATATAACTTGACTTTAGTAAGGCTTTTGATGTTGTCTCTTACATCACCCATTTTAGAGGCTAAGGAAATATGCGCTGGAAGAATGGGCTTACAAGTAGACTGAAAATTGCCTGGACTGCCAGGCTTGAAGGCTATTGAAAGGCTTTTTGGTGGATGGTGAGTGGAATACCTCATAAGATACCAGAGTCCATATTTTTCAACACCTTCATCAGCAACCCGAATGGTGACTGACAGGGCATGATTAGCAAATTTGCAGACAATTAGGGACAGTGGTTTCAGAGAGATTGTGAGAAACTCACAGACTAGTCAACAGTAACTTCTGTGAAGTTACACAGAAAGTCCCTGCCTGGACATTATCAGTTAGACAAGGCTGTGTCTGACCTGATGCCATGCTGATCAAAATTCCCCTGTGGCTTATCATTGATCTAGACAACTGGCACTTCTGCAAAACTGTAGGGTCTTCCTTGCTTGCTGTCGTGACAAACTCTTCTCATGATAGGCATTTGAAGTCTTGACACAGGACCTTTAAGTAGGCTTTGTATGTTACCTACTCGTTTGCGAAACTATGAGTTCTCCAAATGTTAGAAAAGCGCCCTAAAAAATAGTCAATTATTTTTTGGCTTATATTTAATTAGTAGACTGCTGTGCTTTTTCATCACTTTTCTAAACATCTTAATATACAGCATTTAAGAGAGTGGGCACTGTTAAACAAAAGAACTTCTTGTTCAGCTGTATGTGTTAATTAGTAATCTTTGATGAATGGGGGTCCAATAATGCTTAAATTTTCACTTGCTTCTCCATTAATGATAGTATATTCAGTAAAGCATGTAATAATTATGAGTGTTTTAGAATACTAAACTCTGAAAATAGACAGATCTATTCTTCTTGTGGTTTTCTCCAGTAATTTTTTAGCTGTTATAGTTTTCCTAGGTGAATTGTAGTTTACTGTAAAGTGAGCATGATGTATTGACATGCAAAGTAAAATATACTGCATAATAAGATGCAAAAATACTCAATAGATTCTTGATTATAATGTTATTAAATAAAGAAAAAAGTCATATATCTAAATATTTTGAATCTCATAATAATTACATCTCCTTAAAAACTTCCATACTTGAAAGTTAACCTATAGATAGCTTTCATCCTCATAAAATATGGAACTATAAAACATTATCAGGGACAGAAAAATGAAAGTTACAAGAGATTTGAGGTAGAAGCTAGGAGTATGGAAATTAATAATAATAATAATCCATAATAATAATTAGCCATAATAATAATAACCATGGTCAGTTCATAAAAAGACTGAAAGAATAATTTTCTGTATGTATTGCCAGGAGAAATTTGCATAGAACAGCACATTTGGGTTTCATTACGGGAATTTTTAATAATCTTGTTGTAAAAAGCTTTCATATGCTCTTTAGAAGAAAGAACGTCCCTGCCTTCCTTCAAAGCTGTGCATTTTCTGTGATTCATAAAAGTTAGCTCCAATTTGGCTGTGAAATAAATCACTACACATGATCACCTTCCTCCTCTTGCTTCCTGCAGTCTCCCCATGTGTTTGTTAGCTGAATAGCTCTGGTGTTACCTTGTGGTGTTGAAAATGATGAATCCCTAAGCTGTCTTTCTGTCTGCTTCTTTAACGAGTAGAAGGGGTGACAACATTGCCTGGAATGCCTTCAGCAGGCTCAGAACAGTTGCAACCGTAGGAAGACAATGGTTAAAATTACAAAGACCTTCAGTCACTTGCTTTGGAGGATGAGGAAAGACTTTTTTCCTGATGCAAAATTATTTTGATGCATCATTTGTGGTTTTGTTTTCTTTCTGCTGTTGTTGCTATTGCTGTATGGTATCATCCATTTTTGGTGCCTGGTGGTGTTCTCAGGACAAAACAATCATTATACGTGGGTTCAGGAATCTATTTCTTCCCACTTTAGCATGGCAGGGACCTGCACACGTTTTGCCTTCTTTACCACATGGGGTATGGGGTATGGGTTGCCTGCTAAGATCATCTAGGCATAGCTCAATTTATCAGTCCCCTGCTAATGTAACTAATGCTGTATTTCAAGTGTCAGTCTGCGCTGACAGTCTTCACATAATACAGTTTGAAGAATTTATTTCTACCTTATTAATTAACAACTAACTTATATACCACAGAACTTCTTAATTTTTATACACACATAACTTCTGTAGTTTTTATCCACTCTCATATAATACCATGTGGAAGTTCAGAAAAAAATTAGTTTCAACATCTTGAAAAAAGAATTCTATATTATAGTGATACATTTCAAAAATGATTATTCACAGATATGATAGGTTCTTTTCCCCATCAGAGATGTTGTTTTATCTCTAAAATACTTCCTTATTTGTATTATGCCTGCTATTAATTTTGCTTCATTTTGATTTCTGTTCCTCAGAAGAAGGGAGATTTTAAAGGGATGTAAATACAAAAAGAAAGAAAAGGCTTGCTTCAGAATTTGTTTGACAACCACATAAGAGTCTGTTTACACAGCTCTGCCAGTACAAATGTTTGTTGAAAATGTGGAAGAAGAGCATTCATACAAACATTCTGGTATACATGATCAAATCACTGTAGTTTTATATTACATTTAACAATGGAGATTTTACAGATTGAATAGGAATTCCAGAGGGTTTTCTTCTTTTTAAAGATCCCCTCCACCCAAGAAATATTAACATTTCATAACCCTGTAAATATGTTCTGTTTTATCTGTAAAGTAAGAACACGTTTTGTATAAAATCTATGTTTCTGATAATGCCATCGAAACAGGTTCATCAACACTGTGAGTGACAAAATATATTACTGCCTTTTCTTCAGGATGGTTATGCATGCATTGCTGATCTCCAGTGTGTTCTTTTGCTTTTCTATGTGAAAGACTTTACATAACTGAAACGCTATAAAAATTTAATGTGACTTGAAATGGGACTAAGGAAAATTTCACTCTAGCTCTATCATTAGCTTAATAAGCAACCTTTGTTAAATATCTTTGTTTCTTTGCACTTTAGTTTATGTCTCTATATAATTAAAATCAAGAGTGTTCTTTTTTTATAATGTGCTTTGAGATTTCTGGAAAACAAAAACTTGGGCAGAGAAGGAGAACAAAAAATACAGCTTTGCCATTTACTGTGTTCTACGATGTGCTCCTCCATCAACGGTGGATCAGTTACAACCCTTTATATAGTGGTCAATACGTTACTGAATAGTAATAGTAAGTTCCATTCTTTCTTTTGTTTGTCTTCTCTAGTGTATATCTCTCTATTATTTTCTTTCTTGAATTGCAAGTACTAGAGAAAAAGCATTGCCATAGTATACAAAATTTTGACTATACTATTTTTATGGTATACTTCCAAGTATGCACAAATTAAGACAATTTTAGATGTCAGACCTGGCTGTGAAGGTTGATTTATTTCACTGAACTCTAGTGTCTATACCAAAGATATCTATCTCTGAGTTATTTTCCTAAATGCCCTTCATTCTCAGAGAGCAGAAATAAACAGTGTGAATCATTTGGCCTGTTTTAGATATCTCCTTGAGGATGAGAATTGTGCTGTGGAAATGCACATTCTTTCCGCGAATGGAAAAGGCACTGACTAGCCTTAACATATGCATTAAATCAGATGAATCCTTCTCTTTGTGTCTTATGCCTGAGGTCAAGGCATTTGAAACAGAAAGGAAGGTAACACACAGCATAACTCCTCTGTAAAGAGCAGTATCCAGAGGAAGACCAGCAACACATTTACCTGTGGGTCACAATCCCCATGAATTATTAAGCTATTATTAAGTTATGTAATTTAAACTGTTAATAAGTAAAAACAAAGTAGAAAATAATAAAATAAAATTAATAAAATTAAAAAGTAGTTAACGTTGTTTTATTATGTATTTAATTTATTCAGTGGTATCCTACATTTGGCTTCAACTATTTCTGCTTTACAGTGAAATATGTAAACTACTCTCCCAAAAAGTCACAGTGAAGAAACACATAGTAAACAACAGTCAGAGACTTCACTTTTGGTTTTGAGACATTGGCATATCAGCTGAAAAAATAATTAGAACAGGAAAAAAAATTATTAGTATTCTGCTTCCCAGCCATATGTGGCTAAAGAATTCTTCTGTTGCTTATTCTTAGAATTGGAATCATAGCATGATTGCAGTTTGAAGGCACCTTGAAAATCATCAAGTTCCAAGCCCTTCTGCCATGGGCAGGTATACTTCCCACTAGACCAGGTTACTCAAAGCCCCATCCAACCTGAACTTGAACACTTACAGGGATGGGGCCTCCTTAACTTCTCTGGGAAACCTGTTTCAGTGTCTCACCACCCTCAAAATAAAGAATTTCTTTCTGATACCTCATATAAATCTACTCCCTTCCAGTTTAAAACCATTACCCCTTGTTCTATCATTGCACTGCCTGATAGCGAGTCCTTCCCCATCTTTCCTGTAGGCTTCTTAGAAGGGAAATGAAAGCTGAAGAAGATATAACTGGAAATGCCTCCAGTTACACCTGTTCACCTGTAAAGCACAGTGGTTGCAGCCATAGCCTGCCCATCTATAGCCTATGTAATCTGTAGCTTGTGGTGGTTTACAGGTAATTTCGTATAGACAAGTCTGAAACGGTTCAAATCAAGTTACTTCAGACATTACCTGGAGATATCTGCAGCTGCTCTTCTGGTCATGTTTCCACTGAAATGACTGACAGTCACCCAAGTTCTACAACCAAATAGAGCCAAGTGGAAGGGCTTGTTTCCATCAACTACCGCAGAATTAGAACAGATTTATTCTGCAGGTTTAACAAGAGCCCTCTTCCCTTATTTATGGTTACCACCCAGGACAACATAAAATCTAGATCTCAAACTTCTTTTCTGTACACACTGCTCATGTTAAAATCACATATAAATTGTCCTTCAGCATGAATATGAAAAAGCCTACTGTGGAGACTTATGCGCTTCATCTAAAGCTTGTTTTGATAGAAGAAGGTATCACATGACAGGAAAGAATATCTAGGGAAGGAAACGAGAGAACATTTCCCCATCAGCTGTTAAAGTCAGAGGAAAATAGGAAAAAATATTGCTGACAGATTAATGGAATTTTACCTATGATAAAACCCTTTATGGCTTCATTGCTTTGTCAGTTTAATATAGGTGATATATACATATACTTGGAAATCCATATATATACTGCTATAATCTATACTCTGTCACATGGATCATGTGCTGTACAAGGGTGAGCTTAATCCTTCCTCTTTCTTCCCTCCTTTGTATAAATCACACTCTCATTTCCTACTGCCTCTTCTATTTTCTTTCTAAAGGATTAGGTTTTTGGGTTTTTTTATTGATAAGCCCGAAATTCAAGTCCTGACAGTTTTGCTTGTATATAATTGAGTAGATGGATGTCTATATTTTTGTTAGCATATTTATGAAGTGTTGATTTTGGTGCTTATTTCATTGATTAATGATTTGGTGATCTAAACAGACACACTCCTGCCAGTAAGAGCAAATTTTCTGAGAGCCTCCCAACAAAAGAAGTCACTCACAGAAAACCATTGTTTATTTTTTCAAAGCTAATATGAAATACAGGAAGCTTTCAACACAGTGAATAGAAGAGGAGGTTACTCTGTAACGCAAAAAAAATAAAATCACTGAAACTGATTACTCCATGCCAAGCATCCTTTAAAAACACAAATAGAATCTGAGTCAGTACCAGCAGAAACAGAGAATTGTAAACTGAAGATTATACTGTTATCATATCATGCACTTCGGAGTCCTCTGGTAGAAAACTTAGTGAACAATTGCTCACTGATATATAGAGAGGATATTAATGTCTTTCAGAAGATGCAACAAAACTGTTATTGAGTCTTAAGAGTCTAAATTACGATGAAAAATTAAGGAGCTTTCAATTATCCCTGTCTGAATGGGAAAGATTTTTAGGTAACAAAATGAAAAACTTCAGAACCATGGGCTGGGTTGATAACATTAATAGGGAAAAGTTTTCTTACTTCTGTGAAGCTTAATTCCCCACAAAACTAGAAGATGTAGTCTAGAAGAAATTTGAAGTAAATAGGTGGTTCTGGGAGAAGTAGTTCATACAAAAGTTAGTAAACGTATTTAAGACAGTTATGAATAACAATAGAAGCTGAGTATCTACCAAGAGGATGAAACTAAGGGTGTTCAGGGAAAACATACTACCTTGGATGTGGTTTTTTATGCAGGTAATCAGCAACATTAAAATCTAAATAAACAAACAAAAAATGCTACAAAAAAATCTAAGCCTACAACAACAGCATCAGAAAGGAAGAATTTAGCACTCCTAAGTAGGGTTTTTTTCACAAGTGTGTTTAAATTGTATTTTTCTAAGGCTTTTCTGTGCCCACACAAGTCATTCTCAGGCTGCGTCCTTCTTCCACTGTGGGTATGGCTTCCACACATAAACACACAACAGCAACTGAAATTTGACCTTTTGTTCCATGTTCCGCTCAGACCCATGTCATGTGGGAATTTGTTCCTAACCAAACTTGAAAACACATCTCTGACTTAAAAAAGAAACAAAACAAAACAAAAGTGAAAAACAACCTCTCCTTGGTTTTGTGTGTTTTGTTTTGTTTTGGTTTGGTTTTTTTTTGTTTTGTTTTGTTTTGTTTTAAATAAAAGATAATATCAGCAAGGTCTAATGTTATAATTAACATTTCTATAAAACCTACAAAAAGGAAAAAAGATCAAGATTTGTTTTACATATATAACTTTCAGCATTGACCTTTAAAGAACAGAGCTGACTATGTTGAGCATTTTCTTTTGATATAACAGGTTTTATTCTTTGGATGCTTTGCTCTTAAAGGTACAGATACTTCAAATCCCTTCCAAAGTGCTGGGTGCTGATTTTGAGAACATGCCAGATAAGTTTAAATCATCCCAAAAGCTAGATTTTTAATAAGATGAATATTGTAATTTCTAACTGTGCTTAATGGTGGCCATAGCATGAGTTCAGAAGTTTTGATGGGAAGCAAATGCTTCTCTCCTTTTTGGAGTTGTATCATGAACATGCCCAATAAAGGCTGAAGGAAATTTTTTCAACACTGTAAGTGAATTATTCAGGATGCTGTTTGATTGTCCTAGCCATCTTTGAGATACAACAGTTTCAGAGGTCCAGGATGTGGATATATCCAAGCAAGTCCATGTGTGATTTCTGTTTGGTTGGTTAGTTGGTTTTATGACCTTGGATGTAATTTTTGTTCATCAGAAATCACAGGAGTGGCCTCAGCTTACATCATTAGTATCTTCAAAATAAGTGGTAGCTTGGAATGTGTCATTTTGTGCAGCTAATCAGGACCCTCAGAGGAAGGAAAGGATGAGCTTGATTAAGATTGCAGATTGAATTTGGGACGTTTTTTCTTCATTTCCTCCCTCTGTCACTTCTGGTATTTCGGTCACAACCTTCTGTAAAAATCTGTAGTATATGATCTGTTGCTCAGTCTTCTGTTCTTTAAAAACACTGATAGTACTTCGTGTAGTTACATTATAATTCTTCAAAGCAATAATTGCTTCTTTCTTCCTTTGTATTTAGAATTTAACACAGTAGGGTGTATGTGTGGTTGTTTATTTGGTGGTTGGTTTGGGTTTGGGTTTTTGTTGTTGTTGTTTGGGTTTTTTTAGATACAAAACCAAGCCATTATTTTCACAATATAAAATAAATCCTTGGATCAACTGTATTCTACACCTGCACATGTATCATTGGCTAAATCTTGACCCAGCAATCTGGGAGTATATAATTTATTTGTATTTTTCATAACTGAACTCAAATCTGCACCTAATTTCACCCCGCAGCTGGAGATTATTACTATTGTCTCTGCTGTAGAAAGGCTGATACAGACCCAAAGTTATCCCATGAGAAAAATTGTACTAGAATAGAAGAAAATGATAGATCCCCCAGACCTCAGGGCTTTACTAAGCTATGTAGGTATTTAGGGGGAACGTTGATAACCTTATCCCGAGGTCTGAGAATGGGCAAGACACTTTCACACTCAACTTGTTACCAAAACTAGGAAGGGATGCTTTGGGAGTGAGATTAATTTGAGAAATATAAGTTATTAGATTTAGTATTTGAGGGAAGGCAATTTAATTTTGGAACTATCTCTCTGTTGGAGGTAACTGTTGCTGTAGGGAGTCCAGCTGCAGGAGAGAGGTTTGATACTGGATTGTGGCCTACCCACTAAACTGAGCTTTTTTGTTTGCACTGCCTGTGGTACAGGGAATGTGGCAGCTACTTCCACAACAGAAGAGCTTACTTCTGGCACATATTAAACAAAATGACTTCTGCCAGCGCTTGTGTCTGTGGAATTCAATTTAGACCCCATCATGAGTATGAGCAGGTGATTTAGCTGACTCTTCCTGTGGAGACTAACTAGTTGCATTATAGTGCCTGGATACTTCCAATGGGATCAATCAGGATATGTTAATTGTGCCAAGATAATTTTAAAGTGGTGTAATGGGAAATTGGTTAACTTGGGAGAAATGCTATATTTTTAACAGTAAGGGGTATTGTTATTATTATTCTTTTGAACAGGTGGTTTAGCAGCATGGAAGGAACCATGCTGTTGACAACAAGAGAAAAGAGAAGGATGCAGAGAAATGAACCAGCAGGAAGTTCAGAGTTTGTTTGGATAATTTGAAAAACTTATTAGTGGATGGCTCATCTGCACCAAGAAATACAGTATGCTCAAAATGAAGGGATTGCAGCAGGACTTTGCACTGCTTTCTCAATTACTTTTTTCTTTAGCTGCAGAAAGCTTTAATAGAGGGGAAAACCCTGGATGGCCATCTTTTAGACAGTATTAAAAGCACTAAAAGCTTCATTTGGGAGAAAAAGAGAAAAAAGTTAGTGAAGATACTCTGGAACTGTTGTTGTAGCTCGTATTAAAAGTCTGATCTTGTCTTTCTAAAGCTGAGCACTTACAAAAGAAGAGAAAACACAATATCAAAGGTAATTTGGTCATCTGTTTCTGATGTTGATTGTCATGATTAATTGCTTATCAAGAGAAAGGCAACCCTCATCCAGGGCCAATGCAGCAACTCCTATTGCTAGTTGAAGGCAAAATATGATTCAGGAAGAATGGGACATTGTTGAACGGAGCCTCTGCTAGTAAGTACAAACTGCTTGTGGTAAGTGGAGGAGAACAGATGAGAAAAGGAGTTTGGGAGCAGAGGACTGGAAGCTTCAGTAGATGAAATACAGAGGAATTGGGAAATTAATTCAATATTGGAAAATATTAGATAGTCCACAAAAAAACTGTGGTTTTGCAATGTGTTTGCGTTGTGATGGCAGTAGCTGCAGGTTAGACCTGGAGGGAATTGCAATTTCTTCCAAAGGCAGACAGAAGTAAATGTGTATGAGTGTTAACTTCTGGGCTAATGTTACAACTGCTAGGGGAGGGACAATGGGGAATATCCCCACCTCAGGCCCTTCTTCTTCTTGCCATGTTGCTAAGGATAGACTGTTCCCTCTTTGCTGCCCTGCAAACAACATATTCTCTTATTCTGGGAATGTTTCTGACTGTAAATCCTGGTTGGAGGTGCCAGCTGCTTCCACTGAACCTTGAATCAAATGCTTCTGACATGGATTAGGACAGAACTTAAGGTACACTCTCTCCATTACATTTTTTTATTAGTCAGCTCAGACAGCCTTTTTTTCAACGTGCTTAGTATTGCAAATACAGTGTGAAGTGAGCATCACTTTCCACATGCGGTATATTGACCTTGAGTACCTGTCCAGGGATCATGGATTTCACTTTGGGAGCAAGGTATCTAGTGGTCAGCTGGCACGAGGCAGTGTGATATGGTGCCAAGTACTTGCAGAAGCTTTGTTACAAAAAAAGTTATGTACGTGAAAGGAGGGAGTTGAAGAGGGGAAACTAGTAGTTTTCAGACATGAAAGGAGTTGGAATTTTGCTGTTGTTCATGTCAGAGTTGTGAAGCTGGGCCACTGCTGTGTGACATATCTTTATGCTTGTTCAGCCACTGAAAAAGAAATGAAGCAGAAAAACCCATGTAACATGATAATAGACAGTTCACTGTATGATTCACGTAATAAAATAAATAGCATAAACTTTAGAATAAATTCAGTAAATTCAGAAAGTAAATTAAATAACAGTAAAAAAATGATTGCTCTCTGACCTATCCTATTCATTTTCCATACTATCAAAATAAATGCTAATTGCATAATAGATATTATCAACATAAATCATTTCACATAATGCTGAAGTCCATGCTATACCATGAACAGTTCTAGTGATTTGCTACAAATGTGGGATAATAACTACTATGTTAAAAGTAGGTTTTTACATTCTTATGATTACATATAGTGACCTGAAAGAATAACATTTGGGAGGTGTGGGTTTGGTGTTTTTTTTCACATAGACTATCTGCCTGTATGAGGGGCGAGTGTGCAGTCAAGGAAGAGCTATATGGTGGGCTGGGGCGGAGCTAGTGGTAAATAAGTCCTGCAGTCTGAACGCAGTCTGAATGGCAGAGCTGGTCCCTCATCACTGGAAATAGCGAGGTACAGTTCTAATAGAAGTTTTTTTATTTATCATGTTTATCCAACTTTTAGAATATTTATCTTACAAGGAGGTAGCCACAGTTGAATAATAAGTCTCATTTATTAAAGTGTACAGTGAAATGGCTATTGACAGGATTATAGAACTGTGCTATAAAGCATCATTTAATAATAAAAAATTATTAGAAGAGATTGTTATGACACCTTTATTATAACATGCAGATTAAATGGGGTCATACACAAAATGAAACTAGATCAAAATTTATGAATATGTCAATGTTCTCATCTGTGCTGTTATCTTTATTTATTGGTGTTAATATATGTTTGGGATGTTTACTGTAACACAAAATATTTCATAGTCTGTGGAGATCTATGAAAACTATTCCTCCCCTTATCACTTTTCCAATTTATTCTGCAGAACTACCAAATCAAAGTTAGATTCAAATTTGTACCAGAATTAAGGCTCTGTTTTCAAAATAGTTCAATGCCCACTGAGATATAGTTTAGGCACTTAGAACTATCTGGGTTAATGATCCTTTAAGGACCCCAGTTCTACCTTATTCCTAACATTGACCTCACTCAGGTGAGTGATGTAACTCCTCCTGAACTGAACACTGCATTGCAGAAACTTACAAGCTAAGTAGAAATACCGGTTCCCCTACCTTTTACTGGAGACAACTTAATTCTATTAAACATCATGCCAGAATCTTAAGTGTGACCTGTTTGAACCCATTCAAATCAGGATGGGTTATTCTGTTCTGGAGTGAAGGGTGAGATGAAAGCCATGACTATGAGCAGCCAATAAAATACTAAAATTTTAGATAATATGGATAAATTCAGCTGAGACAATTGTTCCGTCTCACTCACAGTTCATAAAATTTTACTAAGAAGTTAGTATAAAACTTTCTTACATAAGATTGTTAATATTCCAAAAATATTTTTAAGATCATAAATAATAAGATTTTCTTTGTTTATCACAAATGTAATGAAGAAATATTGTGTTTTTTCCTCAATAGATATTACTCTGATGAAACTTGAAATGGTATGTAACACCAAAAAGCTCTATCTAGAACTAGATGCTAGAGAATGACCTTATTAAATACACGGAAACTGACCTTATCAAACATATTAAGTGTTCTGCCACTATGCTGGGAGGCTCTTGTCCATTAGCTGTTGTAGTCATTTAACATTTCATTTTGCTGTGGTGTTGTATTGCTCACAGTTACAACCTTTGAGGGATCCCCGACCTGCAGGTGCGCAAAGTTTATGACCATGTGGTTCTCAAGGTTCCACAATACAGAAGGTCTGGATTTCTGTGAATTTCTTTATTAGAAATTACTACAAAGCTACTATTAGTAAAGAGAAATATATACTTTATATATATATATACACACACAGAAGTCACTACAAAATTACTACTAGGAGAGCAAGTATAAATATATGTTACAAGAGTAAGGCAAATGTAAGTTATCACTGAATTCTAGCTGCTGAAGCAAATATATACTTATGAACACTTACCTGGGCATATGCCTATAAATATATTATACTAGGTGGTAGTGTTACAACACACACCAAGCCACTCCAATTGATGAAGGAAAAAGTCTTAGTTCAAAGACAATCCATGTCATGGAGTGCAGTGAGCCAGGCATCCCCAGCAAGGTTCTGCTCTGTCTGGGAAATCTTGTGCAGGCCAAGCACTGGAAAAATGCTCTCTTTGGGTAGGTCATGAGTTACTTTTTGTACCATTTTAGTGTAGATACGTAAGTGGGCATAAAACATTACTTCCCAAAATAGTTGTTGCTGCCTTTTTTTTCTTTTCTGTAAGGAATTTTTCACAGTTTCTTTGTCCTGCCCCTATCCAGGTCTCTTTGTCCTGCCAACTACTTCCCATCACAGAGGTTTTGGGTGAGCTTATCAGCAATGTCTTGGGATTCCAGCTAAGGAGAAATAGTTCTTCGTCAGTATGTTTACCAGATCACCTTTGTGGCAGCTTCCACCAGGTATACAAGTAAAATAATTATTTAAGTTCTCAAACTTCTATCCTATTTTTACTTTAGTGAGAAATTTAGTTGGTTATCCTTTTCGACAAATGTGGAAGTATTAAAATAGTGTCCTTGTTACCTCAGAAATAGAATTATGTTCTCAGCTTTATGACATTTGCTTTTCTGTGCTTCCTGCATTAAACTGCAAAAAACCTATGTAGAAAAGAAAAGAAAATGAAGGGAACATTTCTGGGGAAAAAACCCAATCACTTTTTTTTTGTATAAAAGGATATCAAACATGCAGCAGATTTTTAGTCTGAATTATGAGAGTACTTGATTTTTTTTCAGTGTGGCATAAAATTATTTCTAACTGCTTTCATACCCTTTTTAGAATGAAAAACAGTGAGTGTCCAAGGGCGCCGAAATTGACCCACAAGCTTTTATTTTCAAGTAATTTAATCATCTTCCTCTTTTTATTCTACCTTCCTCCTCCCACCCCCATGTGTAATGCAATACTTGTAGCACTCAGAAAAGATATGCAAAAAATACAGGATTTTTTTGGAACTGATTTGGATCAGTGTTCAGTGAAATACACATTAGTCTACTTACCAGGTGCACTACAGGTGCCATTAGGTATCATAGCAGCATACCAGTGTGTTCTAAAAGGTAAGACCAGATAGTGAATTTAAATAATAATAATAATAATAAAAAAGGTATTAAACACCCCAATTTTTGAGCATTTGCCAAGCTGTGAGTACATATTCCTAATTCCTGTCTGTCAGAGGTTGTGCTTGCTTTCCTTTCTGAAAAAAAAGCCGTCTTGCAGGGACATCTCTTTCTACTCTACTTGTAGTCCAGCTAACTAGACATGAAATACTCTGAAGAGTGGGATCGGGAAAGCTCTTTTTCAGTGCCGGGAAATCTATCTGTGTGCAGTTATGAAGGAGCTGTTGTGAGACAGAAGGGAAAGCAGGATGAGTAACAAAGATTTGTCCAACTGACAGTGCGACTGATTACCATCTATTTCTTCTTAATTTTGTGTGTTTATGGTCCTACTCTCTTTGAAGGAGAGTATTATGTGGGGGATCACCTTTTATTCAGAAAATATACTTATCTCCTTAAAACTCCATAAAAAAGTGACACGGCCAAATGTACAGAAAGGGAGTGGGACATTCCTATTTCAGTGCGCATAAGAAAAAACCATTCAGTATAATGAAGGAATAAAATGTTAACTATGTATACATAGTCTCCATGTTTCCCATAGTGGGTTTTTGTTTTCATCAAAAGGAGAGAAGATTTCAGCAAGGAGACAAAAGTCAGTAATAGGTATTAATCACATTTACTTCCCCTGTATTCAGTCTCTTTTGCCTTTCTGAGCCAGCCTTGTCCGCTGCTTCTCCTCCCTGCCTGCACTGTCAGTGCTTGCAAACCAAGTCAGGCAGTGCTGGTGCTCTAACACTGGTGAGAGTTTGGCTCACAAAGGACACAGTCCTGAACAAGTTATATTAATGCCTGATGCTTCTGTCAGCCAAAGAATAAAAGGAAGGAGGACATACCAAGCTTTCTCTGGTAAGTAAATGTGAGGCAACAAGCCTTTTTTCAGCCCTCCATGATGACATTGTAAGCTTGAACCTCAGCCAGTCAAAAGATGTAAGTTTTCCTGAAAATGACAAGGAATGAATGTCAATTAACATGAAAAAATCACATTGGAAATTCTTTTTGCTGTATCAGGCACATTCTGTTTCTTCTTCCCCACTAAGAACAAGACTTATTGCAACCACAAGGCAATTTTATTCTTGTCTTTAGAACGTCGTGGTCAGTATCTCTTTGTTGGTACCTACGTAGCAATCAGTATCATCCCTAATATAGAAAGGTAAAAAACCACAGCAACAAATTTGCTACAATGTAAAGGTAAAACGTATTGATGAAGTTACTTGGAGTTTTGCCCCAAACAGTGGTTACAAAGTATCAAATTACCATTTTTCTTGGGCTTTTCTTGGCTCTGCTACACCTGCCTCCATACAAACATCAACAAGTTGGAACAGTCATAGAGCAGAAAAATTTTCCAGACAGAACAATAGGAAGAGTGAGAAAGGTCAGAGTTTTTCTGGTCTACATTATCTAACAATTAACTCGTAAGCTCGCTTCTGTTTTCTTTTTAAGGAGAATTAAATATTTTAGCAGGCTTTGGATTACTGATTAAAAAAACCCCACAAAACCAAAGGTAAAACAATTTAATTGCTGGATGGAAATATTGAATGCATAAAAAACCCCTCTCTTAACCCTGTCTTGACAATTAGAGGCCTCAGATATGGGTGAACTGTACTGACATTTTCAGGTTTTTAGCTTTTCAAAATGGGGAGTGTTATGGAATGCATGTAGAAATGGACTGATTCAAACCTGTTTCTATGGATTTATTTGAAAAAAAAGAACTCCATGTTCACAAATGTCTGCTTTACAAGTCCTGCAATTTGTTATGTTACAACAACTAATGTTAAGAAGATATAGGAATTGCAATTCATCAATCAACTGAAGTAACTACAAGTGCTATAGTACTCCATTCATGTGGGCTTCTAAAGAAATACTAACAGTACCTAAAGGAAGGATTCAAGCTGCAGATTTGTATAGTGCTTGCACTGAGCTATGTGTAGTTTGCAAAACAGTATGGCACAATTACCTAGTTTGCAAAACAGAGTGAGATATACCATGACACACTACAGCAACCAAGATCACTCAATTGCTCCAATTTTTTAAGCTGGCAATATTTATTAATATATGCAATAAACATAATTATAGGGAATAAATTTATGAGTAAACTTTTACAGAAAATACAACAATCCTGTAAACTACACAATACATTTCTGAATCTCTACATATATCTGGATTTTCAAATTAAATTCTTAAATATTGCTTAAAAATATGAAAAGGATTTTTGGGGTAAATATTAGGCAAATCTATCTAAATTTCTGTAAAATCTCTTGCTTCTAAGTAAAAGTGACTGTCACAATTACTAACACTGTGAAAGGGGTGAACATTTGGTCAATGTGGAGGAGAAAAGAAAACTTTAATGAAACATCTTTTTTATCTGCATACAAAACTTTGCAATATAAAAGAGACCATTATAATAATACTTTTATGTATATTAATAATGGATGGTGCTAACAGGGGTTTTTATATCCAGTAATTTCCAAAGAAAACAAACAAGAAAATTTCAGTTTCTAAAACACTTAATCACTTCTCCTGGTTTCTGCAGTGCATGATTAATTTAATGGAATTTATACTTTAAAATGACACCACTGAGAAACTATTTTAGAGTCCAGGGGAAAAATGACGTTGTCACTATGTCAGCAAAATAGATATTTTTTTCATATTCTGTGCTTCAGTTCAAACTATTTTGTGTGCGTACAGGATAATTTATCAAGACTGAATCCTTCTGTAAGGAAAATTCTGTGCAGGCAGACTCTCTACCTCATTTATATCACTTCCACTATCAGACAACTTTCAGAATCTGGGCAAATAAATATATAATATCTTTACTATAAGCATTTATAATCATCTTGTTTCATTCTATTGATGGCAAGTGGCTGTTATTCTATGCAAAGTTCAGTATATAATATTGTTGTCATCTCTCCAAGTTAAAATCAAATACAAATTTGTATAATGGTTATTGTTCTATATCATTCTGAAAGATTTTTACAAGGGTAATTTTTAGTATAATGAGATACAAGAAACATTTTGAATTTCTAAGACATTATAGGCATTCAAATTTTTGCTCTGGATATTCCTATCTCCTTAAACTCATATGCATGTAATTTTATTATTAGATTTTGCCCTGTATTTCTGGGGTTTGTTCTGAATAAAAATAAAAAAGACTGGATGTTTTGTTGCCTGCTTTCATAAATAATCAAAAACTCAGCTCTGTTTTTCATTTGTTTTATTTCTTGTCTTTGGAAATTTGCAAATAGGATATGCCTGTTCATATCTTTGTAATTTCTATTTCTTAGTGTTTCTTTTTAAGATTGGATCTTCCTTGTCTAATAGAAAATTACTGTTATAAAATGCACCAAATAAATAAGTATTGTATACTAACTATCCTGTAGAAACTCTACTGGCATTGATATGGTCTTCTATTATATTCTATATCACTTTTTGTCAGTCATTTGGTGGTACCCCTTTCGTTCAATAGCACTTTTCTGTAAAGTTACTTTGGCCATGACCATTTTACCCTTGCTTTGCACAGAGGTTCTCTTTGAATTCATTAGACTGTGGATCAGAAACTTGTCTCGCAAAAATTCATTCATAGTACAGGAAACTACTCATATTCAGCTAACTTTAGTAAAGTCATTAGCAAGCAAATACATAATTAGTATGTAGTGAATGTTGCCTAGTTTGACTTTAGCAAGGCTTTCAACATCTCCCACATCATCCACATGAGCAAGCTTAGGAAATGTGGGTTAGATGAATGGACAGTGGGGTGGATTGAAAACTGGCTGGCAAGTAGAGCTCAGAGGGTTGTTATCGGTGGGGCAGAGTCTAGTTGGAGGACTGTGACCAGTGGTGTTCCTCAGGGGTCCGTACTGGGTCCAGTCCTGTTCGATGTATTCATCAATGACCTGGATGAAGGCACAGAGTGTACCATCAACAAGTTTGCTGATGACACAAAAGTGGGAGGGGTGGCTGACACACCAGAAGGCCGTGCTGCCTTTCAATGTGATCTGGACAGGCTGGAGAGTTGGGCAGAGAGAAACCATATGAAGTTCAACAAAAGCAAGTGTAGGGTCCTTCACCTGGGGCAGAATAACCCCATGCACCAGTACAGGTTAGGGGCTGACCTGCAGGAAAGCAGCTGTGCAGAGAGGGACCTGGGAGTCCTGGTGGACAACAGGGTGACCATAAGCCAGCAATATGCCCCTGTGGCCAAGAAGGCCAATGACACCCTGGGGTGCATCAAGAGGAATGTAGCAAGCAGGTCGAAGGAGGTCATCCTCCCCCTTTACTCTCTGCCCTGGTGGGGCTGCATCTGGAGTCCTGTGTCCGGTTCTGGGCTCCCCAGTTTAAGAAGGACAGGGAACTACTGGAGAGGGTACAGCAAAGGGCTATGAAGATGATTAGGGGACTGGAACCCCTATTTCTTATGAGGAAAGGCTGAAGAAATTATATCTTTTTAGTCTGGAGAAGGGAACACTAAGGGGGGATCTTATCAATGCTTATAAATACTTAAAGGGAGGGTGCCAGGAGGAGGGGGCCAGTCTTTTTTCGGTGGTGCCCAGTGATAGGACAAGAGGTAACAGGCACAAACTTGAATATAGGAAGTTCCATCTGAACACAAGGAGGAACTTCCTTACTTTTAGGGTTGCAGAGCACTGGAACAGGCTGCCCAGAGAAGTGATGGAGTCTCTGACACTGGAGACATTCAAAACCCACCTGGACACCACGCTGTGCAACCTTCTGCAGGTGGACCTGCTCTGGGAGGGGGTTTGGACCAGATAATCTCCAGAGGTCCCTTCCAACCCCTAACATTCTATGATTCTATGATTTTAATTATGCTTAAATACGTGCTTGGGTGCTTTCCTGAATTGGCAATTTAAGACTTATCCTATTTTTAAAGTTTGAGGGACACTTTTTGGGTCAAGAGTTCAATGAAAATACAATGTCACAGCTAAAACTATAAAGAAAAACTGGAAATCACATGAACAAAGCGTTGTGGATCAATCTTAAGACTGTGCAAGAACAGACCTTTTCAGATTTATCAATCTTATCCTGCTGTGCAAAAAAATTCACAGCATGATGCAGTGAGTTGTGTTGTTGATTTCCCAACCTTTCATTAATATTAATTTTATAAATTATAGGTACTAGCTTTTGCAAGTAAGTGTGCAGTCTGGCTATTTGTGAATGGTTTCATTCAGTAAAAAATAATCACCTAGAAATGGTAGCTGAACTAGTTGCTGATCATCAAATTATTATAATGGAATTTATTTTTAAAAGTAATTTTAATGTATTCTTGTGTGCTGTTTACTTATGCTGCCTCTCCTATTCTGAGAGAGAACACGTATTTATAATCAATTTTGTCAATTGATTCAAGGTTAAAGACAATGGTGATTAACATAGAACACTTGATTTCACAAATAGAATGCAAATTATGTATATTACTGTCTTTAAACATTTTCCAAAATAAATTGGTGATAAACAGTGATAGGCATTACTATTTGTGACAAACCAGTATGTTTATGTCTCCTTTGAAATATTCAGTACCCCAATTGTCACTTTTTTTAGGTGAAATACCAGATGTCCCTGAAAATCTTTTGGGATGGAGCAGTATCCTACTAAGGCTCCGTTGTTAGAGTTTTTGAGTGAATTTTCAATACAAACCGTGGAGGATTAGATAAACATATCCCACCACTACTTATAGGAATTTTACATGGAATTTTCCACTCACTGTTTAAAACTTTCTATTTTGCTCTCCTGGGTTCTGTGAATATTAAAATATATGGAGTGAATCAAATCACATTTGAAATGAGCATGAAGTTTGAAGAGCATGAAGTATGCAAACATTGTCATTTAGCCATTGTACTTCATAGGAAATAAGCAATGTCAATCCTCATAAATCTGAGTGTATTCTTGCTCTTAATATCAAGCTTTTTTCTAGAGTAAGAGGGAATATATGTCTTTTATATATATATGTCTTTTATAAAGTGACAACAAGTAGGGCTTTATAATACATAGTGGAACAACTACTTTTTGTTGGACTTGATGTTCTGCCCTTCTGTGCATCTTTGCCTATTTCTTTTATAATCCATCAGCCACACTTTTTCTCTAGCATCCTGAAGTAAAACACAGAACATTACCTAAAGAAATTACATTATATAAAAAAGATACTATCAGATGAAAGACCCCCGTTTTTAATTTACTTGCTGTTGACACAGATTTCTATCTGCTATCACTTTTCCTTATCAGGTTGACAAAATAGAATTTGTGCAGTGGATATATAGAAAATTCACTGAATGGCTATCTGTCATAGTCAGAAAAGGTGTTATCTGTCATCAGTGAAGACTTTATTTACTTTAAAAAGTGTTTGCCCATACACAGAATATCTGCCCCAGTGTCCTTGTCCTTTGCTTTAAAGACTGGTTATTTAAAATGAGGGAGTGAGTCCTAAATAACATAACTTGCCTTTCTGCTCACAGATATTCTTTCAAATACCCAGTCTGTACACTGAACTAAATCTTAAGAATTGGAAGCAGTCCCAGGAAATATGAAGTGTTTCTTCAACAAGATAACAAGGTAAGTATGTAATTTTAAGGATGTTTGTAGCATTGTTGCTCGTACCATTTCCAAAGAAAAGATGGGCCATGCACTTCACAAACTTTAGCCACTGCTAAGTATTTTATCTCAGTATCCTAAATCCTTCTGTTATAGGATATGTTACATGTACAACTTCACACAACAATTTTTAATTTTAATGAGTTTTTCCGTACTTAAGTTAAAGACTTTAAATTAAGGCTAATAACCTCTTCCTGGGTAGTTTTTCTTCTCATGAATCTTAGTGGCTAAGAAGTCATTGGCTGAAGTGAAAGAGTTCAGAATACCTCAATAAAATTCTTGTCACTGGTTATAACTGTGTTCCCTTTGAAAGAAGAAAATGAAAGAATAGATGTAGCATGTATTACTGTAGAAAATATTCACAGTATAGTGAAGCACTGGATTCCTTTAAAATTAGTCAGGGTCTGTAGAGAAAGATTTTTTAAAAATGTATTTATTGAGCCTGCTTTGAGGTGTCACGTTCAGTCCAAGATAACGTGCACAGTTTCCATTTATGGTTTTTTCCTATGGCACATTTATGTCCTGATCAGAGCCCTGTACAAATGCAAATGTGGTCATATCAAGAAATCTAGTCCAAATTAAAAGACTTCCAAGCTGGGTGTTCTTTGACTATATATTTCCCTTATATTTCTAGTCTGTTAGGTAAGTGGGTTTTTTTCAAAAATGTTACTCCAAAATTAAGAACATTTAAAACTTTTCTATTTTTAATACAGTCTGCAGTTCAAGAGAAAGTTATATTTTAGATTTCGAAAAGTATTAGAGTTTCATCTTCAATCCCAGACCTGGAGCAACTTGTTCTTTTAGATATTAAGAACATCCTAAGCATGAGCAGAGGTATTAAAAAGAAGGTAGCTCATCAAGAAATTGAAGAGTACCTTCACAATATCTTACGTTTCAAACTATCCAATGGTGATGAAGAATAACTGTTATTTTAGAGAGCCCATTAACATGGAGTCAGTAAATCTTGATGAAGAAAACACTGTGCTAAGAATACAGAAGATAAAAACTAATTAAATGAAGGAGGAAAACCAACCTCTCTCCTCAAATACTGTAATGGCACAAACATTTGGTTTCCAAAAAGTGATGGGGAACTTTAAATTGGCTAATATTTTAAGTAATCATGCCCAAGATGATATTAAGTGTGTACAGATGACAAACATTAAAAAATGTGAAAAGTGTGCTTACACATGTACGTGACTGTGCTGTCCCATTAATCTCTATGCAGCCAAGAGCACAAACTGCACCAAACTAGTATCTGAATAACATGGATACTTTCTTGGTACTTGCTGTTTCTAGTTCCCAGAAGAATCTTTTTAATGTGTCCTTGAGGAAGATGCTGCTCTTTGGGGCATGTTGTTCCCTGCCACTCATTTGGTTACTGACATTGGTCACAGCAGTGTCAATTCTGTTGCACTGTGAGTGGCTCTACATGGGAACTACCGACTACCCCTTTTGTAAGGACTGAGGGTAATTCCCTTGGTTACATGAAACAGCACAGGTGGCAGCTGCTCTTAAAAGGAAAAAAAGACCTGCTGCATATAAATTAAAATTCACTGTTTGCCTTCAGCAAAGGCAAATCTGAAGGGTAGATTGGAAATATCCAAAGTACCATCATGGCCTTAAGCTGACTATTGGAGTTCAGCCATTGGCTTCTTTGTGCAAAAGTAAGGGAAAAGATTTCATTCTGCACATGCACTGCAAGCAACATGCACAAATCTCTTGGATTAATACCTTTGTGAAGTAAAGTTACTTGTGAGTCTGAAAACACAGAGACACATAAGGTAACATAGGGTGAAGTCCACCATACCCTGGATTCTCTCACACAGTGAAGGAAGGATTATTCTTGACAGATATGTCACCCATACTGTGCTTATCTGTTTATTAGATTTTAACTATTTTTTTTTTCCCCCTTCAAATGCAGCTGACCAAATTGTAATACAAAAATGGTAAGGGAGAGTGGTACACTGAAATTAAAAAAACCTACCATCCCACTTAGCAAATGAAAGGGAAGATAATTAGAAGTAACATCACTGTCAAATAATTGCAGTGATCAGCCAGCTTGGCATGATTACTAACTCTTTTCTTTTTCCTAAGGAGAAAGAATTAATTGCAAAGTGAAATTCCAAAAAGAAGAATACCACAGTGTACCCTTTAGGAGGGAACCTATTGCTCTACTCTAAGATTATTTTCTTTAGAATAGATTTTAAAACAAGAGAATTTCTAATTAAACATAAATGGATGCTGTGATTCTGACTGTCACTAAAAAATTAAGGAGTTATGAATCTCTAAGCATAGATTCTTAAAAAGATTATGAACTAAAACATCAAGGGGTGCTGTAGTGGCCTGAAAGAATTAGAAGAGTGATCTTGGGATTTTTCTAATTCATGAATAATAACAGCACTGGTACTCAGTGGAAAAAAAAATGGACTCATGTGAGCTACAGTTTCTTTCTGGCCACTGTACATGCAGCACCATGGCATTCCAGAGGTGGTGTGAGCTTTTTGTTTTGTGTTTGGAAAAGCCACAAGGATAATAAAGTTACGTTGGGATCCACCTGGCTGTTGGGAGACATCTATGTCTGAGCTAGTCCCTCAAAGCTCCTTTCCTAGTCCATGGGGAAGTATCACTTCCAAATTGAAGCAAAGTGAGTGACTATTAGAGACCAGATTAACCCATCTTTTCCAATGAATATAAAGAGAGGCTAAAAAGACTGTCTCAGTTACAGATACCCACAACATAAATATCTGGAGTTAGGTGAAATGGCTCTTTCTCTTACAACTTTGATACCCTCTGTTCAGCTGCTTCTATCTGTGTCCCCCTCCTTTCTTGCAGAAGCTGGTCATTTGCTACCATCTTGCTAAACACTAAACATTTGCTTTTGATACACAAACCCTTAATCCAGAAGGTCTTGCACTGGCTTATCAACAAGAAGGAAGGGAAAATGAGAAAAAATAGAGTAGACAGCTGAAGAAAAGAAAGAAAAAGAGTAGTAGTATTGTAGTATTTCTTTTGTGCTACCAGCTACTTCTTCCTTTTTCTGCACAAATAATTTACAGGTAACAAATACTACAGGCAAAGTGATAATTGAATAAAGACAAGTTATGCAGCCATCGTGGATGCTTTGCTTGATGCCGTATCGTTCAATATTGGTCATGCAATACGGTTGCATATACTCTCAGCTATAGAGTTAGCCTTTGCTCAGAGAAGTATCCTGGTTTCTCCAGGTTTCAATAGCTTTGATAGTTTTATAAGTCTATGGGTATTCTTGGAGTGTTTAAACTGCCAAATCACATCTCAGATTTCTTTTAGGGGGTCCATGTTTATGTTGCATGCTGTTGCTACAAGTATCCTCTGTAAATAGTCACAGTTCAACAACCACAAACATTTCTGCATATACTGAATTTACCAGTACTAAGAGCCCCTAGCATTCATATCTGAAGGACCTGCTTGATCTACAACATACATTCAGGAAGAGACGAAATCACTGGGGAAAATCCTTTCCCATTCTACAACTGAGCTTGTCTTCTGGTCAGACAGATATTAAAATTCATTTTGAAGTCGCGGTGAAGTCAAGGAAACTTGCAAGTGACACCAATAATTACACAGGGGTGGACTGGGCATTTTAGTTGAGATCTCCCTACTAACAAAACTGCAGCAAATCTAGGACTGATCAGTGTTGATTGTTTGCATGATTTTGGGGCAAGAGGAGAGGCGATGCTGCTTGGTTGTTTTCATTGGTGGAAGGTTTTTTTGCATGGAGAGCTTGATATTTTGAAGGATTATCTCCTACTATAATTTAGTTGATTTCTAATGCTATGAAAACATAAGCATGCCCTTTATAAAAATATAGGATATTGTGGTGCTTTTATCCCTATGCCAAATGAATAACGGTCACTTGGCATTTAAAGTGGTTGAGTTCAATTGTTGACTCTCTGTTGAGAAGCTAAACCTGCTTCTCTTGCTAACAAGATGCATGTACCAATCACCAACCTGGATGTTTTTTTAGAGAGGAAGTGAGATACCATTTTCTCCTCCAATGAACATTTATGTTAAGAAATCATTCACTAGAGATTCACTAAAAAGTGCTAACTAAAATAAAAGGATTGTTGGTGGATGCAAATGCCTACGTAATTTGTTAGAGAGCTATGTTCACTCTTTTCATAAGAAATTGGTCACCAAATGGTATATAAAAATCAAGAGAGTTCATAACTGAAAAAATAATGCTGAATTTCTGATCAAAAGAAATAGACTGTATGCATGAATCAATGTTTAATTTTACCAAGGGATTGCTTTGGTTATATTTTTGTCATAATTGACTTGCACTAGACTCTGTTCACGTTGGTACACAAAGGGTGACACAGGCATAAAACTCATGTAAAAGTGGATAATCATGCCCCTGTATTCCTCTAATTTTAACTTTTCAACTCAGCTCCCTGGTGTCTTTTGAACCTTACGTTTGCTTCTTGGCCAGTAGTACGGAGTTTCACCTTACAGCGGAAAGATGTGTCTGAAAATTAAATCATACTCATATGCCACTGAAGTAAAGCCTTATTAAGCAGGGAAATAGAACAATAGCCCATAACCTTTAAGTGTTCTAGTTGATTCTATAACAACATTTTCTATGGCTGTTAGGACTAATGTCTCTCTGCTATCTCAGAACATTTTTATAGTATTGATTTTATTATTATTATTTTATGCTCAATAAACTTTTAATATTTTTTTTAACAATTACATGTGATTTTCCTGAACAATAGATAGTCTCCCAGGAAAAGGAGGTTTTAAACAACTCTGAATGTGCCACATACCAGTGAGATATAGAGAGTCTATTATGTAGCTATTTCATTTCAGTGTGCACTAGGCAGAGACAAGAGCATTTTGTTTGATTAATACCATGCAAGAACTTCTATCAAAATATTAATATCCTTTAAATAGGCATATCCACTTAGTAAACGAGATATCATCAACCTTCTCTATTGCCAACATTGCAATATTTATCTATTTCTCTAGTAATAGTAGCTATAACTCTATGACCCTAAAGAAATAAAACATGCGTATGTCAGGAGAAGCACTGTATATATCCACGAAGATTTTTTTTCTTGCGTTTATTGTCTTAGGTACTTAGGAGGACACTTAGGAGGACTAAACTTGCAAAATGACACAAAACCCAGCAATAACTACAGACAATCTAGAAACTGTCCCTTGGAAGTCAACCTAAAAAGAAATAAAGGGCGCCCTTCTCAAATCTCTACAGAAATCATGTTAATGTAATACTGTGCACTGGGAACAGAACCTAAGAATAAAAACGTAATTACCCTTAAATTTACAATCTATGTATCTGCAGGATTCCCATGATAATCTCATTGCTTCAGATGATATATGCACTCAGAAGCTGGAATTTGATTAAATATAACTAAAATTCAAGGAAAAGGGGCTTATGATTGTTCAGATCACATACATCAGGTGACTAAACACCAAGGAAAGAGGAGACTACTTCAGCTAAAAGGATAGTCTTGCTATACCAATAAAGACCTACAAACTGTTAATAGAATTTTGGCTGGAAATCTGAAAGTCTTCATGCACCTCGGTAACTTGTAGTTGGTATTCAGATCCCAGAAATGAGAAGATGGCCCAAGACAGTAGGTTGTTCCCATGTATATGGAACACTAGTCTCAAATTTTCATCCAGAACAGTTTTTTCCACCCCCCACCCCCACCCCCTTTTCTGGGTCTACAATAGGAGAACAAGTCTGGTGAACCAAATCCTTGTATTTGGTTTCCTAAAGATTGGCTGCTTGCTGTCCGTTTTGTTTTGCATTGGAAAAGACAGTGGACAATCAATCACTATTTATCTTCTCATTGTCATCTGTGATTCTGTAGTTTTTTATCATATTCCACTTTGGTCATTTTTTTCCAGATTGAGGAGTCCTAGTATCTTTACGTCAACGATCTTATGGAAGTTATTCTATTCATTTGTTCATCCTTTTTACCCTTTCCTGAATATTTTCAAGTATTACTGTGGTAATTCGCCCCATATTCAAGATCATAGATGTATAAAATGATATAGTGATGTTTTGCAGTTTTGTCCTCTATTCCATTTCTAATAATTTATAAGGTTCTTTTTGCTCTTCTGACTACCACTCAACATAGAGGTGACATTTTAATAAAGATATCTTTTTAATCTCAGTATTATATTCTCCCTGTTCTTAAGGGATAATAATAAGTTCAGGGGTCCATCACTGTATAGGTAAAATCGGAGCTTTGTTTTCCCATGTCTTTAATTTTATATTATAATTCTACTGATACAGTCACTGTCAGAGTTCTTTTTCAGAACTTCCTGATCCTCACATTTATTAATCTTAACCACTAGGCTCCACATTACTTTGAATATCTCTCTACTCAACCCCTTTTTTGGACCACTTATAGAAGTAAGGGAGAAATGGGTTTCAATGCTGTGCCTTTTAGTTCAGAAGTTAAACAATTCTGCTTCCTATCTTTTAATTTTGCATTCTACATATTTACTTCGGGGGTTTTCTTCATTACACTTTAAAATGATACTTACATGCATTAATGTAGATCATGCTCCGTGAAACAGTGAATAAAATACTAGATAACAACTTTTCTGGGGCATACCCGCTGAGCCACAGATATAACTTCAGAAATGGTCATTCTCTCACTGGTCCTGTGAATCTTACAGTCACTACTGCAGGCACTTTGACTTGGAAGGACACATTCACTCCTGCTGTTTAGTTTAATCTGTAGTCTAATATAGACCCCAATCCTATCTCTAATAGAAGTTTTCAGGCCAGGAAAAATGGTACCCATATGGCATCCATCTCAAAGGTGTGATCAGATATACTACCCAGAAAAGTTAGAAGAGTATCTCCGTTGGATTTTTGCATCAGTTCAAGCCATGAATTAACAATGGAGAACCCTATTCCTGGGCTCTGTAACTCTCCACGTGCTTGCACAGAGAACATATGTACATTTCTCAAGCCTATGAAGTCCACAAGGTGCTGCAGTGCCTAAAGTTGTGCCCAGTAACACCCCAGTTCATTTCTGAATCTGACCTTCACAGTATAAACTCCCACCTTTTACTCATCAGTAATTTGCTCATACCTTTTGGGAATGCATGGGAGATCTTGTTTCATAAAAGCTCTGCTGTCATTCAAATTCAGTTTTCTTCATTCCTAAACCAATTTAATGGTTCGCCAAGTACAACTAAAATAAGCCAAATACTGAAACAGAGAAAGCTTATGAAAAAGAAAGCTGGAAACACAAACCACATTTGACACTCAGAGAAATTAACTTTTTGTGATTTCTTTTTACAGACTGTATTCAGATAACTATTGGTCTCTCTTGAGACTAAGAGACAGCGTTAACTTAAGCTGGTGGAAATTTCTCATCTCAGTTTGTCTTTCCTAGGCAGCTGTGTAGACAAAACTTTCGTTTAACAAGCACTTTGTGCATAAAACAATGAAGCTTAAAGATGCATGAAACAATAAGAAAAATGTACATGGTCATCTTAGGAAAAAAATTACAGTTGTTTAACTAATGAATAAAGCATTCTCTGATAGAAGAATGTAATTCTGATGTTTGTTACTTACCTTTGTTTTCCCTCCTACTAGAATATGCTATTCATTACATCCTTTCTTTGCCAAGTGCCACTCCTGGTATTTGTTTAACACAATAAAATAGTACCTGAGTGTCCTTGGGCAACCCTTCCTACTGTCCTTCTGGAAGAATTGCTTGACTGAAAAAAGTCCCAGTCTTGTTCAATCAACTCCTTGCCTCTTCTCCATGACTTCGGAAAGAGATACTTTTGTACGATTTCCCTTGAATCCTCGTGGGTTTCTCAGTAGAATGGGTCAGTAAGAGAGCTCTTAAAAATAAAATTTCTTTATTCTCAGTCATATGAGCATTACAACAGGGGCAGGGTAGAGCTCTATAAGCTCTAAAGTGGCAGATTTTATCACAAATTTCATATGACTTAAGGAGGAATTTGGTCAAAGAACTGATGGAGAAAATGCTCTTTGTACTTTAGTTGGTCATAATTTTAAGAGAGAAAAAAGATTGTTTTTGCATTTTGCATTATCTGAATTCCACTTGGAATGAGGTTCCTTCCTCCCCTAGTACAAGAGGCTGAGTGAGGATTAAAATCTGAAATGTCATGTGGAAACCTGTTGTTGTAAAATATTGACAGGTATCATTTACATTACTTAAAACTTATCCCTTGCCCTGGCTAATTACTCGTGTACTACATATTCTTATAATATAGAAATCTGGAATGCTTAAAATAGCTTTTCCCGATTGTTCTGATTGTTCAAGTGGTCTTAGACATTATTAATAGAGAGTATGAAAATCACAAAACCTTAATGTGATATGTTTTTAATCAGAGTGCCACCAAAATAAACCCCACTTTTTTTTTCAAGTGATGGTAGATTTTTATTTTCATGGCCTTTAAATACAGATCTAGTTATTTCACATTATTTACATTTTTAGAACCCTCCCTGCCATTTAATGCAATTTTATATTAAAATACTTATTTTATGCTGCCACTAAATTCAACCCCTTTCTGAAACGAAGCATGGAATTGCTCTTCTTTCTTTTAAATGATCTTTCTTCTACTTCATTTTTAATAAATCCTAGTAAACATTAAGTATGCTACTGCTGCTTTCACAGAAGTACTTATATGACACTTTCATTCTGTTTTTAGACTGATAATCTGACTTAATTATGAATGATGCTAACATTATAAATGATTGGGTAGTCTTGTGAAAGTGCAGATTGATTTTACATACTTTTTCTCCTGCCTCTTTCTAAAATAGACTTAATGTTCCAAGCTGAAACATCTGCTTTCAATAAAATCCTTATGTATTTTCTCCAACAACTATACATGTAATATGTAATTTCTCTTTTGTTCGCAGCTATTTCCCTACTTTTTCCTCATCTGTGTTTCAGACTTATAAAAAGGGGAATTCAATCCATTGCCTATCTGATGTATTTTGGTGTTTTCCTTGGTAATGGACTGCAAAGCTTGGAGTAATGTGCAATAGCCATTCATGACATGGGATGAGCTGCTCACTCAGGAAGTGTCAGTTCAGAGTGAGATATGTCACTACGGCTGTTCCTGCCAAGAGAGTGGAAAGAAGAGGTTACGTACTAATTCCCTTGGCCTTCCTTGTCATGGGGAAACCAGTGTGCCATTCCGAAGCCTGTCTCTGCACACATTGTGCACCAAGAGAGCAATGGTACAACAGAAAGCAAAGACTTCTGTGTTGAGCAAACAGCACAGCGACCTGTTTTCCTATGGCACATAGCAAAAGTATAGAAGTTCCTTTCATTTCCCATTTCACTTCCCATTTCAACAATTTTTGCATTTCAGGAAGAAAAATCATAGAATCACAGAATGGTTTAGATTGGAAAGGACCTTAAAGATCACCTAGTTCCAACCCCCCTGCCATGCAAGGACACCTCCTACTAGACCAGATTGCTCAAAGCTTCATCCAACCTGTCCTTCAACACTTCCAGGGATGGGGCCTCACCACCCTCAGAGTGAAATATTTCTTCCTGAGATCTAATCTAAACCCACCCTCTTCCAGTTTGAAGCCATTACACCTCATCCTACCACTACATGCCCTTAGAATCATAGAATCATACAATGTTAGGGATTGGAAGGAACCTCTGGAGATCATCTGGTCCAAACCCCCTGCCACAGCAGGTCCACCTGCAGCAGGTTGCACAGCGTGGCGTCCAGGTGGGTTTTGAATGTCTCCAGAGTCAGACACTCCACCACCACCTCTCTGGGCAGCCTGTTCCAGTGCTCCGCCACCCTCAAAGTAAAGAAGTTCCTCCTCATGTTCAGTTAGATCTTCCTATATTCAAGTTTGTGCCCGTTACCTCTTGTCTTATCGCTGAGAAGCACTGAAAAAAGACCACCCCCCTCCTCCCAACACCCTCCCTTATAAGCATTGATAAGATCCTGCCTTGTAAATGTCCCTCTCCAGATTTCTTGTGGGCCCCTTTCAGATACTGGAAAGCTGCTATAAGGTGTCCTCAGAGCCTTTTCTTCTCCAGGCTCAACCCTGACTCCTGAACCCCAGCTCTCTCAGACTGCCTTTATAGGAGAGGTGCTCCAGCCCTCTGATCATTTTTATGGCCCTCCTCTGGATCTAATGTAACAACAAGCCCATGTCCTTCATCTGTTGAGGGCTCCAGAGTCGGATGCAGTATTCCAGGTGGGATCTCATGAGAGCAGAGTAGAGAGGCAGAATCGCCTCCCTCGACCTGCTGGCCATGCTTCTTTAGATGCAGCCCAGGATATGGTTGACCTTCTGAGCTGCAAGCACGTATTGCTAGCTCACGCTGAGCTTCTCATCTACCAACACCCCCAAGTCCCTATCCTCAGGACTGCTCTCAATCCGTTCTCCGTTCAGCTTGTAGTTGTGCGTAGGATTGCCCTGATCCAAATGCAGGATGTTGCACTTGGCCTTGTTGAACCTCATCATGTTCACACAGGCCCACCTCTGAAGCCTGTCCAGGCTGACACATCCTTTCCCTCGAGAATGTCGACCTTGCCATGCAGCTTTGTGTCTTCAGCAAACTTGCTGAGGGTGCACTCAGTCCCAACATGCAATCCCCAAAATCAAGGACAACAGGTATTTCTCCTTCATTAGAAAAGGAAATAGAAGAAGATTTTCAGTTGCTTAACCTGACTAGTTGCAGGGTCTCCAGGGAGTCTTTGGCAGAGTTAAAACAGGATTCAGACATATTTCTGTCCCTTTTGCACAGAAAAGTCTTCCAAACCTTCTTTGTCCTCATACCCGTGTCAAAGCTGATAAATAAGTCAGACAGTGAGAAAGGACCAAACTGAATACGGCTGTTCATACATATAGACTTTTCAATGGATTCCAGGAACCTTAATGTATAAATATGAAAGAAAAGAAAAATGCTATCTGGAAGACAAACAAAAATTGGGTTTAAATGCATTCTTTTTTTTGTTATACTAGCTTCCTGTGAAACTAGCTATGTAAATAAAGCCCAGAAATAATTTACAGTAATGCCTGAATCTGTCAATGTTCCTTTATTTTTCATTTTTGTTTCTTCATGGCTTCCACTCCAAACTTTTCAAATAACCTAGATGCAGGCTAAGTAGGCTGTTGCCTGGGGCAGCCACAGCTTTAATACCTGCTTTTCCTTTGAAAAGCTTTGCAGATCTTTCTGCTGAGGAGAGCAAGGAAATATTCAGGGCAGCAGTCACTGAGCAGCAGCTGCTAATTCCACCTCCTCCCCTGTACACTCCCAGCAGGATGAGCAAATTAGGTCTTTAAGCCCTGTCTCCAGCTTGCCTCCCCTTCTCTCTAATCATTATCATCTATTCAACCCAACATCAGCTATTCAACCCAACTGTCTCCCTAACTTTCCCATACCAGAGAACAACATTAACACAACACTCTTGGAGTAGGTAAATTTGATTTTTCTTACGCTTTTGAGAAGCACGCAGCCAACCCAACGTACAGATAAATATTCAGCTTTCCTGAAGATCTATCAAATCCTGGAAAGGAAAAAAAAAAGAAGAGAGGTTTTTCTTTTTCATTTAAACACTATTGAAGTTCAGCTGTGTGTTGGCCTTTTGTTCTGCAATCAGCCAGATGATTTCATTCTCCAGGGCTGCACTCTAGAAACTATCACAAACTGCAATATTAGTTTAAAAATACTTTTAGTATTGCTTGCTAATCAGTCCTAAATCTGTTGTTGTACACTTGTCACTATATGTTTGTACTGTATAATGCACTTATGTTTGATTTCATCTGTATTATTCCATACAGTTGCAGTCTTTATGGTGTATTATATTTTTTAAGACCTTTATCCATAAACATTCATGTAATTTACTGCCATTAGCCAAATCTCTTGAATTTAGTTTTTCTGTTGTTCTTCTTTGCAAGTATAAAAAGAAAATTGAAGAAATAAAATATAAGACCAGTGAATCGGCTGTTGAAGAAAGTGTTAACATGAGATTTTTTTCATTTTTCTGGGAAATGTAGGAATTTGCAGTCCTGGGAATTTTAACAGTTGTTTATATTAAAAATTAATCATAGTCAACAGAAGAATTAAGACAGATTCATTGCATTATTGGTATGCTTTCCTAAACAGAAAGTTTAAACTTTAATTTTTATAACAGCACAATGTATAGTGTAAATGGATTATCTTTACAACTCTTTTGTACCATGACCACCTGTTCAGTTCTCTTGTATTGACTCTAAATACCAGGAGTTAGTGGACTCGTAACTTCTAGAAGTGACTGAAATAGCACATTCCCATGGAAAATCAGAATACAATGAGCAAAGCTGGAGACAGTAGCTGTCCCAGCTGGTGCTTTTAATATTTTTAATTTTCATTTATTGGTAACTATTTTTCCATTTTATTTTTGAAGAATATAAAAAGGATGATTTGCAGTTATACACCACATTTCCTTCAAATGTTACTCTCTTCATTGTGATTAGAATTTTACATTAAGTGTTTTACTAAGCTTTTTACTAAGAAGCAGGTTAATTGTATCATCGAGTTTCAATTAGCTCTAATAGATTCCATGTATAACTTCAGAGTCTATTGTGCATATCCTGACATAGATGGGGAAATGAAGTAAAAGCTATTATTTTGATGTTCTGATAAATTATGTTCCATATTATGTTAGATTAACAAAATGCATGACTAATGTCCCATGTACACATGACTGTGACAGCATTTCTGAATGTTAATAAATCTGAGCACTGGCTGATGTCCAGTTCTTCTTTTTATGGTAAATGCAAATTAAATCCACATCTTCTCATTATACTTAGTAATTTACTTCTAAATGCTCAACTCTAGTCATTATTGTTGGCAACCTTTATATGGTAGCGCTCCAGACTGAATTAAACATAAAAATAAAAATAAAGTAATGATTATATTTAGATTGGGGCCTGCAGATACTTGTTCTTTCTGAAAGCACATTGCAGACATAATAAATAAATTAACAGCTACAGGCAGTACTTGTCTGAAGCACAGTGGGCTTGGAGATACTGAATTTGTTTGCAAACTTCACCAGTATTCAAACCAACAGAAAGATTTTTCTGTGCAATAGAACATTAATATCAGAAAATTATATTACCCCTTTGTTATAAAAAGGAAAATAGTAGTTTTTGCAGCTGTGAGGTGTTACTGAGACCGAAGACATGGAAGAGTGCTAGCAGCACTGGTGTCTCAATAAGGATATGGTTGGCTGCAACCCTGTAAGGCACGTCAAACAGCAATTATAAGAGTGGTTTAGAACCCCTCTTGTGGTGCAAACTGATCCATTCCATACCACTAGACCTAGGAAGGCCATGATGTTTTTCGTAGTTGCATAGTGGAACTGGAAACTTTGCTTCTTCCTCTTGTGGATCTGAGCTGGAAGCATTCTTCCAAGCCTGGATGGTACTTAATTTGCAGAAGCAGTTACATGTAAAGGCAAGTTCATAAAATGGATGTCACAGCCTGGGCTGCCCACAGTTAACTCTGGACCCTGAGTTGATGTAGGTCCAAATATAGTTAGTACAAGGTAGAAAGCTTATATGGTACCTGGAATATTTGGTTTCTAGAATGGCTAACTCTACACAGAAAATAATATTGTCCTTAGACCATGCTGTTGAGTTCAGAATCAAGATTTAATGGCACTCTCTTGTGTTGCTGAGGTGACTACAGTCCTAGAGGTATGTTCTTGAAACCTTTAGTGACTCCCAGAGTCCCTGTGCAGCAAAGAAGCATAATACTGTGGAAGCAGAGGACAACATCATTTATCTGAGCTGCAGACCAGTTCTTGCATTGACAGGGGACTGTAGTGAATGTTTGCTTGCAGAGAACAAGCACATAGATCTTTCACCTGGTGCAAATGAATATATGAAGCAGGGCATTTTACACAAGTTAAGAATCTATAGGTTTGAATAGGCTATTGAAGGCTTTGAAACTGTAGCTGAAGCCATCCTAAATACAATATAGATGAGAGGCAGGTGCAGCGGGTACAGCGTGACTGGAAAACCATGCACCTATGATTGTGGCACGGGATACAGAAATTATTCATCCTGCACTGTATATTGCAATCCAACCTTGGGTCACAAAAAAAGGTGCTTCCTTTATGGTGCAATAGACATGCTTAGGCTGCTTCAAAGAACACTTGTTATCCAAATAGTCTAAGCCATATAAAAAAGCATAAAATCTCACTCTGCTTTGCCTTGAGTATAACAGTTTGGCAGTGTTGAAAGAGACTGTTTAATGAGAAGGGTAAAGCTCTACAAGCTCTCTTGGTAAGTCTGTTCAACCCATGTCTGAATATCTGATGACTGAGCCATAACATACAGTGACTTATTATTTACTATTATTTACTATTATTTTGCACCTATCTGACATTAGTGAATGTTGCAAATGAGTGCTGCTGCTGTTAACCCAAAAAATTAGCTCAATTATACATATACATACACCCAAAAGGGTTGTCTTTGAAACACCTTCATAGTCTATTGGTAAATGATGAACAAATTAACAAATTGAATCTGACAGAATAATACTTCAGTAGCCATTCTTAACTATGTTTTCATGTCAACATGATTCTAAAGAGTACAAAACAGTAAGGGGATAGAAGGATAGCAATACAGTTTATTCTACAAGCAAGCGTTCTCAGCTACATAAAGGATAATGTCATTGTTTAACCCCAGCTGGCAACTAAGCACCACTCAGCTGTTCACTCCATGCTGGTGGGACGAGGGAGAGAATTGGAAGACTAAAAGTGAGAAAACTCAGGGGTTGAGATAAAGACAGTTTAATAAGTAAAACAAAAGCTGCACACACAAGCAAAGCAAAACAATGGATTCATTCACTACTTCCCATCGGCAGCCAGGTGTTCAGCCATCTCCAGGAAAGCAGGGATTCGTCACATGCAATGGTCACTTGGGAAGACAAACGCCATAACTTGATCCCTCCCCTTCCTTCTTCTTGCCCCAGCTTTATATGCTGTGCATAATGTCATATGGTATGGAATATCCCTTTGCTTAGCTGGGGTCAGCTGTCCCTGCTGTGTCTCTTTCCAACCTTTTGTGCACTGCCAGCCAACTTGCTGGTGAGGTGGTGTGAGAACGAGAAAAGACCTTGACTCTGTCCAAGTATTGCTCAGCAATAACTAAAACATCCCTGTTAGCAACACTGTTTCCATCACAAATCCAAAACATAGCCCCATACTAACTACTGTGAATAAATTATCTCTATCCCAGCCAAAACGAGCACAGATAAGAAGTCAAAGATAGAAATTCTTTCAGTGCTGCCCAGCGATAAGACAAGAGGTAATGGGCACAAACCTGAACATAGGAAGTTTCATCTGAACTTGAGGAGAAACTTCTTTACTTTGAGGGTGCCCAGAGGGGTGGTGGAGACTCTGACTCTGGAGACGTTCAAAACCTGCCTGGACTCCATTCTGTGCAACCTGCTGTAGGAGGACCTGCTGTGGCAGGGGGTTTGGACTAGATGATCTCCAGAGGTCCCTTCCAACAGCTGTAATTGTATGATTCTGTGATTTTCATAACTTGCCAGTTTAAATAGTAAATATATACTGGATGTTGTAGAGGCAGCAACTTCCTTCCAGGAAGAAGTTCATATTATTTCAGAGAGAGTGGGGTGATTGGAATTTAATTATTTGACAGAGCTGGAACCTCTGAAGGGCTTCTTTGTGTGTACTGCTGAGAACTCTAATTGAAGCCGACAATGAACAGGTCAGAGCTTACTGAAAGTGATTAACTGCATCACCTGCCCTGCAATTATTGTTACTGCTCTTGAGGCTTTTTAAGCATGGAGAGCTTTCCTCAGGAGGTACATACGTAGTTTTCCAAGAAGGTTTTTCTTCCTACTCTGCTTATGTGTCTAAAAATTACCTAAGTGTAGATTTATCACCTTTGTCTAGGGAAAAATACACATCTGGAGGGGGTGTTTCATCTCCGCCTAAAATATGTATCTAAGATGAATTGCTCTCTGATGGTGTAATTTCTTACCACTGGCTTTAGAAGAAACCTAGGGTGATTAATGCCTTATATTTATACATCTGTTGAGGTAAAACTTACCATTGGCATGTTTCATTTAAGATTTTTTTGCATGTGAAGAGAAAAATAGATTATGCGTAACAGTAATTTTGATTCTGTATATTTGAAATAATGTGATCAACTATTAGGTCCATAAACAATCCCAAATAATGACAGAAGTAATGAGTCTACTTGTGTTCTAGGAACTGGTCATTGAGATAAGAATGGACAGATCTGCTCTATTTTCTTCTACACTGTTCTGTGGGAGAACATTTTCCTGTGATTAAGTTATGATGCATTTCTAAGTAAAAAGGCTAACTGTTATGTTTTTATGACAGATCTATTCATGAGTAGATAGACCACCATTTTTTCATACATTGTAAATTCTTTCAAACACATGGCA
The DNA here is from genome assembly GCA_013398295.1 of Chionis minor. Classification (NCBI taxonomy): domain Eukaryota; kingdom Metazoa; phylum Chordata; class Aves; order Charadriiformes; family Chionidae; genus Chionis; species Chionis minor. The sequence continues at coordinate 277,893 of VZSF01005694.1, forward strand.
GAAACTTTAGCATTCTAGTAATGAACATCTCTGATTTGAAGATTTCTGATAGATTCTGGGCATATGGACCATGATTACCTACAATGGTGAAAAGGAGGGCTACATTTTCTTCCTCACAGATTACAGATCTATGTCTATGTTGGACAAAGATTTCAAAAACAATCACTGTAGTTAAATTGAGAAACCATACACAGATTTTATTTTAACATTATGTGCCTCTAAACTATTCCATGTTAGACACCAAGAGTTATTTGACCCTATTGAAAATCTCATCTAAGTAAACCAAATCTGGAGGCATCCAGCTGAAATACACATCTCTGGTATTTAGTTCACCTGTAACACAGGTTATCATACATAACCTATATTATTTTAGAAATGCACATTAAAATGACTTCAAACCTATTTTCCCTGCGAAATTCAATGTTTCATCCTACCAGATACCCACAAGACATAGGCTCTAATTAGTTAATGCTTTTGTTTATATGTGCATCCACATGTCATTCCTTGAAATAATTTTGAATACTTCTATTTTATTCCCATATTGCATTTTTTAAAATTCTCTAGGTTTATTAATTTTATGAACTTCCCTCCCATTTTCCAAACTGTTTTCACATATACTATTGCAGAGCTTACTTTCCTAGTTAGGCATCAAATATCTATCACGTCAAAATATTTAAATGCTTAATAATCCCAGTCTAGAGCTACAAGTATTAATGAGCTCATTCCTCTGAATCCAAGCTCTTCTTTCTTTTTATTCCCTTTTCTTTCCCTGTCAAATCTAATCGGAGTCATAACTTCCTAAATCCTGGCCTAAAGTCCTATTTTTTACTGATTTAAAATTACATATTGCACTCTATGGTGCTAATCCTATTTTACAGTTTTATGCTTTTTGCAGGAACAAGTGTTTGTGATGTAGGTTAAAGTGCATTAAAATTCTGGTTTTGTCAAACTTAACAGATCGGGTAAGGAGACGAAAAGGGAATTCTTCAGGCCAGAAAGGACAGTCTTGTCTGATGTAGGTGAACCAGATACATAACAAATATTTCATGTTTTTTGAATAGAAGGATGTCACAGTCACATAAGAACAGTTCCACTGGAAGTTCTTCATTAAAAGCAGTCCCATATGACGACTTATGTTTCAAAACTCCAGAGTATGAGAAGTGCTATCTTCTCACCCCAACCAGAGTTAAATGATATCCAAACTAATTAACTCATATCATATTTAAATATATAAAATGGAGAGGATTGTAAGTCAGTTGGCAGCATGCATTGTTCCACATCATGACTTAAAAATAATTACCTGTAACAGCATTGAGAAAACATAGTCAGCGTTGCTTTCTCATCCATTGAAATGCAGAAGGAAGACAGACCATCAGGAGTTAGTCTAATTTGTAGCGAGAAGGACAAGAATGAAGGGATTCTTTTAAAAAAAAATCAAAACTATTAAATCAAAGAAAATAGTTAAAAATTCTGTATCGATAATGTAATTTGCTTTTGATCTGCCTTTTCTGTTTAGATGTAAGGCCTGTCTGTTACCTGTATGTTTATATAGTACCTAACCCAATGTATCTTCTAAGTGATGCCTTTAACAAAAACAGTACTGAAAAAACTGTACTACTAAAATTTTTGATTAGTCATTTGTTCTGATTATATTATATTTTAAACTTTGATTTTGGAAATTTCTAGGATAATCTTTAAACAGATTGAAAAAGGTAAGGTTTCTATCTTGTGTTTGAGAGCTGCAATGAGAAATGGGCCCAAACTCTTGTGTGGGCTTCAGATTGTTCCTTCTTCTATTGTCAGATGAACATTACTGTTCAGTGTTTTAATTGTCAGCACGATACTACTTTATTTCAGTCATACATATGCTCCATGAAGAAGCATTCATCCTGGTTAGTATGGGCACTCTTTGATATGACTTAGAAATGCAGTAAAATAATATATTTTCCTCAGTTATTGTCCTGAATCAAACCTCAATGGCCGAAGGCATAGTTCTGATCTTTCTGATGTGTCTTTGGAATTCTTCCTGTTTCTGTCAACTCAGGAAACACATTTCACCACTCACTCCCTTAAGATCACCGACCTAGAGCCATTTTGCCGGTGTCTGAGGAGAAATGAAGCTGCTAGACACAACTGAATGGGAAAAATACTGCTGGTGGACCAGAGTTTTGCCATATTTTGCTTGAGTTAGAAGCTCAGTTTTCTAAGACAAGCCACAGGCAACAGTCAGGATTTTATGAAGATTCATTTGCCCTTATTTTTTTTAGTGTATTGACACTGAAAGCTCTTTGCTTGTTCTGATACTAAGTAAATTGAAAATCTCATGCTAATTCTTTGAATGGTACAGAATACTGGTAATTTTGACCCTGCTTCTTTTCTGTGTTCCCACAAACAGATGTCCTTTATGCTTTACTCGTTTCTTTCTGGGAACTGTGCTGATGAAGTGAATTAGGAGTTTGTTGCACGTTAGTGCTGTCACCACATGCAAGTCTATTAGTGTGTGGTGTCCACCATGTGCATTGATCCAGGACCACCCTGCAGTACCACAGTTGTTTCACATCTATTCAGATCCCAGCTTTCTAGCAAGACCAAGAGCAAATAGCTGAGAGTCCCAGTAACTCTGTGTATGTGAGCCTCTGTTTTGCAAGTGATCCTGTAGCATTCTGAGTGGTCTCTTTTTCTTTTTCTTTTTCTTTTTTTTTTTTTTTTTTAAATCATTTACACTCTGTAGAAGGGTGCAGACCAAAGTGCGACAATGTGGATAGTTTGAAAGGGTCAGCATATACTAGACAATGTAATAGGGAAATAGCCCTGGCAATTCAGAGGACAGAAATAAGGCAGAAACTAATTTTTCGGCCATGCCTGCAAAGCTTCTGAATTCCTGTTCAAAACTGAAATGAAATTGAAGAGTTTCTGAAGCATTTTGGTGGTTTGTTTTTATAGTGGAAAAAAATTAAGTCACCAAAAATTATCTCCCTACAAGATCAAAGCCCATGATGAGGAGGCTAACCAACTGTGGAAGAATGAAAAGATTATCTCACTATCCTACATCTCATATTTATGTCCTACTTATTCCCTTAGTCCTTTATTTGACAAGTAAGTCATAAGTCTCTCCTGAACTCAAGAAACAAGTCTGAAGAGCAAAATTTGATCCTGATAAAGTTTGTGAGTACAAAGCATTTGAATTTTGAAAAAGCTGTATTTCTGCAATGAAAACCCTTTTCTCGAAAATTCTCTAAACCTTGTGAAGTCATTTTTTCTGAGCTACATTGAAAAAATATAATTGAACATGTCTTTGGAGAATACTGTACTGAAGTGCTAAGTAAATTAAACTAAATAAGTACATACTGTCGCATTCACTTTATGAGAATCCAAGTCTGAGTTTCAAAGAAGTAGAATAGTCAGATTCTATAACTTAAATAAAATGGAAACCACATTATATCTGAACAGTTTACATCAAGAGAGTCAGCAAGGTACTTTTGTGTTAGCTGGTACTTGAGCTGTCTTGTCCTAATTACTTACACTTTCAAACACTTCACCTTCATAGTTGTAGTAACAATTTGTCCTCCAGTATAGATCATTACAATACGAATCTTGGGTGCGAATTGGAGATTTTTTTAACTTTTGTTGACTACACATAGTATGGTATTTACTCAAGCAAATTCATAGAATCATAGAATCATAGAATGGTTAGAGTTGGAAGGGACCTTAAAGATCATCAAGTTCCAACCCCCCTGCCATGGGCAGAGACACCTCTGACTACAGCAGGTTGCTCAAAGCCCCATCCAGCCTGGCCTTAAACACTTCCAGGGATGGGGCCTCCACAACTTCCCTGGGTAACCTGTTCCAGTGCCTCACCACCCTCACAGTAAAGAACTTCTTCCTAATATCTAATCTAAATCTCCCCTCTTCCAATTTAAAACCATTACCCCTTGTCCTATCACTAGACTTCCTGACAAAGAGTCCCTCTCCAGCTCTCCTGTAGGCTCCCTTCAGATACTGAAAGGCTGCTATCAGGTCTCCCCGGAGCCTTCTCTTCTCCAGGCTGAACAGCCCCAGCTCTCTCAGCCTGTCCTCATAGGAGAGGTGCTCCATCCCTCTAATCATCTTAGTGGCCCTTCGCTGGACCTGTTCCAACAGTTCGATGTCCTTTCTATGTTGAGGACTCCAGAGCTGGACACAGTACTCCAGGTGGGGTCTCACAAGCGCAGAGTAGAGGGGGAGAATCACCTCCCGTGCCCTGCTGGCCACGCTTCTTTTGATGCAACCCAGGATACGGTTGGCTTTCTGGGCTGCCAGCGCGCACTGCCGGCTCATGTTGAGCTTCTCATCCATGAGCACTCCCAAGTCCTTCTCCTCAGGGCTGCTCTCCAGCCATTCTCTGCCCAGCCTGTATTTATGCCTGGGATTGCCACGTCCCAGGTGTAGGACTCTGCACTTGGCTTGGTTGAACTTCATGCCATTTGCATTAGCCCACCTCTCAAGCCTGTCCAGGTCCCTCTGGATGGCATCCCTTCCCTCCAGTGTGTCAACCGCGCCACCGAGCTTGGTGTCATCGGCAAACTTGCTGAGGGTGCACTCGATCCCACTGTCCATGTCTCCAACAAAGATGTTAAATAGCACTGGTCCCAGTACTGACCCTTGCGGGACACCACTCGTCACTGGCCGCCACGTGGACATTGACCCATTAACCACAACCCTTTGAGTGCGGCCATCCAGCCAGTTCCTTATCCACCGAGTGGTCCATTCATCGAACCCGTGACTCTCCAATTTGGAGACCAGGATGTCATGCGGGACAGTGTCAAATGCTTTGCTTAAGTCCAGGTAGATGACGTCCGTTGCTCTGCCTTTGTCCACCAAGTTCGTGGCAGTATCGTAGAAGGCCATCAGGTTTGTCAGGCAGGATTTGCCCTTGGTGAAGCCATGTTGGCTGTCTCCAATCACCTCCTTATTTTCCATGTGCCTTAGCAGAGATTCCAGGAGGATCTGCTCCATGATCTTGCCAGGCACAGAGGTGAGACTGACTGGCCTATAGTTTCCTGGGTCCTCTTTTTTTCCTTTCTTGAATATCGGGGTTATGTTCCCCTTTTTCCAATCCACAGGAATTTCACCAGACTGCCACGATTTCTCAAATATGATGGAAAGTGGCTTCGCAACTTGGTCCGCCAGCTCCTTCAGGACCCGGGGATGAATTTCATCAGGTCCCATGGACTTGTGCACTTTCAGGTTGTTCAGGTGGTCTCGAACCTGATCTTCTCCTACTGTGGGCAGTTCTCCATTCTCAGAGCCCCTGGTTTTACCTACTGTGACTTGGACAGTGCAGTTAGAGCCCTTGCCAGTGAAGACTGAGGCAAAAAAGTCATTCAGTACCTCAGCCTTATCCATATCCTGGGTGGCCAGGTCTCCCGTTTCCTTCCGGAGAGGGCCCACAGCCTCCCAAGTCCTACCTTTTTCCCTGACATAGCTATAGAATTTTTTCTTATTGCCTTTGATGTCCTTGGCTAGATTCAGTTCTCTTAGGGCTTTCGCCTGCCTGATATGGTTCCTGGCCACTCGGACAGTTTCTCTATATTCCACCCAGTCCACCTGTCCTTGCTTCCACCCTCTATAGGCCTCGTTTTTGATTTTGAGCTTATGTAACACTTCCTTATTCATCCACGCAGCTCTTCTGGCTATTTTGCCTGACTTTTTCTTTTTTGGGATGCACCTCTCCTGAGCGTGGAGAAGGTGATCCCTGAACACTAACCAACTTTCATAGGCTCCTCATATTATCAAATTCATTCATTTGATAATAAAATTATATTACATTTTAAAGGTGGATGAAAACTGTTATATTGAAAATAGAACAATGGTTAACAACAATTAAAGGTAAGTGAATGTAACCTCAGAGTTTTTTCCTTTTGTTATAAAGCCCTGGTATGATTGAGCCCCAGGATGTGACACAACCACATCTAAGAATTTATTGCTTTTAAACAAGAATTGTGCGAGGACACCCACAAGTTCGTATTAGCACAGACTGTTCAGTAATTGATTGATTATTGTTACACAATAGGTTGATTCTTCTCATGTTCTTGGGTTCTGGAATTATATAATGTTTATTGTAATGATTGATTCTCACGATTATATTCAGCCGAGGAAAATGTGGAAACTATTCTTTGAAAAGGAATTCTATTTGTTGCATTATGCAGACACGCATTGCACAAACATTGAATGAGCAGTCTTACGCCATGCTCTTAATCTATGAAGGAATCCTTAGAACATATGGTCTCATCTCCTTTATGAGAGAGTTTAACCTCAGAACTAGAAAGAATTTACTTATCCTCTTCAGCACAATTCATTTTCTTGAGAGACCTTTTGTATACCATTCACAGTAAGTTTGTGTGCATGTATGTGTAGTTAGGCAAAATCTGTAAAGGTCTAGGTAAATGTTGAAAGCTGGGGAAGTTCTCACATATTTAATTATTGTGCTCTAGGCACTAGTGGCAATGGAAAACTGAAAAATATTTTGGTCTTATGTAGCACTAAATAACTTAAAGTTGCTCAAAGTTGTGGATATATCAGTTAACACATAACATGTGTGAAACAATTCTTACAAAGGGACCAGTTGGACCACAATTTTATACTAAATTTCCTACTTTTTTTCATCTCACTGAAATCCTAAGTATTAAAATAGAATCTCGTCCATGGCTTTGATGCCAAAATGATCTCAATTATTTGAAAAGTATATGTCTTCTAAAAATTTTTTTTCTTTTTTAATACACAAAATAAAATGTTTTGGGTTGTTTTTCTTAGCCTTTTTTTTTTTTTACATACAAAGACATGCATTAACATTGGTACTGAATAATCCGCGAGGAAGTCAATGTATTTTCATGAATCACAACAATCACAACAGAACCTAGATTCTGAAGAATTTTCATAAAAGACTTGCATATTTGCGCAAAAAACACTGGGAGTAGAGCATAAAGAATGACTTTTAAAATTATATTTGGTGTTCAATTATTAGTTAAAGTGGAATTAATTTCCTAGGATGATCATTACAGAGGTAACACATGACAAGGAAATGACAACTTTGCATTTATGTTGTCTTCCTTATAAGTTGTCACACTATAATTCAAAAGTACTAAATATTTATATAAATTAATTTAAAGTAAATTCAGTCATGGAGACTATGAAAACAAAGACAGGTTTTGTCTTTTTTAGGAAATTTAATGACAGAAGCTATAAGTCACAGGAAAATAGTTATCTCATTCAAGCATTCCTGTAATATCAAAAGAACTTGAGTCATCAAAAATTATAGATATTAAAACTCATTCATTGCTTAGGTTTTTGCAATGCAAATCCACTTCTGGGTACATTTTAAGTGGCATATAGTATTTCCTCCAAATTGTATTAGATAAATTCACAGACTATTACACTGTTGTCATTCAGCTCATTTTGATGAAAAAGCAATTACTTATGGCAGATTAATGCAAAGAGTGGCCATAATCACAGTAGGTTAGGTTAAGAGTTTATTAGAAAAACACAACCCATTTAAATTAACCCAAATGACCAGTATGTCAGTTCAAAAGAAACATGTGCTTTAATTTGTTAAACTGTAACCTTTGCCATATTAGAAAAATACTTTGACATAAACACTTTACAAATGTCAGCAGAAAATCCATATTCCATTTCTTCACATTGGTTTTGTGACACAGTGTTTGCTGATATTCGTCAAGGGATAAGTTACGATTGATTTCCTTCCACCCTTACTCTTTTCTCTTGTATTACGGGGAATTAAAGGGCAAAAATGACCTGTTTTTTTCCCAGACCATTCATATGGATATGCTACAGTAGGTAAACTTAACTGCTGCCTGGAACTTAAAGGTCAACAGAATCTCTAAAAAAAGCTTTGAATGGTAACAGTTAGAGAAGACAGGAGTATCTTAAGACTGAGGAGGAAAAGTAGTGCAGAAAGTGGAAGAGCTGGTGTGGAAAGATATTCTGGAGCATTTGATACTGTCTTTTCTCTAGATGTTGCTCCTGTGTATTACACACCAAAAATGGAATTGCTGAAAACAGTTTGATTTAAAGAATCAGTAGAACAGTTTGATTTAACGAATAAGAAGCAAGTAGAATCTTGCTTTAGGATAAAATACCTTCCTTTTCCTAACTCTGTTTCTATCTGTCCCTTTTAAACACTTTTGTCAATGTAAGATTTAAAGATTATGCTTATACACTGGAAGTGTGTTCCCCTGTTGAAAAAACATTGCCCTTTTGCTGATGCATTTTGAATGGGATGGGAATGTGTAGTAGAGACACTTCGAAAATAACATTAAAGATATAACCTGCAAAAGATCCAAGCATATGAGTTGCTTCATTTCCATGCCTATAATTTTAAATATCTGACCATGAGCTGTTAATACAGCTGAAAAATGATCACACATATATATAAATACATATATGGTCATAGAGATGTATATGTACATCTTGGGCAGCTTATTGTGCTGTTTGAGAGATGTTTTCCTTGAAAAAAGACTTTAAGAAGCAATAAATGGTTTTGTTGATGCTATATCAAGTATCTGCAGCGAGGAAGATGCCTGTCTTTCACAGCATAAATGACACTAACCAATAAAACCATGCATTTCATGTGAATGTTGAGTGTTACATGTTTACTTCTTCATTTGCCTTTATTCTCCAAGAAAAAATGTAGTCAAAATGAAAGAGAAGATATCTCAATGCAAACTGTCACAGATTTAGCAAAACTTCAGTGATTTAAATGGAATTATGCCTTACTACTCCAGGAAATTTTCTGACATGGTTCAGCAGATATTCTGTCTCAAGGATATTTGTCTTTCGTCTATTGACAAAGATGAGCATTAAGAGCATTCTGAACAAGAGAGGTGATAAATGAAGGACTGAAGAGGTCAGAGAAACACCTTTCATAGAGACATCAAAAAAATATGTATATATTTTTAAAAGAATAGGCTAACAAAATAATACCATATATGTCTAAAATTACTGAGGAAGAGAAGAAAGAACATTTAGGCAGCAGTTGTGCTGAGATATATCCTGCAGCATTTGGGGGTGTGGGGGGAATCAACACTTGTTTCTAAAACTTGGTAACACAGGTTCTGTACTAGTCTTTCATGACATATGAACGTCGCGTTACTAGGTATGTTCCTTACTGATTCTAGGGAATGCTGTCACCGACTTGCATTTTTATATGTGATTTAACAAAAGATTTGACTGTGTTAAACATGGATCACAATTAGGAAAGAAAATCACAATACTTTTTGATGATGTACATGTATTCAAAGGAATGTAGCCTTTTAAGTCATCAATGATGGAATAAACTAAAGGGGTTACCACTCCTTGCATGGAATACTTTTTCTATGCAGCAATAACTGCAAGAAAATATAATCTAAGTAATACAGTTTGCAAGGATCATCACAGACAGTACACTGGCCCAGGTGACTACTGCACAATTGAATTCATGTGTTTCCAGTTCAAAGAAATGGGATCCTTTAGCTTTCAAAACCATAAAGATAATAACAAAAAGCCTTAATAAGAGAAACCATTCTGCACTTTGGTTTTTTGAATGTCATTATTCTCAATGAAAGATGACAAGGACCTTAACAAAATGAAGAAATCCTCACTGTAAAGAAAGAAAAAATTGCTGTGTTCCTTACAACAAAGGTGACATAAGAAATTCCACTGCTCATTTCAAGAGAACAACGGACCTTTGTAAAAAGTTTACTTTGGTTGAAAGACCAAGTACCTTAAGTATTTATTTTCCAAGATGTATATTACCATATTGCTTAATAGATGTCAGTGATGTGGTACTTGAACCTTTTTGATTAAGCTCCTGTTGAACTTTAGATTGCAATAATCAACAGCCTGTACAATTTAAATTTTAAATTATATAAGAAGTCTTCAGAAGCACAGATATTATAATATGAGATGATTATTGTCGTTGTTATGAAAGAGGCTGCTAAATCCAGTGGGAATGTTCATCAGCATACTGTAATCAGCAGCTACGGAGAATGCTTAATTACAGTTATTTGGGTGACGTTGATGCAGTAGTAGTGGTGTTGAAAGCAGAAAAGTTGCATGAATTAGCACTTGTAGCCATGTGAGAAGATATTAAAAGGCATCAATATCAATGCAGAATGTCTGATTATGTGGCTGTTTATACTAATTTCCCTTACTATTAAACTACAGTGCTCAGCATAAAAGACCATTTGGTTTACATTTTCCCTTATCTTTTATACTTATTCAAAAGAGAAATTAATATGTTGCATTTGATTGTCCAGAATTAAATGTTCATGGTAGATTTAAATAGTTTTAATGGATATATTATACAAAGGAAAATGGAGTACATGTGTGAATAGTTCTTGTAACTCTAAGATTCATTTATAACATAATTTTCCTGATTAGATTAGGTCTGTGAGAAATTATGAATACACATTTTTGTATACTTATAAATGTGATGCAGACAAATTCATATAGCTTAATAACAATCATTGGTTTTGGTTATGACTTAATAGCTTCTGGACTTGTAATCTTTGAGAATTACTCTCGTCAGACAGTAATAAGTTTTATTTTGACTTAGGAAATTCTTGTGACTAACATATTGCGTCCATAAATGAACAAAGTAGTTTATATTCTACTTCCTATGTAATCAAAATATATTTTCTAACTCTGATAAATACCTTTCTATAAATCTTTTACTATCAAATTTGGGCTCCATATGAAACTGGTGTTAAATATGTTATAGCCTAAGAATTTATGCTTTTTCTATGAAATTTTCACAGTTCCATTTCACTATTTTAATCTTTATAAATGATATCTTTAATTTTATAATAAACTAAATATAGTTAAAAAGGAATTGGCAACTAAATCTGAAATTTCGTGGTAGCCATAAATATTAGGACTATTGATTCATCAGCAGGATTTTATGTGTGCATTCTGTGTCATTTTGCAAGAATTTGAAGATTTGCTTCAAGACTAAAGTAAGTTGAAACACTGTGAATGCCATGACCTTGTAGTGCTTTCCTTTACATTAAACAAAGTATAGTTAGATTTTGAGATACCTGCTGAAATCTTAATCTTTTTCTGGGAGTCTTCTCTAAAGCAAAAAGTTTTACATTTCATGCAAAGCAAATGATGTTTTTCTATATTTGCATATTCAACTCAGTCTCTAGGAGGATTTTTTCTCCCTCATCATATGATTAGCTATACAAAGGTCTTAATCTGTCATCTGCATGCAGACAACTTGAGCATTTGGAACTGAGAATGCAAAGTAAATGACATATTCTCAAAACAAATTGTAGGAGAAACAGCGGAAGCTGCAACTTCTCCCTGCCATTTTGAGTATGTGCCTACTCAGGGATCATAATTTGAAAAGTACCTGAGTAGGTTAATAATTTTGTATGTTCAGAACATTTAACCCTAGTCCTCAGGTAGGCTTTTTTTCCCCGGCAAAATACAGTTACGTAGTAGGTTATTGATTTTACATTGCAGTTCAAGTTCAAAGTTGTCTTGACTAAAATTAAAATAAAAATGTTTCTTCATATGGCATTTAATCATACATAAAAGTTTGGGAAAGAATGCGAGGGCTGTGGTTTTCTTTCTTTGCTCTATACATTTGTTCCTTGCCTGATCACTGTTGAAGAAAGAACTAGTGAAAAAAATTTAGGACAAGGAAGGTAGTGTTTGTGTTTGTAGTTGTAGATATGGAGTGATTTATTTCTCTGCCTGTTCATATTGAGAGAGAAAAACGTTCTATAAACGTCATAAAATCACAGAATCACAGAATCACAAAATCACAGAATCACAAAAAGCTTGAGGTTGGAAGGTACCTCTGGAGGTCATCTGGTCCAATGCATTGCTAAAGCAGGGACACCTAGAGCCAGTTTCCCAGGATTGCCTAGATGGCTTTTGAATAACTCCAAGGATGGAAATTCCTCAACCTCTCTGAGCAACCTCTGCAGTACTCAGTCACCTTCACTGTGAAAAAAGTGTTTCCTGATGTTGGCAGAACCTTCTGTGTTTGCCTATTGTCCTGTTAGTGTGCATCACTGAAAAGAGCCTGGCCCCATGTTTATATACATCGGTGAGATCCCCCCTGAGCCTTCTCTCCTCCAGGCTGAACAGTCCCAGCTCTCAGAGCTTCAGCACAGGAGAGATGCTCCAATCCCTTAATCATCTTTGTGTCCCTTTGTTGAATTCTCTCCAGTTTCTCTGTTTCTCTCTTCTATTGGTGAGTCCAGAACCAGATGCTTTACTCCAGCTGTGGAGCGTTGTGAGTGGAGGGGAAGGATCACCTCCCTTGACCTGCTGGCACCACTTCTCCTAATGCAGCCCAAGACACTGGTAGCCTTCTTTGCTACAAAGGCACATTGCTGGCTCATGTTCAACTTGGTGTCTACCAGGTTCCCAGGTACTTTTCTGCCAAGTTACTTTCAAGCATGGTGGTACCAATGGCAAGAACCCATTGGTGCCTGCATTTTTTCCCCGCAGGTACAAGATTTTATCCTCCTTATTGAAATTTATGAGATTCCTTCCTGTCAGCCCATTTCTCCAACCTGTCCAGGATGTCAGCACAACACTCTGGCATATCAGCCACTCCTCCCAGTTTTGTGTCATCAGCAAATTTCCTGAGATTACACTCTGTCCTATTATCCCAGTCAATGAAAATGTTAAATGGGACTGGATCCACTATTAAACCCTGGGATACACTACTACTTACTACCCTCCAAATAAACTTCATGTCACTGATCACCACCCTCTTGAGTCATGGGAGCCATCCCATTATATCTCCATGAACCCAACAAGATCGTAGACCTGTGACTGCACATAGGTGTCTAACTTATGTTTATCCCTCATACTGCATGCATTAGTGTAAAGGCACTTTAAAGAGACACACCATCATGTTGAATTCTGAGAGCGGGTTTGGGGAATTTCTCTATAGCATTGCCTTGTATGCACTTCCTTGCTTACATGTAATTGCTGCAGTTGACCCTGCTTAAACCACATTCTGTTGATTTTGTTGTGCCTTCTTGCCACATCACCCCATGCTCTTTGCTCAAGGACCCTGCCTGTCACTCCCTCAAAGGACTGCTGGTTACTGTCTCCCTCCCCCATCATTTTTAGTTTAAAGCCCTCCTCATGATGTCAGCCATTCTATTGGTGACAATAGCTTTTCCCTTCTTTCTGAGGTGGATCCCATCACTTCCAAACAGACACTGATTTACAAACAGGGTCCTATGGTCATAGAACCCAAAACCTGGTTGCCAACACCAGTTCTACAGCCAGTTATTGATTTATCCTATTGGTGCCCTTCACTTCTGTTGTTGTTTAACCACAGCCAGCAAGTAGGACCAGACAGCTGCTGCTTGTGAGGTGGAGGAGAGAACAGGAAGACTAAAAATGAGAAAACTCAGGGGATGAGATAAAGACAGTTTAACAAGTAAAGCAAAAGCTGCACATGGAAGCAAAGCAAATTGAGAAATTCATTCACAGGCAGGTGCCCAGACATCTCAAGGAAAGCAGGACTCCATCACATGCGTTGGTCACTTGGGAAGACAAATGTCACAGCTCTGAATGTGTCCCCCCCATCTTCTTACCCCAGCTTTATATGCTGAGCATGATACCACATGACAGCTGTCCTGGCTGTGTCTCCTCCCAACTTTCTGTGTACTCCCAGCCTACTCGCTAGTGGGATGGTATGAGGAGCAGAAAAGGCCTTGACTGCTTAGCAACAACCAAAAACTCTAGTGCTTTATCAACATTCCATCTATCACATTCCAAACCCATCATTATACCAGCTGCTAGTAAGAAAGTCAGTCCATCCCTGCTGAAACCACAGCATCTTCACATGCTTTCCCCTTGATGGAAGGACTGAGGGAAACACCATCTGGGCCTTCATACCCTTGACTACTCCTCCCGGAACTCTGTAGTCACTTTTGATACTGTCCAAGTTTTCCGTGGCAGTATCATTTGTGCCCACATGCAATAAGAACATTGGGTAATAGAGGGTTGGATGAGCTTTGGCAGTCCCTCCACAACATCCCAGATCCTGGCCCCTGGTAGGCCACAAACCTCTCTAGATGTTTGACCATGTTGACAGGTGGGTGTCTGTCCCCCAAAGCAGGGAGACACAATGACCCGCTGTTTCTTCATAGTAGAGTTGCATGGTCTAGGATTACGTTGATCATGTTTGCTTGTAGGCACATTCAGCTCCTCTTCAGCTTTGAGAGCAGTGAATCTTTTTGATGAAGCTTGAGTTGATACATCAAGCATATTTCAGAATTTTGCTTGTTCACAAATAAGTACATAAAATACATAAAAGTACATAAAAAGTGAATAAAAGTATATAAAAATATTCTTAAGGTGTCTTAAACATTACCTTTGTGTCATGTTATTCCACTTTCCCCATGAATTATGACTTTTTCTTTTTTAGTGAGCTGTAGTAGCACAGGGAACATAATAAATATTTAAGACCAAAGATCCTAGTCCTTGGGCTCCCTCTATGGTGTCTGAGACTGTGAGCTCAGTGCTACTGAGGGGTCAGACCAAGCAAGTAACGTGCTGAAGAAACTCTGCTTAAATCTATGTATAAAGGAATAAAAGGACCAGGAAAGTGTGGGATCCTTGTGCAGCATATTTGTTTTTAAGACAGAGAGTAGTATTTTGCCACGAGGTAGGCTAAGGATTAAGCTCACTGCCAACAAGTGGGAAATCTTGTTAATTTTTGCACTTGGGATGAAGGTTTAAAATCACGACTCCCATTTCATACCTGATTATGGAACATCCTTCTTTGAGAAGATATCAACAGAAAGGGAGTCTGACAGTGTAACTGTCTGATTCGGGAGAAATACCTGTGTTCAACTTCTCCCCTCCTCCCCCCAGCCCACCCCCGTTTTGTATCCAGTGGCAGTATCAACTCACAAATACTGCAAGGAGGAGGGAACAGAGCCTGTCAATACTGCCATGGATGTTAGCGAAGGCAAGTTCTGTCCATTTTTTTTAGAAGTTGTGCATCACATAGGTAGAGACATGGTAGAAAAGCATCCAAGTTTGTTGTGGTTTGGGCCGGATTGGTTCAATCAGGCAGAGCAACAGATATTCTCTCTCTCCTGCTCTGCTTCGAAGGGAGGCAGGAGAGAGAGAAAAAGAGACTTAAGAGTTTAGAAGAAACTAAACTACTTTAATGAAATATTAATAATAAAATAATAAAAAGAAAATAATGAAATATATGCAAAACCATATCAAGATCCCAGGATGACAATCAGGTCACCAGCAGGCACTGGGGAAGTCACAGACTGGATTCAGTGACATACAGGAACTGGATTCCGGATCAGGATCAAAGGCAGAAGAATGGACAGAGTCCTCCTCAGACGCTGCCCATTGAAGAAAGAAGGTTGACCCTTGGAACACTCAGCTTTTATCCTGAGTATGATGTAGATGGGATGGAATACCCTGCTGGTCAGTTCTGGGTCACCTGTCCTGTCTGCTCCTCCCTGTAGGTGCGACCACTCTATGCTTTTCCACTTCTGACCCTCCAACAAGGCACATTAACAAAGTTAGCTGGTCTTGGTTGTTATAGCAGTAAGTATAAGCAAGAGCCTCTCTGCATACCATCCCTTGGCATCACCTATAAACATTGGTCTTATAATTCTGAGAGCAAACAGTTTCTGTACAACATGCTGTTAATTTCAGCAGTTAGAAGAGACTTAGTTAGAAAGTAGTTAATAAACAAAATTGGTCCTGTTTTACCTCAAATCAGGACAAAATTGCAATGGAGTTTTAGATCAGGTAGAAGAGCTTGCCTTTCTGGACCATTGTGCATCCAGAAGACTTCCAGCCACGTCGGGAAAAACTCAGTGAGTTCCACTAAAGTTGGACAACATTGTAGACCTTTCAGATTACGTTCTCAGACGGAAATATCTAAATCTCAGTACTGGGTTCAAGAAAATTTTCGAAGCCTCATGCTGTTAAAGTACAGAGTAGATCACAGGAGTAGAGGATGGTATGGTTAAAGATTGCAGAAAGTTGCATGGTTAATCTACTGACTGATGATTATTCCTTTTACTGTAGCTAGTGGTGATACTCAGCCTACATGGGTAAATGTAGGTCTTTCAAAAGTAGATGCTTTTTTATAGTAATGTTCTAAGCTCCTTGCACCTCCCCCCTATGCTTTTATTCCACGGTGGGGTTAAAAAAAATTGTTTCTCTTTATAGTTATACTAAATGATTATGAAATCATTGTTTTATAAGTACAGGGCCAATGGAGACTGCTGGATCACTTAGGCTGAAAGAAATTTTTATTCCAAGACATTCAGAAAAAGTATGAAGACTTAAAGAAATGACAGACCACTGCTTCCTTTGGCAGTCTTTTGCAACAGTTAACTGGAAATTCTACATTGTACTTTCTGTCTTCACCATAGCTGAATGCCTGGAGACTTTTGAGCTTTCTTTCTAGCAGCTTTGAAATTACTTTAGTGTTTAGTATGCTTCTGCAGATTTTCTTTCAGTAAATAATAAATAATGTAATCATAACATTAAATTGAGTCTCTGAGACTTTTCATCACCAATTTTACCCTCTTTCTATACTGGTATTATTTAGTTGGGTCTGAAAATGTAAAGAGCAAAAACTAAAACGATCAATGAAGAATAAGAGATAGTGATCTCTCAGGCACATTTGTTAAGGGAAGCATCAGTTGTATAAAACATAGTTAAAATATAATGGACTCCAGATGCTACACAATCATAATGTGTTTACTTTCAAAGCTGAAGACAGTCACACTGAGGAAGAGCCTTATTGAAATGTCCTCATTTCTCCTTCGTAAAATGACTTTGGTGGATATAAACATCTTAAAGGATGTTAATCATAGTTGTTCTTTCTACTATTATTGACTCAATGTATTCAGAGTGGTTTGTATATCAAATACACTGTATTTCTGTGCAAATCAAATATCTGATCATATCTTAACTACAAGTTGATACTTGATTATGATTTCTGATGAGCCAATGTCCACAATGTGCTAAATTCACATTTGTCAGTACTGAGGCTGGATATTTAAATCTGTATTAAAGCACAAGTGTTCCCATGAATTCTTCAAAAGCAGGCCATTTTTTAGATTTGCATTTGTGTTTATGTTCAGACATATTACTTCTTCTCCAGAGCCATAAATAATGACTGTTGCCAAACCACATAAATTGTTGGCATAGATCCTGTTAGATATTGTATAGGGTAGTCAAGTGTTCTCTAACAGCATGATGTTCATAATTTACTAGAGATTCCCTTTCATATACACACTCTGCAGTCATACAACTGTATTGTAAGCATTTGTTTTTTAATTCATTCTTTGTGGCCATGATCTGGTAGAGAAGAAAGAAGAAATGTATGCACAAAAAAGCTGTGGAACTTAAATAACATTAACTACAGGGAACTGACATGCTTCATCAAATTAAATGAAGTCTTAAATTTTTTTTTTTTATATAATTGTTCATTTTATTTTCATTCTGCTTTACATATATGGTAACTATGATTCAGTAATTACAATGATGTTTGTATTACAGTTTTTTTGGGCTCTTTTTCAGTGTATTTTCCAGTCTGAGGGAGACTTTTTACACGTCTGTCAAACATGAAGCAGAATTTGATGCTCATCTTATTACTCTGAAGAGAGAGTTTTTAAGGGAGAACGAACAAACAAAATACCTCAAATCCTACCCTGAGCCCTTTCTGAGCTTCAGCTGAACCTACAGTCACTAGCACATTTCCACCCCCAAGCTCTTTGACCAGCTCTCTAAGGATATCATTAAAAGTACTGTGTACTGTGTATAGAAAAGTGAAGAAGTGTAAGATGTAGTCTGCAGCAGGCTGTATGCCTTAGTTATATAATAAACCAGGTCCAATTACATGTGATGTGACATGTGCTTGGGAGAAAGCACCTGCAGTTACACAAAGAATAAAACTAATTTAGAAAGCCAGTGTTTTAAGAGTAGATGGAAAGTATGTTGAAATATTTTCTAACAGTTTTCTGTACCGTACAGCCTATTAAAAGTTTTCAGGAAACTCTGACTTTTTTCATTAAGATATATTCCATAGAAGGTAATGACTATGTCATGGCTGCAGCTAATGGACTACACTGATTGCTGATGGCAAGGCAACAAGTGCTGATAACACAGAGGAACTTGTCAGAATGCAAATGTCAAAAGCATGTTAGACACTAGTGGGTTTGATCCTTTCAGGTAATAAAGCTTTATATCAGAATTATAAGACTCTAAAGTTACAGAGAGACTTCCTGTTACCATACACTAGCTCTAGCTATTGAAGATATTTTGGAGAAACATGCTGGCCTTGTTGAAATCAATGGTTCAACTCCTTCCTTTAAATTTCTAGTTGAGCAGATGACCTGTTTTTGTAATAAAGAGAAACCCCTTTATTTTGAATTAGGAACTTGAAAAATGTATTTGTGTTTGCCTTTGTATAGTTGTATCACAATCAAACATTGAATAATACAGTTTCTGCATTGTGAAAAGGTTAAATTCAGGACAGTAGCTGTGCAAAAAATGTGTACCAGTGTTACCTGGAATGGAAAGAGTTAAGTAGTGGCATAACTATTGGTATAATCTTCTGAAACTTGTAAATGGTATTTTCTTCAGAAGAAAAAACAACTGTTCTAAGGTCAATGATTGCATTAGATAAAAATTTAATTTGTAGTAGTACTTGATGAATATGTTGATTTTCATGCCAGGCTTGTCAAATAGAGTGAGATCAATCTAGTATTACTTTAGGCTTCTAGTATGTAAATATCTAAAACCTAAATTAGTTGTTTAGCCTGTCTTTGAAATCAAGACAGAAAGATCCCAAGGGACAATTCAACTCATCCTACAATAAATATCTAAAAGAAAGATAGGTAGTATTCTCTCAAGGAGCCTTTTTGCCTAGGTTAGATCAAATGCCTACAGACAAACTGACTACAGTTATCACAATTTCACTAAAATCACCTAAGAAAACCCCATCTCTGGCTATATAACTAATTTATTCTCTGTAGAGTTTTAAAAAATATTGACATTTCCCATACTGTTACATGGAACTGTCAAGTGTGCATATATATTTTAATTTTGAGGATGAAATGTGCTTGTATGTTGGAACATAAGATTTTATAGATCAGTGTTATCAGAGTGAGCTTTTTGTGACAAGCTATTAATCTCTGAAAGCCTTTTTCCAAATGCAGAGAGATACTTTCAGTAAAGGTTACTCATGGGTCAAAATCTCACTCAGACAGAAAATAAGACATTGTCAGACATTTAACAGATTTTGCTTATTTCCATAAACAAAGTTACAATAAATGTCCTGGAATTAGGCATAAGGTTTTACTACTGAAATTAAAGGCATTTATACAGTATTTACAAGAATCAAAACAGTTTGAGAATTATTCATTCAAATTCTTTGATATTTATTTCTCTCGTGCTCAACAAGACAATGGAGAAGAGAAGGCTCCCCTAAGACTTTATTGCAGCCTTTCAATACTTAAAGGAGGCTTATAAGAAAGATGTGGACAGACTTTTTAGTAGGGCCTGTAGTGGTAGGACAAAGGGTAATGGTTTTAAACTAAAAGAGGGAAGATTTAGACCAAATATAAGGAAGAATTTTTTTACAATGAGGATGGTGAAACACAGGAACAGATTGCCCAGAGAGGTGGCAGATGCACAGTCTCTGGAAACATTGAAGGTCAGGCTGGACAGGGCTCTGGACAACCTGATTGAGTTGAAGATGTCCCTGCTTATTTCAAGTAGGTTGGACTAGATGACATTTAAAGATCCCTTCCAATCCAAACCAGTCTATGTTCTATGATTCATTCTATGATTTATGAAATTTAGCCCCTTTAATATCTAATTCAAACTTTAAATTTGTGAAATTTTAGGAAGAGAAGACTCATATTCATAGCATAACTAGATATTACTATTACTAAAAGTTCAACTCCTCTCCCTTTGTTTGAGCTGGATAAATAGTAAGAGCTGAATCCATATTTTAGTTGGCTAATAGTTAAGCATCTTCTAAGCCAGTTGATTCTGTTATCAGAGAGAGGTGCCCCACCAGAAGGTGATTCATCTTGCCTATGCTGTATTTTTATCTCACTTCTTATAAATCTCTACCCCTTGAATGCAATATGAGCCCTCTTATCCACTGAACAGGGCATAGTTGACTAGAATGGACAACAAAAAACTAGTCTAAAAATATACCATTAATATGTGGACCATTACAATATTTTCTTAAAATTTCGAAGAGAGAAGCTTTGGAATCGAACAGTCCTTAATTTTTCTGGTTTCTTCCCTGAGATTCAGAATATTTTTAGTCAGAATAAAAATATTGTTGAAGAGTCATCTTTGAAGTATGCTTGCTCAAAACATGGTATTTGGTTTATCTTGTACTCCTGGGAGTACTTCTGTCTAAGAAAAAAAAAAATATTTTAAAAGATCAGTTAAATTTTTTCATTCCTCGAGGAAAGTTTTTATTGTGGAAAATACAGTGATTCAGATAACTCTCTTACTAATCTGAATATGTTCACTTAGTTCTAGTTACAATACTAAGTTACAAGAAATACTGTATGAAATAGTGCTTTGAACAAGAATCTTTTCAAAGGGGTATTTCCTAGGCATGTTATTTGTTGTTTACAAGCCCTATTTTAGAGGCTTAACTAGATCCAAGTGTATCCTTTTATTTCTATGTCCTCCTCTACAAAGACTGAAACAACCTTGCAAAATCGGGATCCAGAGCTGCAACGTCAATTTTTCGATGAAGAACAGTATACCTAATACCTATTTATATATATAATAAATATATATGTAGATAAACAGTAGCCCTTTTATGGGGTGTTTATATATATTTGCCGATATAAGGGTTTAAAAACTTACAATCTAAATAATAGTTTAGAATTATGTATGTCATATAAGTATATAGCATACAGTATACTGAATAATGGCCCTGTTTGGAATTTGGCCCACTTACCAAGTAAAACAAAACACACCTAATTACTAGTTTCAAGAACAAGGGAAAGTCTGAAATTCTGCTTAAGTTTTTTGGAGAAAGAAAATAAAGACTTCCATGCCTTTGTCCAAAATTGTTTCTCAGTCTCATGAATTACTGCCACACACTTATTTTCAGAATATTCAGGTATTGTATTCCAAAGTACAAGGAGTCTTGAACTAGACTTGGAATTAAACCAAGCAATCAGAATAATTTTAAATAATACTTCTAATCTAGCTGAATCAGAACCATTAAAATAAACTGAAATGTCTCATTGGAGCAAATGCTTGACTATGGGACTCTCCCTTTTGTTGTTTTCTGTGGAAAAGAGGAGATTAAGTGTACTCTTGTCACAATGTAGTTAACTTTGGTCATGAAGTTACATGGATAGGTTTTGGATGGACTTGTTTAAATTACTAAATATGTCATATGTTGCCTAGTGATAGAGAACTACACTATGTATCCTTTGCACCCCCCGCAAACACCCATATTTCATTCCTGTAAATGGTAGTTGCTTCATACATGGAAAGATCAAATAATTTCAGTTGAACTACAGAGTAAAGTTTGAGCCTGTATAGCTAGTGTGAAATTGTACAGACTAACATTAGCATTGTAAAGGACATAATTAACTGAACAGCATGATTAAAACTCAATTGAAATACTGCTTGATTTTAAAGTTTAAAAAAAGGATATGCTTATCTACATAATAGTTTACAGCAAGTTGACCATGTATTACCACTAATGTTCACTTGCTACTTTTTCAACAGTAGTTTCAATAATATACGATTTTTAAGATTGCAAGAAAAGAAATTGTAAACATTAAATGACAAACTGTAATTCCAACAGAATTCATTAATATGTAATTGAATGACAAGTTAACACTTAAAGAATGCCTAACATTTTTGGTAGCTTAAAAACAAAGTGTTATATTCATTTATGGTTTAAGATAAGGCTTGAAAGCCTTATGTTATTTTAAGGGCAACGTTTCTCTCTAATTAGCTGATAAGTTCTATAATATAGCACTAACTTGAGAAGATAGTTTAAAGTCTGCATGTTCATTAAAATAACCAATTACCTTCAATTCAGAAGATTTATTTAACCATGTATATTTTTAATTCCTTTAAAAATCATGTTTAAGACAAGATTATTATTTCCTTGCCATGGGAGAAAAGTTGTGACAGTGAATTGAGAAGATGTTTATATTTATGTTTATAAGCAGCAGCATTTATTCTGATTTCACACTGGTTTTCCATTAAGTTTCATTAATTTTTAACTTCCAGTTACACCAGAGTGAATGAGAGCAATACAGGACCAGAAACATAACGTTTATTTAAATCAGTGTGGCATACTGTATTCTGTTAGTTTTCAAAATTTAAAAGGGATAAATGTGTAAATAGTTTTAAGCACAGAAGACAGTTAATGAATAGATAAATATGTGTAGATATTTAAAACAATGTAAGATATAAATTGTTAATTATATCTTCCTTTTTGTTACTGTATGTCCCAGAAGATGAGAAGGGAAACCTTATGTGTAGTATTGCACTGTTATAACATATATCATATCATGCTTATATTACGTAATATTTATTTTCTATCTTATAAATACAATAAGGTGCACAAAATTTGGCCTGGACAGTAAAAAGACCACTCAAACCTGATATGTTCCACATATCCCGAAAATCCTGGACAGAGGATGATGCAGGCCAACAAAATATATCGAAGATGGCCACTGAGGCAATGCACCCGGGATGTGCAAAGTTCATTGTGCAGATGAAGATTTTCTGTGCAGGACATGTCGTGTAGGTATGATAAATATACACCATTTCCACACATACTTCACACAAGGAAATCCTGAAAAAATTATGCCAAGCCACTCCCTGCTTGATTTAGGGGGTGCTAGAACTCAGCCACTACTGAAAACTCTTTGTATTAATTAAAATCAAGATAAAGATGACTGACTCAGGTGTTGTGAATAGGGCCCAAACCACCCTGACTGATCCAGTGGTTCTTTCCAACATTTTCTTTGCTGTCTGTTACCAGTCAAAGAGTTCGGCAGCTGTGACAGAGGTTATACGAGGGTGCAGGTCTTCAGTGCCATTTGCAAGGACACGTGGCTTCCCTATATGTCACTTGTCTGACTTTGCCTCTTAACTTCTCTTTCTGTCCCCAATTTTCAATAAACTGTTTTATGACACTTTTTAAGGATCAGCTTTGATTTTTGTTTTAGGGTATCTGCTTATATTGGAGACACAAGGGAAAAGAAATGCTCTCAATGAACTACTGCTTTATGCTATGTATTTAACATAGGCGCGGAATACTGCAACTTCAGCATAAAATCTGTTCAAAACTGAGAAATCTTGCTGAAAAGAAGAATTAAAATATTCAGAATCTTGGTGTTACATTTTAGAAAATGAAAAGTATCTGTTGCTTGAAGAGAATATGAAATAACTTCAGAACTGAAAATTTGGGGCAACTGATTTTATTTTAGGTCGCCTCAATTTCTTAGTCAATGGCTTAATTCTGAAATAGGAGGTATACTATTTTTCATGTCTGCTACTTTCTGATCTTAGAGAAAGTGAGCCTTTCTTAAGATATTTTAAATTTGTATTTTTGTGAGATTTGGTTATGATAGTTGGTAGAAATTCACTGGGGACTTGTGGAAAATAACAATGAAATATCTTTAAATGACAGAGAAAGTATTTTAATGAAATGTGAATGATAATTTAATGAAAATTGTATGTTTACAGATACAATTTTTGCTTATAATATCGACTTTAAATTTAATTATACCTATTTATAAACCAGGAAACTAGAAGTTTTATGACAAATATTCATCTTCTATCGATTACCCATTTAGCTGAAACGTTCAGTTATTTTTTCTATTTTTTTTTTTTCTGGAAGAATAAGGTTAAATTGTTTTTTTAATTAGTTATGCATCAGCTTTATCTACTTGGTCAAAAGAAACATGCAGAGCTTTACATAGCATATTTAAATATGAATGCCAAGTCCTATGCAGAGCCTTTAGTGACTAATACAGAGCTGTAATCCAAAATTTATTTCTAGTGTTGTAATAACAACAACAACAATAATAATAATAACAATCAAAATAATAATAAATAATAATAATAATAGTAATAATAATGGTTGATTCCACAATCTTTGCATTTTCATAATACTAGGTCTTCTGAGATGTCAGATTTCTAAATACCTTAGAATTAGACCTGAGAATGAGCTGGATCTAGCAGGCTGCAGAAAAATTGTATTAGAAAGAAATGTATTTTTTTCATTCTATTTTTGCATACAAGGTTATTGTGTTTAAATAAACACAATTTAATATTTCACACAAAAACTCTGATTCAAAAACATCAGAACAGTTATTCACTTGAAAATGTTAAAATATTTTGCATTCCCAAAGTGTAATGCTATCTCGCTTTCTTGTTAAACTACTCAATTGGCAGGATATTGAGCTTCACTTCCTGATTAGAGGTGCTAATATTATGGCTCCTTTTCTCTGTGTAGATAGACTTCTGCATGGTGGCTCATTTGCAGTGAATCAAATAGCATCATCTTCAGAAATCAGCAAAGGAGAACTAGTTCTCTGAGGTTCCACTCCACACCTTTCACTGACTCTGTGGTCAGTGGTAGAAGAAATGCTGCTTAATACTGAACTGACACAGAAGGAAATTTCTGTATCAGTTGCATTGTGATTAAACTTCAACAAATCAGAAGTAAAAGCTTAGGCTTTGTGGTGGATTGTTTTTTCTTACTTTAGAAGAGGAATACAAAAAAACTTACTAGCAAAGTAAAAGTTCTTGCAAAAACTAACTGTCCTTACAAAAAACGCTTGGACCGTGAATTCTGTATTCTGACAAAGATTCACATTTTTACTGCCTTCTCAACAGGCTTCTGAAACAGCAGTGTGCTTATTTTCTGTTTTTTACTTAGGTACTGGGAAGGAATCAGGCATGGGACTTTAATGGGACTTCACTTATTTTATTGGCTATGCTCCAGGCAGTCAAAACTTTAGCACAGGAATATTGTCCAGCTGCTCTGTTTTACCTTTAAGGTAGGAGGTAGTCAATACAGTTGCTTCCTACACCTGATTTTAATTCATTTTTCTTGAAATATCAGAGATGCTTCGAAGGAAATTAGAAAGAGAAATCAGAGGAAATGCTCTAACATAATATTGCTACCTTAATGTGCAGGTTTATATAGCATTTGACAGAACTTATTGTATATAAAATTTTGCAGCTGAGCAGGTACCTGTTTCATACACTGAGCTGCGATTCTGTCAGCTGCTGTGAATTTGTACCAACAAGGCAATAAAAATAACATAGATTTCTGTTTACATGTATTACTATGTATTTAAAGTGTGAAAAATGTGAAAGGTTGTTAATAGATGGAAGCGTTTATGTTAGAGGAGATGGAAAAATGGTATAAGGAGTAGGAGGCATATGGTAACTTATATAAGAAACATTTCATGCTAGAAGAGACATTCCTCTTATATGATGTGTTGAATAATCTGGTGTGTGTGTTTTTCTTTGTTAATATGATGTCTTAAGAGTGACACAGTTCCTGTGAGGAAATTAGTATTTTAATGAATTTTAGACAGAATTGCCTGACAGAAATATGTATTTAGTGATAAAATATGCAAAAATAGCCCTAAATTATGATGCCTTCATTTTTAGTGTTCTGTGTTTATTGCATTAATATTTCAAATAGTCAAGATGAGGAGCTTCTGCTTACACATGTATAACTACATATTTTTAACTGACTTGTAGCTTCCCTAGGACAGGACTCCAGCTGATGAAAAAGCCTTTAAAAACAGATTGTGAAATGAGTTGCCTGCCTATCTCTTGAAGTTGTGTGTGTGAGTTTGGGAAAAAATGGTGAATTAAGAAGAGTACAATTTAAATCTTGCTCAAACAAAAGGACTTTGATGTTGTGACATGTGGTTAACAACACCCCCCAACCTCAGAGCCTGTCTCTAAGAGCAGAATTTGCAAAGCTAATTTCAGTTTGGAGCAAGGTGAGATTGACAGCTGCCAGAACACTAAGTGCTGGGCTGCCCAAACCGATCAATAGGAAATGTGGAAGAGCCGAGCATTTCTGAAATGCTGTTTCCTGCAGGGACTGTGCTCCACAAAGCTGGAAGCCAGAGTTCTGTTTTTTTCACATTCACCTCATAAAAGCACTTGGCCAGTAAGTGCTGTTGTGCTTCCTGGGATGCTGATGGAGTTTGTATTTGCTACTTGGCGGTTAAAGTAACAAAGACAAATCAAAAGTAATTCTTAGACCAGCCACTCAAGACAGCATCTTTCCCACCAGACCAGCTGAACTGCTAACATCTGCTCTTCTTTGGCCCATGTGGCTTTTGCACTTCTAGCTCATAGCAGCACAGTTATCCATAAAAAGGATAACAAGCAGTTGCCTCCCATGGCTCTGTGAGTAGCACAGAATGTTATGATGCACCAGCTCCGATCCTCCCATTCCTCGTCCTTTGGGGGGAGTGGGTGTCAAAATGGGTCTCTGGAGCAGATGCTCCAACAAACAAGCCATTAGACATAATAGTTTAAGTAAACTTTGTGTGTTCTGTGAGGGCTGAGCAAACCAGCTCAGTAGAGATTTTCAGTTGAGATTGGTGCAGGAACATCTGTTTTACAGACACTGCAAGAGGACAGATCTGGAGGAGACAGATACACAGTCATCAGCTCAGCAAAGGCCATGCACAATATAGTCCTTGTTCAGGCATTTTGAAAAGTTACTCTTCAAAACACCAGTGTGTCTCAGACATCTGTAGATGTTAATTTTCTTTCCCTCCTATGCCGCCTTTTTTTTTTTTTCCCCATCAGTTCTCCAAACTTCAGCATCTCCTTGTGTTTGAGTGAGACTCAGAAAGCTTCTCGAGGTGTTTATAAGTTCAGATCCTCCAGTTAACTAAAAAATGGACTTCTAAAGTCATTTACCATTGTTGCAGCCACGGGCAAAATGTAAACATTTTTTGTTCAAAAGTGACTACAAAGATTTATTTCAGGTAACTTCAGATGTCCTGGTGATCTTGAGACAAAAGTTTTTCAATCCCTTTGCCATATTATGGCACGCTCCAAAAGGTCCCCATGAAACATGTCAACAGGAGTCTTTTACTTGCTTAGAGCGTTCAGTGAGATGTAATAGAAGCCGCAAAATACATTCATTTCTGTAGTAATTCTTTCTCTCTGACTTAAAGCAATGTTAAAACAAAACTCAGTAGATAAGTGATAAGTCTAGAGATAATATCACCCCCAGCAACAGCCCTGTGATTGATTGATGTGCTGTATGTTAGCTCAAAATAGTGATTGTCCTCAGATTTTTCCTCCTACAGTATAGTTGTTAATCTTAGCTGCATTCCAACCTAACCCCCCTCTCACAGAAATATTCCAGAATGATTTAAAAACTAGGAAGCAATCTTCTGTTCTGTTCTTATTAGTAGCAGAATGTCACTCTTTCCCAGTTAACTGCAGAAATATATATAGACAATTTTTTTACAAGAAAAGAACACACATCCAAAATAAGGCAGAAGCAAGAGTGAGTTACATTTAGTTTGTAAGAAAACCTATGTAATTTTAAACATTAATTACGTAAGCAACAGAATGCTGAAGATTTGAAAAATATTTTTTATTATTTTTATTGTTATTACTTATTTATTTGTTTGTTTGCTCTTTACCTGACAGTATCTAAATGAAAACCCGTTCCAAATTTTATTTAAAATTACAATGTCCAGGGAAGTAACTTTGTTTATCTGAAACTCTGCAGTGTTCATATTTCTTTTTTCTGTCTCTGCTTAAAGTTTGAATCCCTAGTGAGCAGCTTTCTGTCTCTGTAGTGAATATGCTGTGACTGTATGGAATAACACCAGGACACCACTGACATTTCATTGATAAGATTTGCATTAAAATATATTCACAGACAGCCTGTCTTGCAAATATACATCACTGCAGAACCTTTATCAATTTCAGACATGCTCAGCCTTTATCATGCATAAAACTTTCAAAAACATTTGCCAAGAACAGTTATACAAAAAGATGGAGAGAAAGAAGGTAAAGAGCTTTATAAAAGTTCAGTTCCCTGTTGCGTCAAGATGGAGAAAAGAATCAAAACCACAGTAATAAATTCTGGTTTTATTCATCTATGTTTATTTCTCTGCAAATGTCTTATGCAAACGAATACCATTTACATGCTCTTTCTAGACAGCTGGGCTCATATATCTAGGTGTCTTTTCCTCATCTTTCTACTCCATCTCTTCTGAGAAACTAGCTGCAAAAATGTCTTTTCAGGTTTTTTGTTGCTGTTTCTACTCCCTTCAGGGTCAATTATCTTGTTTTCTGGATTATGCAAAATACACCAAAAGCCACAGTTTACCATTTGTATTTATCAGTTCTGGCATGTCACTTGGATTTACAGAGGAGATACACAACCATGGACAAACTAACTTACACCAAGTCAATCAAAAAATACTTTGATATTTTCCAATTGGTTACACTGAGGAATCCCAATCTCATATGATTCAACAGCAAAACTGTCATTTGCCTCCATTGAAATTACACCTATGTTAATATGAAGTATTATTCAGGTTGCTAATTAAATGAAAAGTTGCCTATTGGCAGTTGTCAGATTCTACTGTATCATGATTCAGCTAGTGGCATAAAGTCTAAGTGCAGACTGTCTATCATTTCAACCTGTCCTCTGCTTCCTCATTAGTCCAAGCAGCAAACAAAGGACTGACAACTTAAGTCCTGAACCCTAGAGGAATTAGAATTCTGTGGCTTGTTGTCATGATTCAGTTTCCCTGTGAGCCAACAGAACCTCATACAGGGGTATTATTTTCCTTTGTAGTTTTCCACTCCATATTTTTCCATTTGCACAAGAAAGAAAACCTGCCCGCTAGTTTTTTGGTAAGTGATGAGATGGAGTCGCTACTCCTAGAAGTGCTGCCTGTACACTGTCACTCATTTATGAGGTCGATATTTTCAAGTCCAATATATGATATTTTGTGGTGCTTCTGTAGATTCAGCTGAACCACCTATCTCTGGACTTCCCAGTGCCCAAATCTGTTGTAGGTCTGCATTTTACATTCTCTCCCCTTAAGCCAGCTCAAGTCCTGAAGTAATACAACTGCGTTGATTCATTTCTGAGCTGTAGTGAAGGTCCAAGAGGAATCATTATCTAGCTCAGGTGTAGTGCCAAATAGAGGAACTCTATTTTCATCTTTTGCATCTGCATGTTACTTTGATGTATTGCATTTGCTTTTTGGATCAGGTTGGCATTGTTTTGGAGATCTCTTCAGGGTATGATGAGACACAGTGTAGGTATTGCATAGTGTTATTATTCTTGCACAGCTGCTATGCTCAGCACTAAGGCTGTCTCTGTCCTAGGAAATGGAGTGTTCCTGAGACCCCTGGTTGACACTGAAGACAGCTACAACAGACAACAGAACTGTCTGCATCAGTATGAAAGGATTCTTGCCTTACAAAACTGGACTGCTGCAGACAAGTTTGCTGTTTGGAACCGGTCCTGACCTGTGCTAACTGCTAAACTGTACTCATGAGTTGGTGGGGACTGCTATTTGGCACTTCCCAAAAGCATGCGAGGGGCAATTCTAATAAGCCAGTAATGTAGAGAGCCGTGCACAGAAATGTTCCCTCTCCCTACTATACTTGTAACCTTGGAGCACAGCCTGGTGTCCTTTTACACTCAGCCTGCTGTTGCTCCTCAGCTCCTTGCTGGGGGAGAAAAGGGTTTGTTGTTTTGTTTTTTTTTTCTCTCTTCTTTGATTTCAAGACAAGGTATTGAACAAGGGTTTTACCAACCTTTTGAGTTTCTCTCTTTTTTTATTCCCCGCCCCCCACCCTGGGCAAGATCTTCCTTTCCTGCAGGTATTCTTGATCTCTTCAAGAAAATCCTTGGAGAAAACCCATGGGTTAGAGCTCTAGAGGGTAGGGGGAATCAAGAGAGTTGATTGTTTTTCAGGTATCACTTCCTCCAAGCTCAGGATGGCGTTAAGAGCAAAAAATCTGGCAGGGGAAGCAGGAGACCAGCATGGTTGAGCAGGGAGCTCCTGAAAAAAACTCAAGTGGAAGAAAGAAGTTTACACTATGTGGAAGAAGGGACTGACAACTTGGGAAGATTAGAAGAATGCTGTCAGAGTATGCAGAGATGAAACGAAGAAAGTCAAGGCCCCCTTGGAGTTAGATGAGGCCAGGGATGTCCAGGTCAACAGGAAGGGTTTCTTTAAATATATTAGAGGTAAAAGAAAAACTAGAGAGAATGTGGGCTCATTATTGAATGAGATGGGCGCCATGGTGACAGACAATGTAGAGAAGGCAGTGTTACTGAATACCTTCTTTGCTTCAGTCTTCACTACTCAGGCCAGCCCTCAGGAGCCCCAGACTTTACAGGTAGCAGAAAGTCTGGAGCAAGGAAGAGTCTCCCTTGGTTGAGGAGGATGAAGTTAG
Organism: Chionis minor; assembly: GCA_013398295.1. Lineage (NCBI taxonomy): Eukaryota > Metazoa > Chordata > Aves > Charadriiformes > Chionidae > Chionis > Chionis minor. The sequence goes on from VZSF01005694.1 coordinate 308,403, forward strand.
AGAACAATTAAGTAACCTGGATATCCGCAAGTCCATGGGTCCTGATGAGATGCACCTGCGAGTGCTGCAGGAGCTGGCAGAAGTCATTGTTGGTCCACTCTCCATCATCTTTGAAAGGTCCTGGAGAACAGGCAAGGGGTCTAAGGACTCGAGGAAAATCAATGCCACTCCAGTCTTCAAAAAGGGCAAGAAGGAAGATCCAGGAAACAACAAGCCAGTAAGCCTCACATCTGTCCCTGGAAAAATGATGGAACAGCTTGTTCTGGGCATCATCTCCAAGCATCTGGAGGAAAAGAAGGTTATAAGAAGTAGTCATTGTGGAGTCACCAAGAGGATGTCATGTCTGACTAATCTGACAGCCTTCTATGATGGCATGACTGGATGGATAGAGGAGATGAAGGCAGTGGATATTGTCTACCTTGACTTCAGCAAGGCTTTTGACAGCGACTGCCACAGCATCCTCGTAGGCAAGCTTAGGAAGTGTGGATTAGATGAATGGACATTGGGGTGGATTGAAAACTGGTTAGCAGATAGAGCTGGGAGGGTTGTTATCGGTGGGGGAGAGTCTAGTTGGAGGACTGTGACTAGTGGTGTTCCTCAGGGGTCCGTACTGGGTCCAGTCCTGTTCGATGTATTCATCAATGACCTGGATGAAGGCACAGAGTGTACCATCAACAAGTTTGCTGATGACACAAAAGTGGGCGGGGTGGCTGACACACCAGAAGGCTGTGCTGCCATTCAATGCAACCTGGACAGGCTGGAGAGCTGGGCAGAGAGAAACCATATGAAGTTCAACAAAAGCAAGTGTAGGGTCCTTCACCTGGGGCAGAATAACCCCATGCACCAGTACAGGTTAGGGGCTGACCTGCAGGAAAGCAGCTGTGCAGAGAGGGACCTGGGAGTCCTGGTGGACAACAGGGTGACCATAAGCCAGCAATATGCCCCTGTGGCCAAGAAGGCCAATGACACCCTGGGGTGCATCAAGAGGAATGTAGCAAGCAGGTCGAGGGAGGTCATCCCCCCCTTTACTCTCTGCCCTGGTGGGGCTGCATCTGGAGTCCTGTGTCCGGTTCTGGGCTCCCCAGTTTAAGAAGGACAGGGAACTACTGGAGAGGGTACAGCAAAGGGCTATGAAGATGATTAGGGGACTGGAGCATCTTTCTTATGAGGAAACGCTGAGGGAATTGTAACTTTTTAGTCTGGAGAAGGGAACACTGAGGGGGGATCTTATCGATGCTTATAGATACTTAAAGGGAGGGTGTCGGAAGGAGGGGGCCAGTCTTTTTTCGGTGGTGCCCAGTGATAGGACAAGAGGTAACAGGCACAAACTTGAATATAAGAAGTTCCATCTGAACATGAGGAGGAACGTCTTTACTTTTAGGGTTGCAGAGCACTGGAACAGGTTGCCCAGAGAGGTAGTAGAGTCTCCAACTTTGAAGACATTCAAAACCCACCTGGATGCCATCCTGTGCAACTTGCTGTAGGTAGACCTGCTGTGGCAGGGGGGTTGGACCAGATGATGTCCAGAGGTCCCTTCCAACCCCTAACATTCTATGACTCTATGTTGTGCAGTTTGATGCTAATAACCACAATATCATTGACTATTTTCAATGTAAAGAAGTTGATGGCTCCAAAGTCCTGCTTTTGTGTCTCTCAAGTGTACTCTAGAGGCTTTAAAACCCAAAATTGCTTGGGTTTTGCGTGTTCAATTCTTTTTTTTGAACATAAAATTTTTCCACTTATTAAAAATATAAATGCTTTGTCTACAAATTCCAAAAGATTTGCTAATCATGGAAGAGTCTTAGAAAGCTCCAAACCAATTATATATTGTAATTATAAGAAAAAAAATATTCCTAACTAGTTCTTATGAATCACAACATTTACCAGTTTGGAGCCTGCAGCTATATGGATGAGATTAGCTGCTAATTGGAGGGAGGAAAAACAGAATGAATAGAAAATTAATTTTATGTTTTAAAATAGCTTGGACTTGCGTTTGATTTACAATAAGAGAGTCTCTTTTGTGTGGGTTGCTTTTTTTTAATTCTTCTTCTCGAGAAACCATGAAAAGAGATGAAATGTGCTGTTACATATAAAATACAGTGTTCGCAAATCACAGATGTCTTTTGAAAAGGAAAAGGAGAAGTAAGGAAGGTTGGCTAAGGCCTGTCTGCTTCTTGCAGGGACTCTGACATAATAATTCATCTTTATACATGCTGTGTCCTTACCACTCTCATAAAAGTGAGGCATCATGGAGACTAGGGCACATCAGAAGAAGGAAGAGGTGTAACAAGGTTGAGTGGGGCTTCAATATTTCATCAGTACAATGTCCCTTGTAATTCTTTCCTCAGCTATACAAACTGCTCTTGGGTACCTCCAAAGGTCACAGTTATGAGATGATTAATATATAGTTTCAGGAGTGGGAGTATATCCTTTAGATGTTACACAGGTCCAGATCCTGCTCCCAACCAAAATTCTCTTATAACGTGCAGTGTCAATACAAAAAACCCATGTAGCTTGTACAGGTCGCAGGTGGTACATTCACAGACTTGTGCAGTAACTGGAAATCTCAGTTTAAATGGGCAAAGTGATTGAGGAATGGCAGCACAGTGCCAGCCCAAGGTAAAATGGTGTACTTCTCAAACAGGCTAATTACCTTCAGTGCAGAACTGTGCCGCTAATTTCTTCCGTTCTGGTACCAGTGAAATCTTCACTGAGTTGGGGTGCTGGGGTGGGTGGGAGGTGTCTCTGTATTGATTTCTATTGAACTGTATAGGTGCACTTAAAAATGTAATTAAGAACTTCCACACTGCTTTGCATATGCAAAAAATTAGGAACACAAAATCCTTAGAAGGATCTGTCCCTTGCTGTTAATGTGTTTCTTTGTAACATTTTGCAATATTAATTAATTTAACTGATTTTGTGTGTTTAGATGATAGCTTGAGGTTTCATTCATCAACCCCTCTTCCTTATGGCAAAAGTAACGCCTAATTAACATTCAGCTGCCTTGCTGTAAAGTTGATTGAGATGGTGGATGATATTTTAGCTGATTGTCACGCAGTGGAAATGACAGAAATAGCAACTATCTGGGGTTAACTGGAATTTGAAAGTGGGGCTTCTTCCAAGGGCGGCAAATCTTATCTATATCATGCCTAAAGAGAAGTGTAGTAACATATTTTACAGAAGATTATGCTACAAGAGAGGACTTATAAACAGGTGCTCTTAGCAATTGCTAGATTTTAAAACTAAGCCTGTGCATCTCTTAGACTGAACTAACCATGTCTTCACAAATAAAAGTAATTGCTTAAATGAATTAATGTAGCTACAGGTCATTTTCTTACCAAAGCTGGTAAAGTAACACAAATATAGGTAGGTATTATTTTTTTTAATGGATTTGGTCACTGAGTAATATGATTAAAGTATTACACTGTCAGCATCCCCAAATTGTGTGTTATTTCCAGCTAGGGGGCCCATATATCCAAGCAATGAGGAATATTTCTTAATGAAAAACATTTAGATTAGAACCTATTTATGTGCCAAGCTATGTATCTACATTAATGTGTTTTAGAAGTATGTTTTTTTAAAAGCCGTACAGCTTGTCAACATATGTGTCTGTATTCCATGCTTTGCAAGCTGTTTGGAATTGGACTTGTACTGAGCCTGCCCTGTCTAGTCCAGTGCTTTTAGATTACCTATGCTTCTTGTTATCCTTGTACATTTCAGAACAATTTGCACTGGAACGTAACTGTGTGGCTTTCATCATTAAAGATTTCTCCAGAATATTCTGAGTCCTCCAATCTATTTGTGTTACCAAGTATTTTACATATCCTTTGGTCCATTGAACAGGGGAAGATATGAAAAAGTCAAGGTGTTTCTACTGTTTATTTTGACATAAGACTATCTGTTCTAAAGTGTCTGTGTGTAGAGTTGTAGGCAGTTCAAATGTAAAGAAATCTTGAACGATATAGACATTTCAGTTTCCCACTAGTTTAGCTACACTGCTAGTTGAGTCATTTTCAGATAGCCTGTGTCTTTTGCATACTAAAATGGTGTTGACAGTAAATATGCTGAAATTAGAGTCTACTTTAAAAAACAACAGCAACAGAGAACTTGTCTGACTTCTCTGTCACATAAATGGAGCCTTATAAATGTATGCAGAAGGACAATTATTTTTTTTTTTTTGCCTCTAATACAAATATGAGGATGACTGGAAACGTAGAAAGTTTTGCATCAATACTTATGTTGTCACCCTTATTATTAAATCCTGTGTGAAATCTACTCTTGCTTAGGCAAGGGGAGTTCATTAATTTCAGGAAATGTCAGGAAGTTTTGTAAGAAAAAGAAGATGAAATTTACTTATCATATTTCTGTATACCTTTCGAAATTCTCAGACCAAATATCTAAATGAGCAGTATCCTCTTGGAATAAGACTCATTCATCACAGCTACTTTCTCCAGCTTCTTTGTCTTACTGAATTATAGTAAATGAATCTAGAAAAAATGGTTAATTACCAAAATCAGAATAAAATGACACTGGATTTTTTTTGTAAAATATAATCTATAGATTTTACAGCTTTCAAAATCTGTTAGTCATGATTTTGGTTATTGAAAAGTTTAGACATCTTGTTTTCTAGTAGGTAGCTTTGTCTGGTTTTTCATCGTAGTTTGTTCTGATTTTGTTCTTACTCAGTACAAAAGTAGGTAGTTACTTCCCTGTATACTTTTCGGGACATCAGCAGAGCTATTCTTGACATTATTCTCTGTTGTTCCGGTTTTTTTGGTGAATTTCAGGTTCATTGACATTGCATGGTGATGATCTTAGATTTTATTGTATCACTGTGGCTTAGACCCCATTGCATCATTTTAGATGCAAAGAGACAGAGGTTTGAAACATTATCCTGAAGCATTCCCTATGTTATCAAGTTCACGCAAGTATTCTCCTTTGTTGGACTCTGGAATATATTCATGTAATTTATGTATGTGTATGCATTACGACAAACTGTGCTTGGAAATGCCAAGAGATGTCACTAGTGTTAGCTTGTTGCCCATGGTATATTAACTTTCTGCCCAAAACCAAACTGACAAATCAAGAGCTTCTCTAAGTCAGGCTATGCCAGATAAATGGATTTTTGCCTGTTACCTTTCTCAGGAGGAAGTCTGGAGGGACGGGGATGTGGAGGAAATTAATGCCAGGGCATGTGGTATTTAAAAGCAACATAGTTCTATCACCACATCAACTGACAGTGAAATCTATGAATTATTTGCAGCCTTTATGAACAGCCACTTGAAATATCTCTAGAGGTTTCTACCATAAGGCTGCCTATTACTCTTATTTAGTTCCTAAGACATCAATTAAGCTTGATAAAGCAGAAAAAATGAATGTCACATTTGGTATACTTCTGGCTGACTGCATTGATATTTGGCTTCTGAATAGATTCAATTACATGGTGTGATTCAAGCTTGTCGTGATTGTAATTTTGTTGGATCGCCTCCTCAGATAACTTCTCCATTTTCTAATTTCCCATGGGAGGTCAAAGGTCACTCTAAGAGCTATGTTTTAAAAATAGATGGGCACGAAATTTGTTAAAAACACCTAGTAAAAATAATGAGCTTGGTAAATGCTCTTACACAGTTGTCAGAAATCTGAAAATGTTAGAAACAATGGGTCTCCGAGGCATGTTTGGTGTTGAAGAACATTGTCACTTTAAACACCAATCTCTCATCATTTTATGGAAACACAGGCATGGAGTTAATGATGTTCAAGGTTTTATTCTCCTTTCAGATTCTTGATGTGTGGATCTGGCTTTATGTGTATTCTGCTGACATTCAAGAGTTTTCCTTCACGACCATTTTCCACCTGTCTCTTACATTCCAAATCTCTCTGGATATTGCATATGAAAGATGAACCTAGAAATGAAGCATAATTTTTTACCTTAAAGTACTCTCGCTCCATTCATAGCAGTCATGCTATCCTTGATATGAAAACACTGACATGATTCCAAGTTGTAATGAGTAATTTCTTGGGTGTGGGGTGCAGCTGATACAGTTACTATATCTTCATCAGCTTTCCAGGGCAAGTGCTTCAAAACAACCTTTTTTCTGTACTCCTACTAAAATAGGCAAATACTGTTTCTTGTAAAATTAGCAATGTCACATATAGTCAGTGAATAAGGATATATTTTCTTCTGAGAAGAAAAAAAAAGGGTAAAAGTTTCATTTATTGTTAAAAACATTATTTTTTTTCATTTATGTTAATGATGATGACCATGATCCTGAGATGAAAAGTATAGGCAAGCAGTCAGTGATAATTTTTCTAAGTGAGAGTAATTGACATAATAACATTGTATGTTTGACAAACAGTTCCTTGTTCATAATTATGTTTGTTTGTTTTTACTCTATTTAACAAGTTTTTTGGGGGACATAAAGTTCAGTGGGTTCATTGTACTGAACATTCTATACCCTTTTTTTGTTTGTTTGTTTGTTTTTTAAACAGTGTTTTTGCTGAAAGCAAAGGACAAGAAGTCAGTATGACCAAAAAAAAAAAAAAAACAAACCCAAGAAAAGAAAAATAAAGCAAAATCTATCTCATTCAGTTGGACTACTTACTTTATTCCTCGATAACCTTCTGTCATGTTAACGCTTACTAAATAAATATACAAACAAGATCATACTTTGCTACACAACAGACTTCCAGTTTGTTTTACTAAGTCACAATAAACTGTGAGTCAAACTGTGTTGAAACTAAAAAGGGCATTTAAAGAAATATAGCTTATTTCAGGGGGGGGGGGAAAAACACAGCAAAAAACACAGTAGGAAGGTACGGTTGTCTGAACCTGGAAAATGTGGTAATGCCAATTCAATGCCAAAACTAATATTAACATATCACTTAAGCCCACATCCTCACCTGCCCTTTGGCTGTAGTGAAGTGGAATCCTCTACTCCAAGGCTTATCCATCGCCTCCTCATCTTTATGTAAGGAAAGACTTCCAAATTACCTGTGACTGAAGATCTGTGCTGGGCAGGAGTGAAAAGGGTAGCACAAAGCTTTTAAGGAGCCAGCTGGCTAGAGAGTGATAAGTTTCTTCTTTGCCAGAGAATTCCCTCTTCTGTTAGAAAACAGAGCTGTGAGCTTTCTCTGGGAGTTGAACAGCTTAACCTCATCATCCAGTGAAAGATTTGGATGCCAAACCTTGTCTGAGAGACAGGAACATGTACAGAGAAGGTGACAGCAGGAGGAAATACTTCCACCAGAGGGGGCATGTGCTGGTTTTGACTCTGCATTCCAGAAAAGATGTGTTTTAAAGGGGTTGTGAAAACTGTGAGTGACATGAAAGAGGTAAATGTGATCAGTTCTTTACTGCCTTTTCTGTAGACGGGCAGTTCAAAACAGTCAAAAGAAGACACAGTGGAACTGGGTGCTGCAGGACACAAACGGCATGAGGTATTCACTGTCAGCCACTGTCAAAGGCAGAAAACCATATTGGATTATTAGATACATTTCCAGTATAACTCATTACAGGGTTTCTTATGACCATATGAGCAGGTTTGTCACTTCCAAAATACAGTGAAACTGTGGACACCTCAGATACAGTCTGCTGAATACACTCATACTGCATTTGCATGGGTTGCGTAAGGGGAAATCCATGGTCAAGTCCATGAAGCTGACCAGGTGACATTGCTTAACTACCATATTGATGATGAGAGTACAGCATTGGTGAATAAGGAGAGAGCAACAGATGTCATCTCTCTGGACTTGTGGAAGACATTTGACACTGTCCCTCATGATATCCTGGTCTCTAAATTGGAGAGACATGGATGTGATGGATGGAACACTTAATGGATAAGGAATTGGCTGGATGGCCACACTCAAAGAGTTGCGGCCAACGGCTCCATGTCCAAGTGGCGTGCAGCGATAAGTGGTGTTCCTCAAGGGTCAGTATTGGAACCAGTACTACTTAACATCTTTGTTGGCAACATAGCAAACCCTCAGCAAGTTTGCCGAAGACACGAAGCTGTGTGGAGTGGTTCACATGTTGGAGGGAAGGGATGTCCTCCAGAGGGACCAGGACAAGCTTCAGAGGTGAGCCCATGAAAACCTCATGAAGTTCAACAAGGCCAAGTGCAAGGTCTTACACACGGGCAGGGGCAATTCAATGCACAAATAAAGACTGGGCAGAGAATGGATAGAGACCAGTCCTGAGGAGAGGGACTTGGGGGTGTTGGTAGATGAGAAGTTCAACATGAGCTTGCAGCCCAAAAGGTTAATCATATCCTTGGCTGCATCAAAAGAAGCATAGCCAGCAGGTCAAGGGAGGTGATTCTGCCCCTCTACTCTGCTCTCATGACACCTCACCTTGAATACTGTTTCCAACATAAGAAGGACATGGATCTGTTTGAGTGCAGAGGAGGGCCACAAAGATGATCAGAGGGTTAGAGCATGTCTCCTATGAAGATAGGCTGAGAGTGCTGTGGTTGTTCAGCCTGGATAAGAGGAGGCTCTGGGTTGACCTGGTAGCAGCCTTGCAGTACCTGAAAGGGGCTTACAAGAAATCTGGAGAGGGATTTTTTACAAGGGCATGTAGTGATAGGATGAGGGGTAATTGCTTCAAACTGGAAGAGGGTAGGTTTAGATTAGATCTCAGGAAGAAATTTTTCACTCTGAGGATGGTGAGGCACTGGAAAAAATTGCCCAGGGAATTTGTGGAGTGGAAGTGTTCCACATCCCTGGAAGTGTTCAAGGTCAGGTTGGATGAGGCTTTGAGCAATCTGGTCTAGTAGGAGGTGTCCTTGCTCATGGCAGGGGGGGTTTGCACTAGATGATCTTTAAGGTACTTTCCAACCTAAACAATTCTATTATTCTATGATGATTCTCTGATTTATTACCATATTGACCTAGAAAACAGCATAGCCACATGTGAAAAGGCCTTACACAGCACTATGCCCACTTGGGTGAGTTTCCCACCTTAGACACTATAATGCCTGGCAGAAATGTTAAATGTTGATATCAGTCAATGGGGCTATTTTCTGGGAAGATCTTCACAGCCCATTCTGCAAGGCTAAACGAGCTTCTGTGTTCATTTGTAGTGGAGTCCTTGGGGCTGTCCCTTCAGCCACAGCTCGCTCACAACAGATTGTGGAATGTAGCAGGTTGTATAACAGCAAATCACCCATGTTCTTGGATTGTGTGGCCTGACCCTGTTTCATTAAAGTATACCTTGATTAGTAGGGCTATTTTCATGAAAAGGATTTAGATAGCATGAAAGCCATTTAGCTAAGGGACTTTGATGCCATAGGCTGAGGCTAATAAAAGCCTTATTAGTCTTAGCAGAGCAATATAAGCAACACATTAATACAGGTTTTTTGTTTCATATTGTGGTTTTGTGGGGAATACCTTATGGGATTAGCTGGCAGAGAAAAAGGTTAATCTTTTAATTTTAAGGTGTAACAATAAATTGTTTTAAATGAAAATGAATTAACATTGTTGAAGCTAACTAGTTCCTTACCCAGGGACCCTAATTTAATCCAAGAACAGCATAGAGACAGGGAAATGGGAATGATTATTCACTATTTCTAATAACACAAGAACTAAGGCATCCAATTAAATCAGCCTGCAGTGGGTTTTAAAGAAATGAAGGACTGCTTTTTCATACAAGACACAACTGAATAATGGAACTCATTGGTACAATATATTTTGGATATCAAAAATATAAATTGGATTAAAAAAGAAAAGGTCAAGAGAAATTCATGGTTTTGTCTGTTTGAGACTATTAAACACTGTGATCCAGCTGCAACCACAAATTGCAGAAAGTAAAAGGTTGTTGCAGGGGACGGTCACTTTATCCTTTTCCTGTTTCTTCTTACCTTCCGTTAAGCATTGGTACTGATTTCCATCATAGAAACAATACTGGGCTAAATTAACTTTGGGGACAACTCATCTACAGCATTTTCACCTTTTTTTATCAAAGTACTAGTCCCTTATTATCATAATACTGATGTACCACGTGGTCCTACTGTATCTCCCCCATTGACTGACACACACCTCTGGGAAGGAATTCAAGGAGTCCTTTCATGATTGACGGTGCTGCTGCCGTTGGATGACTGACTCTGCTCCTCCTTTCCCCCTCCCTGTTCCTGTATGTATGCATGATCCTGTAGGCTCCCCTGAACCAGCTTCCTGGAGCTTGCATGACCACATTGTCAGTCAGGTCACCTCACCAACTTGACTCAAAAAGAATTTTGTCCCTCCCCAGGTTAATTTTCAGAAAAACTAATGAGCAAATCTGATTTGCATTGATTTGGACTTCAGGGCTGATGAAAAAGGTAATGGGGACAGAGGGTTAATCTTTCGACAGATTATCAATCCTTAAATCTTTTTTATGCTTTCCTTTAAAATATATTTTACTGCAACATATTATTCTTGTCCCTGTTCTTTTAAATCTCATCTAAGAAAGAAATACCTCTGAAATTGGAACTAACTATTACTTAGTTCTACTCTGACTGGGAACTTACCATCATAAGTAAATATTAAAGTTCTGTCAACAGTTTTTTAACACCAGTTTTTCTTTTATTGTGACTAAATTTTTATACACAAGAGAATGTCTGCAATCAGCACATCTCACATGTTAGTATCCAGTTTGTGAATCTGATATGATAGTATAGCCAATAAATGTTAAAATGTTAAAGTTAATCATGTTTTTTGATCTGATTCTTTGAATAAAATTGAGATTCCCTTTTTTATTAAAGGTATTATCATTTATTTCTCTTTTAATGCTCAAAGTACATAAACTACTCATCAACTGTTTTGATCATTGGTTCTTAGTCACAGTTTAACAGCTCTTTCTTGGAATCACCAATGTACAGTTTAACTTCTGAATTTCCTGTCAAAATAGTTCAAGATTAGTGCTGCCCTACCAAGCCCTTTTAGGTTGCTCAAATTATTTATTGATGTTTGCATCACATATCCATTAGACAACCTTTTATAGTAGCATTCTCAAATTGCTGATTTGGGCATCTAGATTGCTTGCATATTTCCCTAGAAATATCTGCATTTTAAGGATTCATTATCCTTATTTCTAACACTCACGTAGCTTCAGATGTGTATGTGTTAGACTTCTACCAAATGTATTATTATTATTGTTTATTCAACTTCAAGACAGAAGTTGTGACTCTTTTCTGCAAGTTTTCCTCAAATGAAGGTATGAAAGACATAATTTTAGTACTTTTTGTGTATTATTAAATATTGGCTATAATTTCCCATGAGACGCCATGTCTTTATGGTCTTAAATTGTGAATTCTGAGATATATTTTTAAACTTTGATAAAGCTTTAACATAAAAACAGATTGATCAACAAATCTTAGAGAAAATTGCCTCTGTTAAGACATGTAAAGAGTCTGTCTTCTCAGTCATTCTGCTAACACTGACTCACTGTTACAATAACTGGTCTGTATTAGCATGCTCCTTGTGATGTTAAATTTCAGCCACGTCTCTAAATTGCAAGGTAAAGGTACTGCTCTAATCCCAAAGGCAGTTGTGTACGCTATTTTATGGTCAGTCAAGAGAAAAGGGTACTTTTTGAGAGTGACTTGTTTAACTTGTTTCAAAAGTCTACCTTAAGACGAAACAAATTACTTTGCTGTGTTCCACTGAGCATAAAGGAGACCAGATGACTACTAGTTCAGATACAGACATCAAAATTAAGTAAAACAAATCCCATCTCAAACTTCTATCAGGATGTTAATTACTTCAGATTGTAAAACCGTAAGACTTTTTATTTAATTATTTTTGTCCTGTACATTAGGTAAATTTTTTCTCTCTTTAGGTAGGGTGGTGTGTTCTTGTGTTCTTTTTTCTCTCTTCCATGTTGACTAGAAAACATATTGAATGCGAATCTTCCATTTGTTTTGTGATTCCGAAAGCAATGGATACATCTATTATAGCTTCCATCATCTCTGTCTGTACTCTTCTGAGAGTTCTCTGATGCTTGAGAAATATTCTCAGTACAATGTTCAATTGTTTTTTCCTCTAATGGCTTGACAATACTCACAGTGCGTTATGAGTACTATTTTCAAATATTAGAAACTGCATTTTTTTCTAAAATCTTTGTATAATTCACTTACTCTTTATCATAGATAAGAATAATGAAGGGTGGGGGCTCAGTGCATTTACTTCTGCTTTAAAGTTTCTCTAATATCATCTTTTTTGTCATTGCTTTGGATCATGTACTTTTGTCCATTTTGATAACTATTTCCCTTGGTTTCAGGTTGGTAGTTTGTTTCTTTTGTGGCAAAATTCTGTACATTTTTGCTATGGAGCATTTCATTGTACTGTCACCATTCTCCTGTATGGTGTGTGTACAGAGTTGGTATTTCCAAACTCAGTGAAGTAACGAAGTCACTTTTTTACCTTGATTCCTTACCTTGACTTACTGGTAACAGCCTGCACAACTGTCTGTGCATCATTAATGACATGTCAGTCAGGCTGCCTTCAGTCGCTATACTAGCATGTGAAGCAACTGCTCAAGCACATGATGAATGTCATAGGTTAGCCAGGAGGCCTGTCATCCTGTGAGAGCATCTGAAGTCTAGGTGGCATATCTTAGAAAGTGGGATATCTTAGATGATCACAAAGGACAATATACGCCCATTTGTAGAATACTGTATTGTACTTCAGATCTCTACTGACTATAATGAGGTTAATTTGGTAACCAATTAATCTTTAATTAAATTCTCAGTTAGGTCTCTGGGATAATTTCATGAAATTTTCTCAAACTCTTAAGACTTTTTTTTTTTTTTTTCTGCAATACTTTGGGGTTTTCTGTTGTCATCTTCCCTTCCCCCACAAATCATATACATTCAGGTTTGCTTGTGTCTCGTACTGTTAACTCAGTAACTGTTAAATTTTTCATATGGTTGCCAGAACAAACATTTACAGATGGGAGTGAGCAGGTGAAAGCACCAGGAAAAAAGAAAGGGAGAGGCAGAAGTCAGATGTGTTTTCTTTGTGTATGCAGCTTTCCTTCGGACTGTGTTCTGTCCTCCCTTTGAGGGGTGCTTACTAGAAGGACTGGAATTTTAGTGCTCTGATTTTCCAGCAACTGGGTAGGTACCCAGGACACACGGGAAACTAAAATGATTTGTGCATCTAGCCATAAGTGATTTGCCTAAGGTTATTTGAGAACATTGTAGATGGGAACTGAAGCATACATGACCTAATCTAGTGCTCTAACCACTTGTTTGTCCTTTCTCTGCACATATGTGCTGAAATTATGTTTATGTTTATTAAAAATGTTCATTTTTGTCATAGAGCTGCTCAACACTTGGATCCAAGTGATATCTCTATGGGGTAACTTGAAGTTTAACCTCCTTCCTTTATAAATTCAGATATAAATTTATGTTGCTTAATCAACACTTTCCAAGACTAAATGAATACCAAATGTACAGACTGTGCACCTTCTTCTTGATTGCAGTGATAATTTTAAAATTCATATCAATAATTATGTTAATTAAATCCTTCAATGCCAGCCTTTTATCGGAAAGCCTGAACATAGCTGAATAATTGCCTGGCAGACATTCATAAAACAGTTCAGGGTAACTAAACTGCTTTGACATTATTTGTAATGTCCATGTATCATTCACTGCTCAGTGTGCGTAGTACATGGTTATAGTGTTGTCTTTATATCCTTCCATAGGGATTTAAGAATTAAGAGCAATGCCTCTGAAACTTGCAGTACGAAGAGAAGCATATTCAGGTTTTTTTCAACAGTTGGTCAGAAAATTTATCATTTATAAGACAACAACAACAACAAAACCATATTAATCTGTTTATTCTGTTATGCAGTGTTATTCTGATAATGGCACACAGTTTACAGGAGACGCAGTAGAGTATTTTCTCCATCTGTTCATCTATCAATCCTTCCTTGGCATAAAACACGAAGAATTTTGTCCTTACATAGCACCACAAAGACAAATATAAATGTAAATTATCTTTGTATTTATCTTAATATATGGTACCAATTTGATCTTGGATATAAGAAAATAATATTGTGCATATTAACTGCTAGTTACCCTAAGTATGTAGACAGTGATTAACACCTATGTTTCTCTTACTCTGTTCTCATCTGCTTTAGAAATACAGACTTTAATGCCGTTTCTGTTTTTGACTGCAGAGAAATTGATAAGAAAGGAAAAACAGCAACCTGCTTTCTATGTCAGTAGGGGTTTGTGTGGTTGAGCCTGCTGTAATTTTTTGTGAAGGATGAATAATTCTGGTTGAGAAGCAGAGTAGAGGGAGTTATTATTTTCTACCTGCCAGCAGGTGAAAAATGTGATGTACGATTGCATCCAAGAACGTAACAAGAACTCTGGAGATTGGGGTTCAAGTCACTTACTTTCTCTCCCTATCAGTTATCCATTTGTATAAAAGGAGAAGCAACATTTTCCTGTCTCATAGAAATGTTGCAAGGGTAAATGTGATGCTATGTATGAGCCACACATAGGCAGCAATGAGCACTGTATTAGGGTAGGGATCATTAAATGCAGCCGGCCTGACAGAAGCTTATTAAAAAAAAAAAGTCTTGTCTTGTTCCTCTTTTCTTTTATTCCCAGTGTTTGAGGGTGTGTGAGTAGGGGGCACTGAATAACTGAAAACATGGATTGAGCACACCTGTGATAGTAAGAGCTGTTGGTACTTAACATCCTGAAACTACTTGTCTAGGAGGAGTGTAAGAAGCCCTATCCAACTTAATGGCCTTCTTAAACCTGAAGTCAGGTGCTGCAGATGGGGAATGAAGAGAAGCAACCTTGTTAATACTTGCTAAATTGAGGACTTTTTGTGGGAAAGAACTCTAGGTTTTACCATTTTACTGTGATTCTACAACAGGCTCTGAATCGTGTTCGGTTAGGACTGAATTTTTTTCTAGAATAAACAGTTCTGCTTTAAAATAGATTAGCCAGCTAATCGGACAAACCTCAGTACCTTATGGTATTGTGGCAGTCAGAAATAAGAAAATAAGTAAATAAGTAAGATAATAAGAAAACTTATGTCAATATATCATATTGCTTTCATTTCAAAGGAGTGGTCTATATACAAAGGAAAGGACAAAAGGTATTTGCAGTCTGAAACGTCTTTATTTTTTCCCTTGGGGGAATTAGCTTGTACAAGGGAATGTACTTCTGAAAGTAACCATTCTGACAAAGGTTTCTGCTGTAAACATGCAGCTGAACACAAGCTCCTAAGGAGCAGCTATGGGTACTAAGGACTAGAATAGCAACAAGAATTTTTATTTTTTTTTAAAAAAACTTCTCAATGGTATGGAGAAGGGATAAGTTGGACCAGGATTGCTATAGAAAATCTGGTAAATTTAGTTAATTTTCCCCAAGTCCAGTCTGGTTGGCCTTTGATAGTAACTGGTGAGAAATCTCCTCATTTTTATCTCAACCCATGAGCTTTCTATTCTTATTTTGCCCTTCTAAAGAAGGAGATTGAGTGAGCAGCTGGGTGGGTGTTTAGCTCTTAGTCAAGGCTAGCACACCACAGGATTCTATAACCTTTTGAAGGGTGTTCTTTGGTCCAGCACTTGTTTTCCATTCACTAAATGGATAGTATGATGAAAAAAAATCCCTGTTATGAAGGGAGTCAGACTATATGGTATAATCATCCCCTTGTCTTTAAGCTTTGAAACCATGAAGCTTTTTAAAGCTTTGTTCACAACCTGAAAGGAAGACAAAGTTTAACCTGTGGCCTCAACTGTCTCAAAATTTCACAATATTAAAGCTGCTTATGGTTTAGTAAGAAAGTTGTTAAATTTGATGATTTTGTGTAGATTCACTGAAATAGCTGCCCTTGCTGTGGGTGTAAGTGGTTTAAAGGGTCAGTCTTAATGAGGAGATGTGTATGTAGAAAACTGGACTTTCTGCTCTGTATTTGTACACTGATTAGGAAAATGGGAATCTGACCCGTGGCTGAGGTTTTGACTACTTTTGCAGTGCAAACTGCTAATTTTGTAAGTGTGGATCTAATCAAGTCTGGCTTATTATGGATTTATATCTCCCATTTAATTATGTGCTTCAGTGGAAGCTATACCTGTGATCAGAACACCAATAAGGCCTTTGTCACATAACCTCTGGTGTCTAATTTTAGTCTTACTCTGTAGAAATCATTTTGTGACAGCTATTGAGAGTCATAAGGTCTTTCCAACATCAGCTGCCTATTTTTCACAAAGACCTTATATACTTTAAATTGTCTTTATACTTCACCCCTTCTGTCATATCTGGCTGAAATCAGATAAGGTGTTCAGAAGTTATTAGAGAAACATGTTTTCTGTCTCATATACGTACACAGACTCAGTGACTAGACTGAATAAGCTTCAGCTTCTTTGGAAGCTAGGCTAATAAATGGCAATAGTGAAAGATTGCCTTGTTCAATGTTTTTAGAGTCTGTGGTGAATGTAAGGTGTACTCTTACGCTATTCTAAAGAATATAAATAAAAAAGCACATATGCATGCATAACACCACAATGGAAACTATTTCACCATAGATCCTCGTACTACTTGAGCTGGGCCAAGAGAATCTGTCAGCAATTTGGGGCAGCATGAGAAGAGAAGCAAATATCATTCGAGCGTTGCTCAGGGCTTGGTTCTTCTGGCTATCCATCAGAGAAATGCAGGTGTGCTCTTGAATGTGCTCGGGATTCTTAAGTATAAGCATATGAACAAGGAGGTCAAAGCAGGAGCTAGGGGCTGGGGTGGGGGGAGAGTGAAAACCTCAAAGGTCACAGCAACAGGAGAGAAAGTCTGAAAAAATAAACCTTACAGTTACCTGTGTTGGGACTCTGTACATATTCTGGCGTTTCTGGACCATAAGAAAGTTACCAACCCGGGAAGATATATTACAATCTTAAAATATGAGACATCTGATTTCTGATATAGGAGGAAAAAAAGGGCTCTGAGAGAGACGATGTGTTCAGAAGTAGATTTTGCTTTTCCCCAAAACAAAAATACACTCTGTCCTCTGTTTCTAAACCTGGGGCTTCTAAATGCAGTGTGCAGGAGACTAGAAATACTTGTAAACAGAATAATCCGTGGGCATCTGAAGAGAAAGAGAAAGTGAGAGACCAGATATTGGAAAAAGAGTTTCCTGTTAAAAACCTTATTTTTACCACTTTATTAAGGAATTTTAAGGTTGTCTTGGTAAAAATATAATTCTGTTTGCAATCTTTCTTTACGTTGCTAGGCAGTTTCCAAGCTACATTCATCCTCGTGAACTCCTAGACCATAGCAAAGATTCTGATGGGTACCATTGTGGTGGTATCTATCAGAGATTACACTGGTGTGGATAAGTGTGAGGAATAAAGGTTTGTAGGGGTAGTATCATGTTCAAGTGTTTCTATTATTACAGCTATCAGAACAACTGAAAGTAGTACTGGATCTGAACTGACTTCTTCCTTTTCTCTTCCATCTTTTCTTGTATATTTACTTTTTTTTTCCTTGGGTAAAAGCCAGACAAACAAACAAAACCCAAAAAACAAAAGCCAAACAAAACCAAAAAATAAAACTAAAACATAAAATCACATTTACTATGAGGCAGACTTGATTTATCTTGTAATCATATATCATTATGATACAGATTTGACCCTTTCATTTCCCATTTTTTTATATAAACTACAATGTTAAAGAATAACTTTTTGAGAAGGGAGATTCTCTACCATTATTCTGTTTTAAGCACAAACAAGGTAATACTATAAATTCACCAAATGTCACTAGAAAAGTCAGTAGAAAGAATTTCAAATTAGAGTGAGAAAACTAAGTTAAGCATCAGAAATAATACACACGTAAAAGTAGACAAAAAAATTAACACAGGAGTTGTATCCAAATGTTTTTCAATTTTGCTTCAAAACTAAAGTGTTTTAAATGAGCACTTTGGAATGGTTTTTTTTTTCTGACACAAACATTTTTTTTTTCCATTTCAGATTCTAGACAGAGGCAGAGTTGTATGTGATCATTTGTTCTACATCAAACTAGATGTAACATGCTACCAAATATAATGAGGCAGAAGGTGGAAGGTAAAAGAAAATCACGTCCAGAACAGATACTTGTTTTGTAGAACATCTGCTATTCAGGAACTGAGGAATTCATTTGGAATAAACCTGCAGTAAAGGAAATTGAATCCATGTAATATTTAGAACGTGCTGTATGAGGATCTTGTTTCCCAATGTGTCAATGACTTCATGCTTGTATCCCTCAAGAAAGTATTCTGGAGAGTCTGTAACCTATAAGAAGAAACAATGAAGCCTTTTTAAACCACAATTAAACGATATGTTAAAAACTTGTTCTATCTGATGTTATATAACACCTGTCTTGAAAAGTGAACTTCCAAGGTTTGAAAATCACTCAGATGTTATTTATTTCTAAGAGGAACATTGTGAACACACGCTTGATTGTAGTGACTTGTCAGATTTAAGGTCTGTGATGGAGATCTGGAGTCAACGGATACCTTCATTGCTTATGTTTTAGCCCACAGATCTCAACAGTGCAGAAAAAGAGATTTCAGCACACCAAAGCAGTGATCCTACGACAGCAAGGTCATGTAAATTTAGTGAAATAATAAACATAGTTGAGTTTGTTCCTTTCCATGTGAAAGCAGGAAAGAACTGACTGTTTAAAGCCACTTTTAATTAGCATATTCTTAAATAAAGTGTAGCCAGTATATTACTGCAGAAAGCTAACAAGACACTTTGTAATAAGTGAATAACCTATTGCGTATATTTTTTAACTCTAAATATAGAAAACTTTAATAGTAGGAAAAAGTTTCATGTTATGCTACTGAAAAACCTATCATCTAGGTTCTATTTATGTTCCACCTATATAGTCTACCTATAATCGGAAAAGAAGTGCCACTCTCCTTCCTGTTTCATGGATAATCTGCTTTCACTAATTTGCAATACAATTAGCTTCTGGTCATTTCTTCTTTTGTGTAATTTGAATGTTCAAATAGCAGATGGTCTTGTATTTTTTTTCCTGAATATAATTAGGACCCTGTTTCAGAAGCTAACCTGAATCTTATCTGGATACTCCAAAGTAAGAGTTAATTTCAAAAAAATAAAAAAGTTCGGAAAGTGTGGAAAGGTTACTGTAGACCTTGAATGTGTTGCATCAGGTAGCAAAGTCATTTACTATCTGTGCCAAATGGTGCTTTTTATGATTCTTCGTGGAAAAACAAAACTAAAAACCAATTTTTCTGGAAAGGACTTTGCAGTTCAACAAGTCCAGTTCTTGCTATTATAGACTTATGTCTATAGGGAAAAACTGCTCAGTTCACATAGTTTAAATCAAACCAGGATTGAAGTGATTTATGGATTTATCAATGGCACATAATTAACTGGCAAATAGTGACCTGTACATTCAGGATTAGTATTAGCCATACAGCAGATAAACCACAGCAGCAGAGACTTACAGAATGCTAATTTACAACTACAAGATTCTAATCACCCCCATCTCTATGTCTAATCCCCAAAAGGTTTATTCCCCATCCTCTCCACAGACCATGTGGTTTACATATGGATGCATACCCCCACCTCACCCACTGCCATCCAGCAGAGCAAGTTCCCTGCTCATTCCCCCTTCCTGAGGAAGATGATGGTACTCAGCTCCACGTGCCTCCATGCCAACTCCGTAACTGCTCACACTCGTGACTAAAGTCTGCAGAGTGGTCAAAATCCCACTCCCTGCAAGTGGCCCACAAGCCCCTTCATGGTCAGGGGCTGCTCCTGACATCTCACAGGAGGCTGACCAGGCCCAGGAAGGAGCAGGGGGTTGCTCTGTGGATGCTGCTCCGCTACCTGCTCTGTCTCCCCTCCACTAGAAATCTTCTTTTATATTTCTTTTCAAGTTTAAACACAACTGTAGTCATCATCTGATCAAGTCTGTCTTTAAAATGGGGGAAGGTTTTTGCCTGCACAGTAAATCCTCTTGAAATTTCTTTCCACAATTTCATCTTATTGTATGAAATTTAATCTACTTTAATTTCTACCTTCTTTCACATGTTAGTCTTATATCAGAACTTTCTTTACTCTCATTTACAAATGATGACTTTTTTGCAGAAATTCATTCTATCCACCAAGAATACAATGGTAAAAATTTGACAAATATTAGAGGTTTAAAAAGAATGATTTTATTTGAATAAGATGCTGTAACTGACACCCAAACTCACACTGAAAATACTGTTTTATAGGAAAAAAGTAAACAAAAGTTTCTTAATTTCCTTTTGTAGTGACAAGTGTCAAATCACAGAATTTCCAGAGAAACCAAAGGTTGCTTCTGTCCTTTCTTGTACTGGAGTTTCACACAGAAAGTAAAAGTAGGTTTCACCTCCAGACTGGCATCTACATTTATGTGTCTAAATGCAGATGTACACATGTGCGAATTGTCAACACTCCTAGTACTGTCAGTGGAGATATAGATACATCAGCCAGTGAAGTCATGTTCAGTAGACCACAATTCAAATTATTCTGAAAAAGACACACAGAGTCATCTGGTGCCATTTGAAATGTCTTATGGCATCTGATTAATTCACATGAGTTTCTGGAAGATATGACATAAGACCTATGGATAACCTGAGCTCAGGAATACAGAGGACAGGTAAACGGTGAAGGAAGGATAAAGTGAGGCCTTACTGAAGAAAACTGGGGGTTAAAGAGGTGGCTGTTAATCCTCATATCAGTTGTCAGGTACAGTCAGAGGATATGGGTAACAGCCAGTTAGAGGTGATTGGTAACATTTTCTGGTTGTTAGCCTGGAGATACAGTCCTTGCCTCAGAAATTTCAGTAATATTCTGGTAAGCAATGACCAGGCTGAAATGGGGTTTTCTTTGTAGAGCTGCCTGGTGAATTCAAGCTGTATTTGTAATGTAGAAAAGTCATGATTTGGTGTTATTTACTTGGGTGGGAGTGTTTGGGCTTGTGAGCATGGTGCCCTGAATGCTGGTACAGAACGAACCTGCTTTATTTGGATAAAGACCTGCAGAACAACATAGTCCTTTCGAGCTGGGTTTACAGCAACAGAGTGGCCTTTAAGAGAATATTAACAGAGCGATGGACATAAGCATTTTTGTGGTAAGGGCTTCAGGCTGGTCCAATATTTAAACTCTTACTTTTCTTTTTTTTTTTCTTTATATTATTATGATGAACCTCTGATGCATCTTTTCTATATGCTGGGTTTGTACAGGCAGTCCTTGTCCTCCATGAGTGTAGGTTGCTCATTTTCTGCCACAAGTCTTTTACTTTCTTCTGTGACATCTTAGTACAATGCAGTCTATAAAGTACTCCAAAATAATTCCTTTAAACTGTGAAAGCATGCCACAGTATGATTTGTCTGCATTAATAAAGTTTTTGCACATGAGGAAGTAACTGCTGAATTTGAATGAGATAATTATGGGCAAATACTTCTTGACAGAGAGGTGGTTGTTTTAAAGCTTCAGACACTAATTGCCTGTTTTGTTTTGTTTTTAGTGGGTATCCTTTATTTTTGCCTTTGAAAACTTGTATGCTTGCAGCCAGCTTTCTCAGATGTGTAAATTAAGAAAGGATACATTCATTTGAGAAATAAGTAGCAGCCACAAGTGTAAACAGGGTATGCTTTTTTTGTTTCACATCAGAACATTTTTTCCCTTTGACCCTCACTAATCTCCTGCTGTTTTCTTGCTGAGACATGTTTATCACAAGGACAAGACACTTCATCAGATGCAGTATGAACTGAGAAAGGGGTTATGCAGCTGTGTGGCTGCATCCAATGTAGTGCTGAATAAACAAATACTTTGCTAGATTGTATTATTATGGGAAAACATTCTTCTTAATCCCTTTGGAAGTCCTTACCTGTGCTAACTGATGGATTCAAGATACGAAATAATTATGGAATAGCTTTCTACACTTCTTTGTGCAGTGTGACTTCCTTTGAGTTGAAAGAGTGATGCTCTTCTCTAATGATCAGTCCACATTCCAATTTACCCAATCAATTTCCATTTCACTTTGAAGGTGGGCATCAAATAACCTTTCCTTTGGCTATGAATTTTAATAATTTCCAGATCTGTAGTAATGACATAAAGATTCTATACTCTATTACCAGTGTAAGCCCATCTGCCTACCCTATGAATTTTGCCCTTTGGGTCTTACAAATTCTTTTTCACTTCTAAATGCATCTGACAGTGCCAGGAATTTACTAAAACTACATACTTATTACTCCTTCAAGAAGCATATTTATTTCTATATTACTTTTACAAGATTCTTTTGAATTTCTTCTATTTTTATGGTCAAAACTGTTTATTGATTCCTTAGCTTGATTTATTATGTCTTTCATAGATCAGCAATAGAGTATAATAAATGCTAAAGCATCAAACCCAAGCTAGAGAAAAAGAGTCAATAAATTAATGTATTTTCATTTGATATATTTGCTTTTTGAGTTTTAGCCTTTAAGACATAATCTTGACATAATTTCTGTCTTTTCTAATTAGGAAATGTAAAAAAATTAGGGTGAGATCTTGAGTGGCACTCAGCTCAAAATCATAACATCTGGAGCAGGAGTTAGTTGCCGTAATGTAAGTATCTAGATGCATTTGGGGCAGCCTAGGTAAGCAGAGACATCTTCAAACAGCTGGCAAACAAGATACAGGTGCTATAACAGTCATATTCACTTACGGTTCTGGGATATCTCAAAATTTTAGTTACCTGACTGAATCCACCTCATTGTACTGGGACCTGAATTTCTGGCACAGTCAATGGAGAGAGAGAAAGATCTTTGAAGGTCTTCAGACTGAAGTCTTACTTGCTTTAGTGAATAGGTCCTGGAAGACTTTGGGGTCATATAGATGTTTCTGGACAATTTGGCAAGTGAACAATATGGAGGCACTGAATCTTTTTCATTAGAAGGTGGTTTCATTACATTCACAGTTTAGATGCAGCTTACCTCCTAGTCCAAGCAGTTGGAAATCTGTAATTATTTTAGTAATAAAACAAATAATACAATAATAACACAATTCAGACTTCATTGAAACATCATATAACAAGAAATTTATAGTCTAAATCATGAAAATATACCAGAATGCAACAGAGAGTTAAATTCCTAGCCTTCTCATTGAGGTTTTGTGAAGGCAGGCTTTAGCAGACAATAAAACATCACATGAAGAGAAAACAGTAAGGACACAACTGATTTCATTAGAAAACAACATATATCAGAAGTGGTAGCAATTCAATAGCAGCAGGGCTGGGGTGCATGCGGATTAATAGAACAGGTTTTGAGAAAAGAAATCAGTAGAGAAAGGAGAGAAGCCACATTGAAGGTAAGTAAGAATACACAAATTCTATTAAGTAAAACATGTCAAGGCTTGAAATGAACTCCATTCCCAGGATGGCAGCTCACCCGGAAATGGCTAACAGTTACAATGTACAGGTGATTCAAAGCCATTAAACTGCCAACAGAGTAGAGATTTGATCTGTTTCTCACATTCTAAACAAATGCCACTGATCATTGGTTCCTTTCAACATGAAAAATTCTATATATTACCCTTGCCTTGGTACTTTGGAAATTAGTTATATTTTTATCATAGTTTTTGTTACGCAAAGTTTTCCTGTAGATCTTTTTTTTTGCCGAAATTTATAGACTACTTTTAACTTGGTTATTATAGTTTATCTTTGCACTTCAGAACCATTGTTTTCTGTAACTGTAAACCATGTTTTGTATTAAAATGTGAATTAGAAGTAGCTTTTCAAAGGTCCTGTTAATTAGTGAGTATTAACAACGTTTTGTTGTTAGAATAACAGCAGAATAAAAAAATAGATCTTCTTCATTTGTGAGCTTTCTGTAAAAAAATCAGAAAAAATACTTTTTTTTCTTTGAACTCCAAGATTTGCTCTCGTTATATTTTCCTATTCGAAGTACTGAGAGTTTGGGGATTTTTTCCCCCCATTTTTTTCAAGTAACATGGTTTTTCTCTAGTTCCTAAGCTGATTCAGCCATCATAATTATCTTTGCCTAGACTTTAATTACACTTTATCAACCAAGAAACCAAACCAATAGTTTTGGCAGAGCTATTGAAGAGTTTTTCATATGTATGCTGTACATAGAGAAGATATATTAGAATGTGATAAAATCAAGAAATAGAAATCAAAGAGAACAACACAGAGAAACAAAGATAGCATCTGCCAAAATTCTACCAGATTTCTCTTTATATCAGTATCCTGACCAGTAAGTGAATCTGTCCCCATGGATTCATTGAAAAGGCTCCATGAAAAATATCATGGGCTTCTTTTTGGAGGAATTGTCCTACAGGGGAGGAAAAAAAAAAGATACATATTTTTTATAATGGAAAATACTTAGTAAATATCAATAAAATTTTCAAAATTTTGTCCCAGGATGTTTAAAAAAAATAATAATCAACTAACAATATTTATAACAACAGTCCCTTAATATGCTGGAGTTTTTTTAGGATGCAGACCATTACAGAATACTATTGTCTGAAAAGACTAAATTTAAATACAACAAGATTCTAGGTTTTCGGCAAATAAAATAAATCAGGAGAAGCTATATTATCCATCAGTTGAAATGTATTTCAAGTATACTTGTGTGGAATGTTTCACATGATCTCAGAAATTCAGAATATAATGGACCAGAAGAACCAGGATCATGAAATTAATTAAGGAAAAATATATTATTTGCCTTAAGTACCAAGTAAGAAAGTCTGTTAAATTAGCCTTTTTTATGTCTATTTCTTAGTATACAGTCCATGTATTTCTTGAACCAACTTCCAGTTTCAAATTTCCACATTTTACAGCCTGTTATACATTCAGCTTGTCTTGTGAGCTAATGATTTCTACTCTTAAAAATTTTGTAGACAGCTGACGTGCAGAGTACCTTAGCGAAGCCTAGCTAATCATGATGTATGAGCTGAAAATCAGATAAAAAGTCACTGCAACTATTAGTCTTAGCTTTCCTACCTATTTCAGGTAGGCTTTTTGATAAAATGTATGTAAACTCAGCCATCCTTCCTACTGCTTATTACACTTTAGCTTGAGTACCACTTATATCATGGAGATATTTCCAGGAAGCTAGAAACTATGGGGAGTTTGCAGAGTAAAAAAAAATTTCCTTTCTTTTCTGTGTACTTGCCCAGAATTTACATGCCAGAACAATGAATGAATGAAAGGTGTTGGTTATTGCCAGGGACCATCTGCGTCTGTCCATGAAAAGAGTGTTTTTGAATCAGATCACCTTCATTTTGCTTATGAAGAAGAGGAGAAAATATCTGTTGATAGGTCAAAATCTAAAGACAGACAAACTGGAACTGACAGGTCTCTGAAGTGAAAGCTGGGTCTTTTGGATCAAGGTTAGGCAATATGGAAGCCCATCATCAGGGAGAGTCAGTGGAACTTTTTAAACACAGATTTGGCTTTTGTATTTTACTTTCTTATGCTCATGAGGATGAGATGCTTATTTTCAGGGCTCCAGTTCTGGTTCCCTTTTTACACCTGTATAGCAGAATGCAAAAGGCCAGAATGTTGAGAGCATGATTCCCAACAGCCCTTGACATCACAGGTGAAATTCTGACTCTGAGTTTTAAATAAAAAACAATCCTTTGAATCACAGCAAATGTGAGTCAAAATGTAGGCAGTGTGGGTGAACAATAGTTTGAGCTTTGTTTCAAGTTCAAGACCTGAATTAATACCCTAATGTGAACATAGATCAAGACATTCTCTGTTAATGAGAATCACAGGAAAAAATGAGACACTGAGAAAGAATAATACTTTTTTCCTTCACAAATCATTAGGTGTTCTAGGAGGTACATTTCATGTTTGCAAGGTCCTTCTAAGCCTCTTTAATGGGGAAGTGCTGGAAATGATGAAGAGTTACAAAATCTTTCCTGCATCACTGAGAAGGAATTAGAAGTTGAAAATGCTGTTGACCTTTGTGACAAAGCCTCTCTGATCTGAACTTTACCCACCAGTTCTCAAGCCCCACCTTGAAATACTTTTGGGAATACTCAGGAAGAGAAAACCCTAAGGAAACATTGTTTTGCTCATTTAACACTTTTGGCAGATATTTTCAGTTTGCAGTTTGGATTTTGTCACCATCCTTTAGGAAAGTATTTATTTTCTCTGGAGAAATGCATGAGAGATACAAACTCCACATGGATATTTAGGATTAAGCTATAAATGCTGACTGACTGGTGTACTTGAAACAGCTGCCTTGAGTCTACTCCTGAGCTTACTTTTATTCTTCGTGGTATTATTTTAGTAAAGATTTTAACAAATGCTTCACAGACAAGAAAGAATCTTTTCTTCCAGTTACCTTCAACAATTTTTATTAGTTGCTTTTCCTTGACTGCAAAGTCAAGAACTTCTTATAAGCAGGTACCCACAATTTCTAGTTTAAATTTGGCTGGGTGTAAAGACTCAGTGATCTAAATGCTAGTGTAGCAAATCAAAGTAAATGACATAGGATGAAAAATGCAGTGTCATACTGACAACTTTTTGATTGTAAATTAAAATGAGAAAATTATTTTACATATGGTTTCCTTTATTTTAATCCATTTTTTACTGCTCAGGTAAAGTGATAAAATTTTTGACAAGAAAATGAAATAAAAATTTTTGTCATTAAATGAACACAACTTAGCATTATGAATTAGCTTATTTGATATTTTAAGGAAATTGTTTTTAAAAATAGATTGTTATTTCATTAATTCAATACTCAGTTACAATATTTCATTATTATTTTCTTGTGCAAAAATTTCAGCTGAGAAATTTTGTACACTTTAAGTACAAAAATATATGTTGACAAGAGGTGCTAATGCTAATGAATCTGTCAAATTCTTGGACACTTTTATTCTTTCCCAGTACTCAGGATGCTGTTTTTATGACTGATGTCATATTTGGCGCTCTTATGACAGGAAGAAAGTATAGAAAACTAATGTCATAAACTTTAAAGATATATTCTGTGTCTTAAGGCAATTGTCATTGGCTAGCAGAAATGATAATTTAGTGTTGAGATGTTGTTCATAATTTCCCCTGTGAGACAAATTGACAGCCAAAGCTATATTTTATTTTCTACTCATACTGTTGGATCTGGGTATTTTTTTTTTCAGAAATTATTACTGTTTATAGCCAGACTTCAAAATATTCAAGAGAAGGCATTATTTCTGCATATATCTTCCAAATTATTTTTAATAAGGATTAGTCAATAACCAGACTTCAGCTTCTTTGAAATCAAACTTCTTTGAGCACTATTTAGAAAACAAAATGTAGAAATAAAGGTAAGATGATGCAATATGAAAATTACTTTCTATTAAACAGTTTATTGCTCATTACAGGATAATTTAGGCAGTGATGGACTTTTGGAAGTCATATATGCTGACCTGTTCTTCAAAGAAGGGCTATCACCAGAACTAGATCTGCTTGCCTGGGGTCTAGTCGAGTTTTGAAAACCTCCAAGGATGGAGGTCCCACAGCTGCTCTGGGCAGTTCTAATGCTTCAGCACATTCAATGTAACTTTGTTTATAATTTGTCGTCTTCAGTCACGAATAGGTTAATTTCTTTATTTCTGACATTACATTCAGCTTTTTAATTTTTTTTTTAATATATGTTTTCCAGATAGTCTAACTGATCTGCTTCTTTTTTGTGTTTCAGCTGGTCAAGAATGTCCTATAAGACACAGGCACAATGCACAGTCAAACTAATATTACTAAAGACACGTTCATTTTAAATTCAGAGATGGCAGGTCTGCAGAAGGCTAAGAGAAACAGTAATGTCTTAGATTAACTCTGTATTTTATCTTTTGTGGTATAGGCTTTGAAAGACATTCTTTTTTGAAACCTTTCTTTGAAAATTTCCTGATAATCTGAATGAAGATTCAAGGAAATCTATGGCGCCTTCACTTGCTAGCTTGCATAAAATAATGAAAAATAGCACGGTGGGAATAACATATAGCAAAGCACCATATGTTACTACAGGAATGAAATGGCAATATAAGTGGACACTAGGAATTTAAGGGATCGTAATTTATCCTGTCATTTGTTATTTTGGAAGTTGTTTGTTTTTTGTTTTTTCGTTTTGTGTTTGTTTGCTTGTTTCAGTTCGGTTTTAATTTGGGGGGATTTTTTGTGGGTTTTTTTTTTGTTATGGTTTCAGGCATTAGTCACCGGGTTGATTCAAGTTCACTATTGGACTACTTAAAATTATGATTTGCAAATGAGGTGCAAATGCTTAGTGTGAGTGAGAGAGAAAATACACAGTTCTGTGCAGTTACAAACAGAGTTACATGGGGAATCATAATCATAGTAGCTAGAACAATTAGTTGTCATGGATTTCTTGCTCTGAAAGAGTGGCTTTTGATATTTTTTCAGCATTGTCCTGAGACACGGACATATCTTGAAAACAACATCCCAAAGGTTTCTATTACTCTGGTGGGAATATATGAGAGACTTCTTGAAGTCTAGAGTAAGGGCCTTGCTACCGCTACTGATTTTAGGTGAAAGGCACAGGAGTTTTTTCTTGCTTTCTTATTTCTTTACCAATAACTGGAGTAACATTTACTGTAATTATTTTTTTGCAGTATGTGATTTGAATATTCATAGTTATTGTGATTCTTCATCTTAATAAAAATATCCTTTCTCCTAAAAAGGAAATCTTAAAACAACACACTGTTGAGTTCACAAATCTTATACACTAACAGCTGCTCTGGACAGAAACAGTTACCGGTTTACCGTGGGGATATCATCAGCATTCCAAGGTGGAAAATTACCATAACTATGAAGATATTAAAAAAAAAGGTGTTTCCTATTTAGTTATCTCTTTTTAGAATGATTTTATCTGTCAGTGAAATAGTAAATACATAAAAAGAATGTTAGATGACATTTTGGTCTGATGCATTGCTAGCCCTGACATACTTCAAAAGATGATATCAAACGAGGAATCAAAACATTATCCAGTGATTACTGCCACCTACAAGACACAGATGAAGAACCAGGAGTGGGCAGAGACATCTGTAAGATGGTAGCCTACTTTTCCTCAAGTACATATCAATGTCTAAAGAAAAATAGCAAGACTGTAGTAAATGATATCTACAGTTCCAAAGCAGGAGGTGGGTTCAGGAGGGGGAATAGAACTGACTCAATTTACTTTTTCAGCAGTTTCTTGAAAATCTAGTAGTTCACGCACTGGCTAAAATGCAGAACAGTGCCTTAAGGCAATGTCTAACCAATTGCCACTAGATCTAGCATAGTTTGCTACTATCAGAGATGTTTGAGGTTTTTAAAATGTTTTTTTTTTTTACTGCTCATGGAGCCTGCCACATGTTGGGGAAGAAAAAATGTATGTTTTAACAAAATTGTTTAAAAGTGGGTTTGTGTGGCTATTATTACACAGGCAATGTGAACAATCCTGAAGTTAGGCTTCATTCAAGAAAAGGAGTGGAGTAATTGTAATGATGATGGCTAATCATGCACAGTAACTGTGTTGACCAGAGGCAGTAATCTCTCAGACAGTCACTGCTAGTAAGGGTGAGAGTTTATGTTTAAGACACACAGACTCATGGACTGTACCCATAGCAGTGCATTAATTGTGTCCAAGAAGTGAGGCAAAGAATCGTCCATCATTAGTAATAAAATTCCTTAGGTCTGAGAGCACAATGTGAACACATGAGCTGCCTGCTGGGAATGGTCTCTCCAGCCACAACTTGAACTGAAGCAGGAGAGCTACTTGGCGTAGACTGAAAAGTGTCCATGGACCATTCTTGCAATAATGGTTAAAATGCAATTTAACAATACAGACAGCTGATTCCCTGCATCCAGAATTATGCCTCAGCGCTGTTCAGTTTACTAATATTTTTGTAGCCACAGGCATTCTTTCAGATGGTGTAACTGCGTCTTTCCCACAGTAGCTTAGTGGATGGTGTATTACAAGCATGTTGTTCCCCAGAGTCTGTGTTGCTAAAAGTCCTCCATTTGCATTGAATTTATTAAGTTTGAAGACATTCAGTAATGTAAAGCTCTTTGGACAGAGTTCCTAATTCTCCATTAATTTACTTCTATCTATTCTCTCTCTCTCCGCCCACTGCTCCTCTGGAAACTGTCAGCATCCCCAAAGACACATGGGGTTATTCTGAGTGCTTTTCAGTCAGTGTGCAGTCTCCAGGGTGATGCTGGTGTTACTCAAAGAATTAACCAGTCAAAGACAATCCACACTCCACTTGATTTTATTTAAAGTAGCTTATCGAAGCACACAGAAAAGGTATGTCCAATTCAGGGGAAAGCATGCACTCAGAGCCACTCAAAATCAGACACATGTGGGTCTTGGATGCTCAGCTGGCCATGCCAGAGGGTCATTTTAGGGTTGGTGGTGTCTGGCCAGTGTTGCACAGATGCAATGTTGTGTGCACAGCAGGACTCATCCTGCAGGAAGCCTGAGGCTTTGTCCTACCACAGCTTCAGGGTCTCAAGCTGCATCCCCACCGTAAGCCTCTGGGGCTGCCGAGCCACCTCCTCCTTCAAACTGCCACACTGGCACCCCAGTCTGGCCCAGTGGGAAAGTATGGGTTGGGCCTGCATTTTTCTTAACCCGGGGCACCCAAACCCCTCTTCTGGTGCTCTTTGCTGACTCATTTCAGCCTTGGCCATTTTTCACTTACGCACCCTGTGAGCTACCAAACTTTACCTCAGCCTGAACAACACCACTGGGAGTCACTATTGTAAGAGACTTGGGAACTCCCCAAAACAAAGACTGAAAGAAACAGCCTGAGGAGAGACAAAGGGGAAGGGGTGGAGGTGGAGGCCTTGGAACCTCTCTGAGTGTCTCAAACATTCTCAAGTACCCTGTAATGAAGCTGTAGCTGGACATCATCTGGATGATGCCAGCCTTGTCAAAGAATTGATAAGGCTGACACTGGTTTATCTCTTGTGTGACTCAGGTGGGGAGAAACTCATCTGAATAACACAGGAGAGAGGAAGCTTTTTGGAAGCCAAATGGGTCTGCTCAACTTGTGCTCTGTTTTGGGACCATCCTGTTCAATCAATGACTTTGCCTCATCTGTGAAACGCATATTAAGGTTGACCGCACCCAAGTCATGCTTCCTGCCACCTGGGGAGGGGGAAATCTGAGACAAAACTGTCACTGTAATAGTGGGGTGGATCGTACTGATAAGGCAAACATAAAAGGGGAAGATAAGTGCCCCTAGATGGAGGTGGAGGAATTTCTTCCGAGAACACACAGAAGAGCACTCCTAAGAACCAGAGACCCCACACCCCGCATTGGCTGGACCAAGCTGGGACCAGGACTGGTGATCGATCTCGAGCTCTCTCTCTTTTTTCTCCTTTCTCTTAACGTTAGCTAATAATGCAATTCATACCGCACTGCTCGCCTAGTTCATTGCATATCTGATGTCAAGTGCTGCCTACCATAATCTGTTGTATGTCTGTTAAGTAATGCAAGGTGTACTTTACTGCTTGTCATAATTTGTCATATACCGAACCAATTATTGTGGACCTAGTTAAGCTAATAAATGTTTGTGTGCAGACCTTGAGAGTTGTCTCACCTTAGTCCACACTGCTGTGGATTTGTGAATCTGAGTCACCAGCGCCCCCACCTCGTCTTCCGAGTGGGTCTGAGTGGGGCGTGACAGCTATCTCCATCTAGAAACTGCGTTGCATTTCCTTTATAGTTCACAGAAAGAAATGGGCAATTTTTCTGACTTTCTTAAGTGTACCTTAAAATGAATTTAATATTATTCTAACAGTGTGTAGAACTCCTCTGACTGTAAAAAGAGGTTCTAAAATAGATCCACCACAGGTGTCTGTGTTCTGGGTGTCCACATAGGATGAGGATGATCCTCAAGAACCTCTTCGTAAGTCATTTGCAGCTCATACCATTTGGCGATTTATGCATTAGCCTACAAAATATATCAAGAAATAAGATGAGTGAGTCATTCATCGCTTGTATTCTGAGCACTGTCCTCCTAAAATCTATAATTAGAAAGTCCATATAATTGATTTTTGCTACTACCTTTTTCTACCTTTTCTCCTTTAGCTGTCTCAAAATTAAAAGCTGAAAGATTCATGTTTGTGCAAAGATTTTGGACTTTAGGAAGTTGCACGCTATGCAACTGGGTACTTAAATCTGGGTATTTGTCGTACAAATTTCTCTCATATCAGACTTCACTCCACAAAAGCAAAGGAAAATAGAAGAGAAAGGAGTCACTTTATGACCTTCTCACGGTAAAATTTAAATTAGGCTTCTTCGTTATGTTCTGCTTTATAGTTGTGAAGAACAGGAAGAAAAAGGAAGGGTCAATATATTTACTTTAAAACCTTTTTTTCTTTTTTTAAAAAAAATATTTTGGTTTCCTGTAGCTGCCATACAAGATAAAAGCCACAGAACACTTTAGTTGTAATTCTCTTATTCATATGGAGAGAAATAACTTCTCTCTGTGGATTAATTTATTTGAATGATACTATATAGAAACTCCATTTTCATAAAGTTGTTTTTGATATTTCTTGTTTATTTTAATGATCAGCTCTTGTTCTGCATCACTAAAATAAATAAAAAACAAAGCTGAAGACTCATTTTGGAGTTTGTTTCAGATTTTAAAACAAATGACTGAGTTTGTCCTTGCATATAGAATTAATTAAGCATGTCTCTACTTCTGTGAAGTATTTTCAGGGGAATGGTAATTTCTAGACATTTCTAATGAAAACAGTTCATAACGAGATCAATAGCATGACTTTCTAATTACAAAGTTCTCGCTATTATTCAAGTACTCACTGTAATCAGTTTAACTCATTACCGGCAGGGGGTTCACGATTAAAAATTTGGAGGGGTTGAAATGCAAAAGCAAACTGCTGTCTCCTTGTTACAAAAACATACTGCAAAGTTGCCTGACATCTTAATATAGTATACTATCAAAAGACATCCAGCGATACTGCTGCTACACCAAAGGCTGTTAAAATGAATTGCTGGACATCCCTCTAGGAGCCTCACTGATTACAGATATTAGATGATTTTCAACTTAAATATAAACCTAACAGATTTAACATGTAGCAGAACAAACAGCAGGAGAGATATGACAGGCACCAGGCAGTTTACAGTCCATCACTGTAGGTAGACTATTCATATGGTGCTGATATTCTAGTAGCCACTGCGTAAGGTTTAACAGGGCATGGGACATTTTCCACTTAACTACAAATCAGAAGGTGTTCAGCAACTGCAGGAAAAAAAAAATTCTGGGATGATGGTAAAATTTCAATGTCATTGTTATGGGAAAGAGTTGTTTCTGGACTTTTTAGTACTGATGGGTCTTTTCCATGGACTGAATGGCAAGCTTCCAGTCTCTTTGGATCTGCCTTAGTAAAACATAATTTAGTGCTGCTATGCTGGCAACCTAGTAATTAGCATCACACAGAGAGTGAGCCTATTTGTCTCCCTGTGACAAATATAACATCTACAAATAGAAGATACTCACATGAATGTAAATATATATTGACAGCCCTATAATAAAGATGAACTAGTTTTAACAAGTCCAGTAGCATGTAAAGCTTTTCTGACCAAATTGCAAGTCGTGAGAGATAAACTAAACTGGTATGCACTTGTGATTAAACAAAAAATATAAGAAAATATATGGAAGAAATTCAAATAATACAAATTTATATTTTTTTAAATATTTATTAGGAAAAAAAGGAATATCAGTTCCTTCTAGTGTGTCCTAATATTGTGACAGGTTATCCTCACAAGAATCATACCAATATTTGATTGTTTTGTGGACTAAAACAAGGATAAACTCACGTTCAGTCATGCCTGAATTACTTTTTGTTTGTCTTTTGGAAATTAACTCTATGTGAGTAAAGGAAAACACTTGTGGATGCTCAAATACAAAGATTTCAACATGTTTTTGAATGTCTGAAATGTTCCAATAGCTATTAATAAAAGTAAAATTAATGACAGTGAATTTAGAAATTACAATGCATAGTGGAAGTATTTCTTACACTGTACAGTATGGTAGCACTCGGAAAACTCTAGCAAGATGCAGAATCCATCTTTATGGATTTAATCAGATTATTTTTTTCGCTTGGAGTAAAGAGTCATAGAATGGTTTAGGTTGGAAGGAACCTTAAAGATATCTAGTTTCAACCCCCCTGCCATGGGCAAGGACACCTCCCACTAGACCTTGTTGCTCAAGAAGAAAGAGAAGATTTCAGTTTTTCTGCCATACCCAAAGTGCATTCCCAACACCATGCATTTTAAGACAAACCTTAGTCTCTTCTGTTGATACTGTTCTTCTCTACATTAAATATTTAAGTGTTCTTTAAAACATCAAGCAAAAGCTTAGGTCAGTTGTCTAGATATATACCTAGCTTCCAAACCTGTCTACAATGATGATTAAATATTTAGTAAAGGTAGAGCAGAATCTCTGGGAGAGTTTGACAGCATCCTTTCTGAAAGCATATTATAAGACTGTAGAGTATTAGAACTGGATATCTTGGCTGAGGTCCTTGAAGAAAAGCAAAAGAATTCTGTCATGGGCTTTGGATGAATGCCCTAGTCACTAAGTTATTGGGTAAGGAAATAGTCAAAGCCTGTGCTATAGGGTTGCAGCTCTTCTCTTGTTGGTTTTAGTTTAGGGGTGAGGTGGTTTTTGTGACAAATCTTTCCAAAATAGGAAATTCCAAAATAGAGAAACAATTAATTTGGTTTCTCCAAACTTCTCACTGCTTTGGGAAGAATTTTTTTTTTCTTTTTGTTGGGTTTTTTTCCAAATAATCATAGATTAAACAGACAGAAGATAACATCTGGTCATGAAACAAGCCTCCTGTGTGACTCAGATTCAAGTATTTCATTCATTTTTCTTGGTATGAAGAGTAATAATTTATGCCTGGCAAAATTCTTCCCTTTCCAAGGACCAGTATTGGACTTTTTTACAGTTTTACAATGTCAAATAGAAAAGATTTTCTATTTCTTCTGGTAATTTTTTCAATAGGTATCTCTTAAGGTGAGTTAGAAAGAATAAAAAGTACTTTTGCAAAAATCCAGAAAGTTTGACTTTTTTTTAAATACCATTATAGAATGAAATTAAGATCTTCCAAAATCTCTAAAAATATAGGTAGAATCAAAGTGTGAAAGACTCCATTTCCTGCCTGGACAATAAGTCCAACTACAAGGCCTCTTATGATTGACATTTTTTCTCACAGCTGTAGTAGAAACTGAAATTCTTCTGTCACCAAGGATTACCTTTATGTGCAGCAATCCATGTTGCCTACAGTAGAAATACCACTCAGGAACTGAAGAATACTTCATGTTATGTAGAAAGTTCAGGGTTTCCACAAAGAACGTTGTATTTGTGAAAAAAAAGAAAAAAAAAAGTCGGAATATTCTATACTGCTCACTGTCAAGGAAGTTTTCATTTCTTTTAAATTTGAGTTTCTTTGATACTTTTAGCTACTGTAAACAAGCTATGTCTCAGTGCTTTCTTTGCCAAGCTAAAGAAATAGATGTCTTGAAGCTTCTCAGCTGCTTCTCAGTCTTCTAATTTTTCGGTACTGTTTTTCTTGTTTTGTATATTTGTGTTTCAATTTGCCAATAGCCATATTTAAGTGTATACATACAACTCTCTAATTTAAAAAAAAACATTTTCCACATGCTAAAAGCACAAGTAAAATTATTTTCTATTCTCATTCACTGTAAGAGGTTTTTTGTGTTCAATTGAAGAGCAGCTATTTTCTGTCACAGCTATAACAGATACTATCATTGAATGTTGTTTTTAGGAGTTCCTAGATCTTTTCAGAATCATTAGGTTCAATTTTTCCCTTTCTCAGCTTGCAATCGGTTGTACCAAAATATATTTTGTGCAAATATGCTTGATTTACTAAGTAGTCCATATTTCTATGACTAATTGTCTCCTTGACCAATTTTTTGCTTTTCTGCCATTCTTTTCCTCTGTAAATTTAATCGACATTGCATTTATGTTTTTACTCTGGATCACTGCTAAAACGTTGAAAAACATCAGGCTAATCCTGATGGACCTCAACTAGAAACACTGCTACTTGATTTTAGTTCCCGATGGTGGCTGTTATACTAAATCTACCAGCAAGCTGGAAAAATAACAGTATCGCAGAAAGACTAATATTGGTATGGACCTCTGGAGATCATCTTGTCCAACTTCGCTGATCAAGCAGGTACACCTAGAAACAGTTTCCCAGGAACTTGTCCAGATGGTTTTTGAATATCTGCAATGATGGAGACTCCACAGTTTCTCTGGGCAACCTGTGCCAGTGTTTGATCACCTTCACAGTAAAAAAAGTGTTTTCTGCTGTTCAGGCTGAATCTCCTGTGTTGCAGTTTGTGCCCCGTGCCTCTTGTCCTATCACTGGGAACTACTGAAAAGATCTTGGCTCCATCTTCTTTACAACTTCTCTTCAGATATTTATATACTTTAATGAGATGCCCCTGAGCCTTTTCTTTAGGCTGAACAGTTCCAGCTCTCTTAGCCTTTTCTCATGAGAGATACTCCAGTCCCTGCTTTTGCTGAGAGATGTCTTTAGCAGCAGCAAAGGTGTTTTAGCTTTTGTGATTTCTGCTCAAGATCCTTAATCATGTTAATAGCCCCTTGCTAGACTCTCTCCAATATGTCCATGTCTCTGTTATACTGAGGATTCCCAAACTGGACAAAGCTATGACCTCTGCTGAATGGAGGAAAAGGATCACCGCCCTTGCCCTACTGGTAACACACTTCGTAATGCAGCCCAGGATACCATTAGCCTCTTTTGCCACAAGTGCAGATTTGTGGCTCACGTTCAACTTGGTGTCTAACAGGACACCAGGTTCTTTACTGAAAAGCTGCATTCCAGCTGTCCAGCCTCTAGTATCTACTGGTGCCTGGGATTGTTCTTCCCCAGGTGCGGGACTTTGCACTTGTTGAATTTCATGAGCTTCCTTCCCATCAGCCCATTTCTCCAGCCTGTTAAAGTCCTTCTGGATGGCAGCACAACCTTCTGGTGTATCAGCCACTCCACTCAGTTTTGTGTCATCTGTAAACTTGGTGAAGGTACACTGCCCCACCATCCAGATCGTTAATTAATTTGTTGACCAGTATCGGACACAGTATCACGGATCACAGTTATTACACAAATTAATGTCAACTTTACCAGTAACATTTAATACTTATTTTACTATGACATCATGCACACTTTATACCCTACCTGTTTTATCAAACATGTTACATTTATGTAGTTTTCTTCATCTGTCAAATCTGTTCTTTCAGTGCCTGAAATACAAGTTTGCTTGATAGGCTATTTTCCATAAAACCTCCTCCTATTCTGTAATTGAATATCAAACTAACTCATTCATTATTTTGTGTTGAAGCAAAGAATTTCAGTCTTCAGGGAAGCAAAATATGATATTTCACATCCTGCATATAACCTGCACATCAATAAACCAGCACAGATTTGGGATTTTAAATAGTGAATACTTAGAATAAACTATTTGTGAACAGTCTACAGCCTAGTAATTATTCATGTAAATTGAAGAATAAGAAAGATTCATTATGAATTATTCAGCCAACTCTCTTGGTAGAGTGTGTGCGTAATCATTTATTAAAATCTGTATAGTACATTAGACAAGTAAAATGCTATATTTACTTGGTCTAAAAGATGATAATATACAAGGAGTGGAAAATGTTTAAAAGAACAAGATTAGAAAATGTATGAATTTAAAATAATCAGAAAGTTCTTTGAGACAAAAAGGGAACAATGGAACAATAAAAACATACAAATATACAAATTCAAAAGTTATAAATAATATTTTATGATGTAGTTCAAGATTAATGAGTTAGCTACCATTTTGCAGAGTACTGAGATTACAAAATACAAAAATAAAACATTTGAACTCTCCCCAGTTTTTATTAAGTTCAGTGAATTAATATCAGAAAATAAATCATGGGATTTTCTAGTTGAAGATCCAAATGAACAAAATATGTATCCTGCATAGTTAAACTGAAGCTTGAGAAAAAAGATATTTATCATCATTTGTTTAAATATTGTGTGGAAATATTAAAAAAAGAGTGTTTCTGGAACTTATGAAGAAATAATAAGTTCAAACTAATTGAAAAAATAAAAAGTAAGATTTCCTTGCTTTTTCTGCTGTATATTTCCAAAGCACTAAATGCATGCTGTTAGAACTGTGAGAAGGAGAAATAAAGTATACTTTTATCAGGTAAATTTTTTGTTTCCTGTGTTGAATGGAAACAAACAAACAAACCAACAACAACAACTCCCTCCCTCAATCCATAAACCAAATAATTGAAACCACAAAGATTGTCAGACATTTTTTTAAGTAAGGGAACTTTTTTATTTTATTTCTTCCCTCCTCCCCCTCACTACCAATTGACAGGTTTGTGACCTGGAAGGTAAAAGATGTGTGAGATGTGTGGTACTAAGGGAGTTATATGATTCTGATATATTATTAAACAAGTAGTTTCATTTAATTTTAAAAAAGAGACACTAGATAGAAGCTGAAAGTCAATGCCAGGTGGGCTGAGCTCAGGACAATGCAGGACTTCAGATTCTTTTCCAAAACTTACCTGTATTTAACAAACTACCTTAATATTAAAAGTCTAAAAAAGACATCAGTTTTCTCTGGAGAAGATTAGAACAACAACAAAAAATTAAAACATTCCAGAGCTGAGGTTAAAAATAACTTTAATTTACTAAGTGGCTACCCAGTCTTGAAAAATGACAAAATTCCTGGGCATCCCTTTGTATAGCTGAAACTTTTCCACATGTGTCTGGCTAGTTAACTCGGCCAACTTCCCTCTGACTTACAGAAATTAAGGAGAACTTGTTCTCACCAACAAGGAGGGGTTGGTGAGGAATGTGAAGCTCAAGGGCAACCTTGGCTGTGGTGTCCGTGAAATGGTGGAGTTCGAGATCCTTAAGGCAATGAGGAGGGTGCAGAGCAAACTCACTACCCTGGACTTGAGGATAAGTTCTTAAGCCAGGTAATAGACAATCCTACCAGAGGGGATGCGATACCGGGTCTGTCAGTCACCAATGCAAGTGAGCTCATTGGTGACACCAAGATTGTAGGCAGCCTGGGCTGCAATGATCATGCACTAGTAGAGTTCACAGTCCTGAGAGGCATGGGTGAAGCAAAGAGTAAATTCAGGACCCTGAATTTTAGGAAAGCAAACTTACAGCTCTTCAAGTAGTTAGTCAATAGGACCCTCTGGGAAACTGCCTTCAGGGACAAGGGAGCAGAACAGAGCTGACAGACCTTTAAGAACATTTTCCATAGATCACAAGAGCTCTAGATCTCTAGGTGTAAGAAATCAGGAAAGGAAGGCAAGAGGATGAGGAAAAGGACTTAAGGGTACTGGTCAATGAAAAACTGGACACAAGCCAACAATGTGTGCTCATAGCCCAGAAGACCAACTGCATCCTGGGCTCCATCAAAAGAAGTGTGGCCAAATGGTCAAGGGAGGTGATTCTATTCCATGCTGGTGCGACTCCACCTGGAATACTGCATACTGTGGACTATGAGGACAGGCTGAGAGAGTTGGGGTTTTTCAGCCTGGAGAGGAGAAGGCTCTGGGGAGATCTTATTGTGGCCTTTCAGTACTTGAAGGGGGCCTGTGGGAAAGATGTGGACAAATATTTTAGCGGGGCCTGTTGTGATAATACAAGGGGTAATGGTTTTAAACTAAAAGTGGAAAGATTTAGACTAGGTATAAGGAACATTTTTTTACAATGAGCGTTGTGAAAATCTGGAACAGGTTTCCCAGAGAGGTCGTACATGCATCATCCCTGAAAACATTCAAGGTCAGGTTGGACAGAGCTCTGAGCAACCTGATCTAGTTGAAGATGTCCCTGCTTATTGAGGGGGTTGGAACTAGATGGCCTTTAAAGGTTCATTCCAACCCAAACTATTCTATGATTCTATGATTGCGTGGTTTCAGGAATGCAGACTTTGGCCTCTTCAGGGATCTCCTTGGTAGAGTACTATAGTATAAGGCCCTGGAGGGAAGAGGGGACCAAGAAAGCTGGTTAGTCTTCAAGGATCACCTCCTCCAAGCTCAGGAGCAATGCATCCCAAGAAAGAGGAAGTCAGGTAAAAATGTCAGGAAGCCTGCATAGATGAACAAGGAGCTCTTGAACAAACTCAAACAGAAAAAGGAAGTCTACAGAAGGTGGAAGCATGGACCGGGAGTATGGGAGGAATACAGAGAAATTGCATTAGCAGACAGGGATCAGGTTAGGAAAGCTAAAGCTTTAAGGTGACATAGACAATGGGACTGAGTACAACCTAAACAAGTTTGTTGATGAGACCAAGCTGTGCAGTGCAGTCAACACACTAGAGGGAAGGGATGCCATCCAGAGGGACCTGGACAGACTTGAGAGGTGGGCCCATGTAAGCCTCATGACATTCAACAAAGCCAAGTGCAAGGTCCTGCACAGGGGTTGGAGCAGCCCCAAGCACAAACACAGGCAAGGCAGAGAACAGATCAAGAGCAAGAGAAAGACTTGAAAGTGTTGGTGGATGAGAACTTAACATGAGCTGGCAATGTACGCTTGCAGCCCCAAAAGCCAACCATACCCTGGGCTGCATCAAAAGAATTCTGGTCATCAGTTCAAGGGAGGTGATTCTGCCTCTCTACTCTGCCCTTGTGAGACCCCCCATGGACTACTGCATCCAGCTCTGTAGCTTCCAACATGAGAAGGACATGGACCTTTTTGAGTGAGTCCAGAGCAGGGCCACAAAGATGATTAGAGGGCTGGAGCACATCTATGAAGACAGGCTGAGACAATTGGGGTTGTTTAGCCTGGAGAGGAGAGGAGAGGAGAGGAGAGGAGAGGAGGCAAGACTCTGAGGAGACTTTATAACAGACTTCTAGTACCTAAAGGGGACCTACAGGAAAGATGGGGAGGGACTTCTTATCAGGAAGTCTAGCTATAGGACAAGGGATAGTAGTTTTAAACTGAAAAAGGATAGATTTAGATTAGATGTTAGCAAGAAATTCTTTATTGCCAGGGTGGTGAGACACTGGAACAGGTTGCCCTGAGAAGCTGTGTTCCATCCCTGAAATTGTTCAAGGCCAGGTTGGATGGGGCTTTGAGCAACTGCATCTAGTGAGTGGTGTCCTTGCCTGTGGTAGGGGGGGTTGGAACTAGATGATCTTTAAGGCCCCTCCCAACCAAAACCATTCTGATTCTATGATTCCTAGAGACAAGCCAAAATTTACAACCCCAACCTTCTCAGCAGTGCAGCTGTGGAAGGTTTATTTAAAAAGAAAAACCTATCTTGTTAATCATGTTCAGCTACTATGCAAAGCTTATAAAAAATATCCCCAGCTATACCTAATTTATATATTTTATGTATTTATTGAATGTTATATTTATTATATTTTATATACATTATATTTTATACATTTATTATATTTTAGATGCATCTGTATGTATATGTCTGAGTGTATTACTTCTGGCTAAGCAGAAGTGTCAAGAATGCCTGTTCTTGCATCCTGGAAGTACTATGTACATGTGTCCAGTTCTGATATTTCTCACTAGTTGTCTGCTTTCGCTACTGTAGGAGACAAGATGTGGGGCTAGAGTGATTTTTGGACTAATTTCGTGTAACTGTTCCTGTTCCTATCGTCAACACAACTCCCAGTTCCATGGTAAACCATGCTTCTCTTTGATGTTACTCACCTACCACTAGTGCTCCATACACCTCAGTTTCAGAGTTATTCCCCAAGTGACTGTTTCACAAGCAGCTACCTAGTGGGATCTGGATAAAAAGAGCTATCTCCTGAGGTGATTCAAACCCCAAGAAAATGCTCTGATCTCATGTATATAAAAAAAGCAAAAGTTGTCCTGATATCTGGAGACAGAAACATAATTTTTCTTTTTACAAATAATGCAAAGGCATGAATAAAGAGGTGCAAAAAAATCTGTAGTCAGGACTTACTTTTTCCTAGAGTGGCGGTACTCCGATTTACACAAATGTGAAGAAGATAAAAAAAGTATAAGCAGGCAAGTATTTTGAATTGTTTCATATTAATCTTTCCCATTGTTTCAACAGAATTCTCACTACTGATAAAATGATAAATTTATTTTTGGTGTCCTTCTTCTAGGGAGCAAAACTCTAAAAAATATCTTTTCTCCTGTTTTGTAAAATTTCTCAGTGAAGTGCTTAGGTGTAACTTCAGTGTTCAAGAATGTAGTATTTTGACTGAAATAAGATTAAGATCTTATTAAGATCTGGGAGTTTTTCTGCCTTAGGTTACAGCTTAATTATCTTAATAATTGAGCTCTATTATCATAATTACTATAATATTTTGATGTGTATGTTCTCCCAGCACACTTTATCCTTAAGGATGATACAGCCACTCTGTTATCTCTATATCATGAGGAGGGAAGTGTGGCACACGAAAGCTAAATGCTTTGATTAACGGCACAGAAAATGTTCATGTGAGAATAGGGAATTAAACACAAATTTATTTTCCTAAATCCTATTGATCCTATTAACCTTTACTTCAATTAAAATATTTTAAATATATGAATCTGCTTTGTTGTAAATGTTTTTTTATATTTGTGAGATTTTTTTTTCCCAGTAGAGCAGCAGACATAAAAGTTGTAAGAAGCCGTGACAAAGACATCTGTGTAGCAACAGAAGACAAGTCTGAACTCCAGGCAAAGTTATACACATTTTAGCCAGTATTTAAGTGTACATTTAATCCAGATGCGGTCAACACTTAGTAATGGTACTTAAAGAGTCCTGCAGGCCAGAACAGTTCCAGCAGTTCTAGACATACACGTACTTATACTCACAGGGGAAATTAAAACTCACAGAAAGAGAGTGAATTCAGAAGAATAAGTATTGATTCTTCATAGAAATGTTTTATTAGTAGAGATGGTTCTAACCAAATTGTTTTATAAGCCATATTAGGATGACAGTAGTAGCTTAAAATGATATAGTATATACCCAGAAGAGGAACTATTGCATATATAACAGCACTAGGTGAAAGGAGGGCCAATCAAATAATGCCTGGCTCTTTAGAACAAACACTACCACTGTCAGCTGAGAGACTGAGTAGAAATCTAAAGGCAGACAGGAGCATTTTGGTGTTTCTCACCACACCTTCCCTGTCAAAAGTGCAGCTCTAGCATGTACGTGCCTCTGCGTGCAGGTGGGGGAGCAGAGTGATGCAGCCGTGAATGTCTCCTGTAGTGCAGTTAGATTTTCATGGGTAGATTGCCCTCTACTCCCTCCCATTCTTACTGCTCCCCATGCACCAGAGGATGTAAATCTTACTCTTGGTTCTTGGCTCTGTAGCTATAATAAGATCTTGAACTGAGCTGAGACTCAGTTTCTTATCTGGACAAAAGCTCTGCTCAGCCCAGCTGAGAAAAAAGAAAGAGAATAAAGTGTTTTTTTAAATCTAGTTAGTGCCAATATTTATTATTATTTTTCTTAGAAAATAAGAACTGTCAGTGAAGTGTTTGAAACCCCCTAGGGTAATAACTTTCTCAAACTTAAGAAATAAAATGCAGTTGCTATAAATCAAAATGTCATGTGTTTTCATTTCCTTTCCTGTAA
Source organism: Chionis minor (assembly GCA_013398295.1). Classification (NCBI taxonomy): domain Eukaryota; kingdom Metazoa; phylum Chordata; class Aves; order Charadriiformes; family Chionidae; genus Chionis; species Chionis minor. Next base: position 352,011 of record VZSF01005694.1, read on the forward strand.
TTAAAAGTTTGCTTTAATGTTTAAAAGCACAAGTATACCCAAGAGTAGCTAGAAAGTGTTCATATTTGATGCTTCTGTAAACCAATACAATTTACCTCTTATTAATAACAGAAAGTAAAAAAAAACCTTGCGTTAAAAATCTTCCCTGTAAAGGTTTGGTATAATAAGTCCTTTCTTACAGAGAACAACAAACCATAAGAAGTGAAAACTGGGAGCAGAAAACCCTCTGGTTTACAAGATTTTAAAGCTGCTGGACATTGCATAGGTTATAAGAACTTGACAAGCTAAGAAATGGACACATTGTTTGAATTAAACCTGTAAGACTAAGAAAGAGTCTGGAAGGACTTGCATGAGACTACCTTGAAACACTACTAGGCAATTATGCTATTCTGTTTGTCACATTGGTTTCACAGGATGCTGCTAAACTGCAGGATCTGAGAGTGCCTGTTGGTTCTTGTCTCTGCCTCCATTTCCATGAGGCATTTTCCTCATCCCTCTTTCTTGGTTTCCTGCAGGGTGAAACTCTGACATGCAGGCCAAAAGGGAGCAACGATGAGCTCTGGTTGGTTCAGCTACCTATGAGACTGAGGTCTTGGTAATTCAGTGTACATACATCCGTCATAGTTTTCGCTGGGCTGGCCACTAAAAGAGTGACAGATACTCTCTTTTAGCCTCTCTCCCTTCCCAAAAGAGAATGGAGAGAGAATAAGGGAGAGAGACTAATGAGTTGAAAAGAAACTAAAACGGCTTTAATATGAAACTAAAACTATTAACAATAAAAAGAAAAGACAATATTAATAAGAAAATAATGAAATAATATACAATACATACAAATGTATACAAAACCAATATTGAGCTCCCAGGATGAGGATCACGACACTGGCCAACACTGGGAAAATCCCAGACTGGACTAATCAGCAGATGGGAACTGGATTCAGGAACACACAGATCAGGATCAAAGGCAGAAGAATGGACAGAGTCCTTCTCCGATACCAGCCATTGAAAAAGAGACCTGTCTCCTTTGATCCCTCAGCTTTTACACTAAGTATGATGCAGATGGGATGGAATACCCTGTTGGTCAGTTTTGGGTCACCTGTCCTGTCTGCTCCTCCCTATAGGTGTGACCTCTCTACACTTTTCTGCTTCTGATCATCCAACAGTGGAAATAACAAAGTTGGCCAGCCTTGGTTATTATAGCAGTAAGTATAAGCAAGAGACTCTTTGCATCCCATTCCTTCACATCAACTATAAACATCAGATGTTATCACTCTGGAAGCAGACACTGTCTGAAAAGTATGCTGTTAATGTCAGAGAGGGCAGTCAGTTAGAAGAGACTTAAGTGAAAAGTAAAATTACTGAAAAGAAAATTAGGTTTTTTTTCTATCTCAAACCAGGACAACATTGTGATGCAAATACAGAGAAAAGAGGTGGTCTTGGGGTAAATGAAGACAGTTTCACAAGTTGCATACATTAGAATTAGAGGATTTGTAATATGGAGAGGAGCTGAGAGAGCTGGGACTATTTAGCCTTGAGAAGGTTCAGGGCGATCTGATTAATATGTATAAATATATTTCAGACTCACACAGGCTGCTGCTGACCATATTTATGTTGCATTCTCATTCAGATATGTGTTAGACTTTCACATAAATATCTGGAGAAGCACAGGATTAACCAAGAGAGATGAATCCATGACAGAGAAGCGTAGAAAAAAATCAATATGCTTCTTGACACGGAGGCCATAATTAACCATTTTTTACCAACAATATTTACCATGTGCATTAGTCTTTCATATAAAATTTTTAATTTCAATTTTAATCTTCATAATTTGATTTTCCATAACCTTTTTCTTAATATTTGTTAGTCGCGATTTAAGACTAACATGGAAGAACTGGACTGAAAACATCTCATCAAGGTAGGTAAAAGCAATTTTTTTTCTTGCTAGCTAAGCAATAGGAAAACACAGTGTGTATCAGAGATTCCTATTTTGAGTTCAGTTAGTGTTATCTGAAAGAGAAGCTGCTGAGTACCACTAACTGCTAGAGGTCTCAACTGAGTTAGACTCCCATTACATTGTGCAACAGTGTTTAAGTCCAGAAGGCTATGTAAGTAACTGCAACTGTCAATTGGTGTGAGGGAGGCTTCAGGTAGGTATTCCTATCCCAGGATCACACAGCAGCTGTCAACCAAATTCAAAGCCTCTGTGTTTGTGAAACCTAAGCTGGGATGAAAAAGCCATTGCCTTTTCATTCATATCCTAGAAAAGCAGCGTCACTTCTTACTGATAGAGGCACATTCAGGTGTTGTGCAATCCCATTCTGGAATCTCATTCTAACCCAGCTTCTTTAACTAATCCCATGGTCCTCAGAAATAGATGCTTACAGCAGCTCATGTGCTACCTGATAAATCAACTTCATTATGTTCCACAGCTGCGTGCTGATTATACCCACAACAATGACAAACAGGTCTCTATCATGATTGTATTTTTGCTGCTTTAAATACACAAAAAAATGGCTGTATAACTGGTATTTGCAGCACATATCGTAGTTTGTCAGTTACTGTCCCTAAAAATGGTATTTTTCAAAGCTGATGATCTTCTAACAAAAATTAAATTAAAGTAATCCGGTCCCAAATGTGAAAAAAAATCCTAACACTTTAAATTAAGACAAATAGCTTCTTGCTAAAACATCTAAATGCTAACTACAGTAATTTCTATGCTTAAAAACCACCTTAAGTTCTGTGCTACATGGACAATAAATTATAGCACAAATGTGGGGTTTGTAACATGAAATTTACACTTGACTTTTTAACTTGTAAATATTTTGTTGATTAAGTATTGCATAGCCAATGACATTACATACGTGACTCATAAAACTTCCTCAGTTAATCACACAAAACCATTAAAGCTTAAAATTATGGACTACATAAATCCAGCATTTGTCATTTGTATCTTAGTTTGCTTATGATTTAACTTAAACTATGCAACATACAGAACTTCTTAGAAGTAAACTGAACACAGTAATTATAAGATGAAGGTTTATTATTTTTAGTAATTGCTAACTTTGCGCATATCTGTGGGGAAGAGGCCGGAAGGAAGTATTCATGTTCATGTGATTTAAATTTCCTAGATGTATCTGTTACTGTGGGCCACAGTATAAATGCTGTATATATATACACCAAGGACAGAGAAAATTATTCCTGAGTAGCTGTGTGAGAAGGTGCCATGGCCACCTGGATCCAAACACATACATACAGGCCTTACAAGGTTAAACAGATTATTCAGCCATATTTGTGAGTCAGTAGTAGAACATATATCTCAGCCAAGGATTCTTCTTACTCTGGAAGCATTGAAGGCTTTTTGTAGGTCTTTCAAGTCTCTTGCCTCTGAGCTGATGAGCATGTTCTCCTCACGTATCCCGGTATTTATGCAGAGCCCTGATTACTAATTGTGTAAACAGAAAAAAGAATTAAACTTTTATGTGGGTTAATAGATTCTCCTACCTTGGCATAGTCCCTTAAGGACTTAGAAGGTAGTGGCGAGTGAATATTCCCTACAAGGTGTGGAGTATTTCAGGCTTATCTCCTGTCTCCCTTCAACATGTCCATGGTCTCATTGGATGAAACTACAAATGTGAATGTACCGCCTATATTTGCTTTATGTCAATGATGTAATTCAAACCAAAAAAGTAGTCAAGTGTCATTACGAATCACCTGGGCTGTGCAGTTTTCAAACCTAAATAATCCCTTTTACATGTTTTTTTACTGTTTGAAAATTTAATCCATAAAAAATGGATTTTCCTTCCTGCAATATAAAAACACACTTTTCCAACACTACATTAGATAAGAATCATCTTTCAGAGTGAAGAACTTTATCATACCATATACAAGTTTCATCTATGTTAAAAAGAAGTTTCCTTTTTAAGTCTGAACATGTGCACTTAAAACGTATTTCATTCCTTGTGTGGCTGAGACTTTGGCCAATTTGGAGCTAAGGCAACAATGACCTGGAAATTTAATTAATAAGCCTTCAATGACATTAAATTTGATGGGTTTGGTCCAATCAAATTTAGCATTCACTGCCTATGTCTTCTGTAGGCTGTGTAAGGAGTAGCAGACATTTCAGAAAGAAAATCAAACCTCGTTAGATGATTGTGAAGATGTTCAAGTTTATTCATTGTGAAATACCAATTCCTTTATGCTGTCAGGAGCACAGTTTTGTAGGGAAGAACAGCAAGTACATAGCTCTGTACATTCTGCCCCAGAACTTCACAGAAGAAAATTGGTCTTTTAAAGTTCTTTGATTTCTGTGCTAAATGGGAAGAAGAGGGTTTAGTAGCAAAAGAAGAGAAGAACAAGGGAATGGTAATGATTTTGTGGTGTCACTCAGGAACACGGGGGTCTTGAATACTGCTTCTTGCTCCAAGAATTATTTAAGACTTCCAGGCAGTGATTACAAATGTTTGGACTAGGACTAGGACTAGGACTAGGACTAGGACTAGGTGGAGAATATATGTCTACTACTATGGATGTGTTGACTTCAGTCCCTTATAAAAAAGGTTTCTGCCACCAAGATAGCTGAATTTCTTATTTTATTTTTATTAGCCATGTGGCTACAGCTGCTTCTTGACCAGACTGCTGGTCTTTATCAGTGCAAAGAAGCCACAAGGTGGCTTCAGCAGGATTTATGTTCTGCTGCTGTTCCCAACTGTCAGCCCCTGTACTTCTTGTTGCGTTTAAGGAATGAGCATAGGTTATTGGTCACAAGCTGAAGTAGGGATAGCAAATGGCTCAGTGGAGAGGTGTCATGTATTTTGCCTCACTCATCCTCTTCAGGCCCAGAGGGATTTTTCTGCATGTATGGGGAAGTATTCTGCTGAAGCAACACTTCCCTACATTTATTCACATTTTTTCTCTCTACTCCTGTGTAGCTTGGGCATAGAAGTATGTTATTAGCCTTTATTTATGGTAACTCTGAGGCACTATAATGCAAGGGTTATTTTTAGCATGACACAGCAGTGCAAATGCAGGGCTATAATTTAGTGCATTAGGTGTCATTAGACCTCAGCAGAAAATCAAACTAAGAATTGTTACAAATGAAATCTTAAATGTTCATCTCTGAAGAAGAAGAAAAAAAAAGACTTTGCAATAGGAACACTTTTGCTTTCAAAGTCCATATACAGCACATCTGGATAAAACATGAGAAGAATATCAGTTGAGTTTTGGGTCTTTTTTTTCTGTTCTATAAGTAACAGAATTCTTTACTTATATTAAGAAACTCAAGAATAAATAGTAATACATGTAGCAAACAATGGAAAGAGCTGAGACTCAGAATGTTGAAAGATTCAATTGTTACTGATTGAGAGCAATCATTCGTAAGGAGGTTATTATTGTCTCTGGTGATGAGGAATATACTCAAGGACTTCCTGTTTTATCAGGAATCTGTAGCTTTACACAACTTGGCATTTATTTTTCCTTTTAATTATGACTAGAAAAATTCAGTACTAAAGCCATTGGCTATTTATCAGTGTTTACAGTCATAAGAAGGTTTCTGGAGAGCGTACACGATGAATTAGTTAATATATAATTACTTTTAGTGATGATTGCATTGTGGTGGATTTCTGGAATTGTACAGAATCGTCTGTGTAGGTTTCTGTCTGTCATGACTATAGATGCTCCTTGCAATATGAATCAACCCTTTTTCCTACTTTATGTTTGTTATACTAAATATTTGATAAAATATCTAATTTGAAATAAAATCAAAGGAACATACATTATCAAATATTTATCAACTGGAAATTTTAGCCAATGTTCTGCATTATTAAGACTAAGCTTTAATTTACAATATAGAAAATATAATACAAAAGGAATATTTCTTTTTCACTCTCTGGCCTCAACAGTTGAAACTCCCACAGCATCCTCGTAGGCAAGCTTAGGAAGTGTGGGTTAGATGAAAGAACAGTGGGGTGGATTGAAAACTGGTTAGCAGGTAGGTCTCAGAGGGTTGTTAGTTCTCAGTGGGGCAGAGACTAGCCGGAGGCTTGTGACTAGTGGTGTTCCTCAGGGGTCAGTACTGGGTCCAGTCCTGTTTAATGTATTTATCAGTGACCTGGATAAAGGGATGGAGTGTACCATCAGCAAATTTGCTGATGACACAAAAGTGGGAGGGGTGGCTGACACACTGGAAGGCCAAGCTACCATTCAGAATGACCTGGACAGGCTGGAGAGCTGGGCAGGGAAAAACCATATGAAATTCAACAAAAGCAAGTGTAGGGTCCTGCACCTGGGGCAGAATAACCCTATGTAGCAGTACAGGTTAGGGGCTGACCTGCAGGAAAGCAGCTCTGCAGAGAGGGACCTGGGAGTCCTGGTGGACAATAGGATGGCCATAAGCCAGCAATGTGCCCTTGTGGCCAAGAAGGCCAATGGCATCTTGGAGTTCATCAAGAAGAGTGAGGCAAGCAGGTGGAGGGAGGTCATCCTCCCCCTCTATTCTGCCCTGGTGAGACCACAACTGGAGTACTGTGTCCAGTTCTGGGCTCCCCAGTTTAAGAAAGACAGGGAACTGCTGGTGACGGTGCAGCAAAGGGCCACAAAGATGATTAGGGGACTGGAGCATCTTTCTTGTGAGGAAAGACAGAGGGACTTGGGTCTTTTTAGTCTGGAGAAGAGAAGACTGAGGGGGAATCTCATCAATGTCTACAAATACTTAAAGGGAGAGTGCCAGGAGAAGGGGGCCAGTCTTTTTTCAGAGGTGCCCAGTGATAGGACAAGGGGTAATAGGCACAAACTCAAATATAGGAAGATCCATCTCATCACGAGGAGGAACTTCTTTACTTTAAGGGTGGCAGAGCACTGGAACAGGCTGCCCAGAGAGATGATGGAGTCTCTGACACTGGAGACATTCAAAAGCCTCCTGGACACCATCCTGTTCAACCTGCTGTAGGCGAACCTGCTCTGGCAGGGGTGTTGGACCAGATGATCTCTAGAGGTCCCTTCCAACGCTTAACATTCTGTGATTCTGTGATTCTGTGAAATAAATAGTCTTGATTCACCTGATCAGATTTGTTTCCCTCCTTCTGAAGTAACTGAACTACAAGTCCTTTTCCTTAGTACCTTTAATTTTGTGTCCTAAAAAATGGTTGATCCCAGTTTTTTGTGGTTTTTCTTTCTTTCTGTTCTTTCTCAAAATCTGACTGTATGCCTTACAGAGTCAGAAATCTTGATCCTCTCAGTTCAAGCTAGCTCTGAAGGGGAGGATGTTTGTTTTTTGTTTTGTTTGGTTGATTTATTTTTCAGCTTGTGCTTTTCTCTTGTCCCCAAACACTAAAAATATGCAAATACAATTCTGTTATGTTTAATGTACTTGTTCTTTAGACACTTTGCCTTTCATTTTCTGACCCTTTCACACCTTTCCTCAATCACCTAAAGTTACGCCTTCTGCTTCTGTCTTTTTTCCCGCAAGGACTTTTATCTATCCTGTGTTCATTGACTGTTTTTCTGTTTTCTGTTTTTAGCAAGTTTCATTGAGAAAGTACTTGTCTACTTTCATACTTCTAATTTTCTTTTGAAGTTATCACTTTAAAGGATGAGGAAAAGTAGCTCCTGTTATACTGAGCCCCATAACAGACAAGAAAAATGCTAATGATCTAGCAAGATAAAGAATTTTAAATAGTATGCCAATAATACTTGGATCTTAAAAAGAAATGGGATAAAAATGCCTTCATGTGCACTAGAAGGGTGATGGTAAAAAAGTGTCATCACAGCTAGGTGGAACTACTCCATAAGATAGTTTTTAAATTCCTGCTGTAAGAGTGAGCCCATAAAGAAACAGTTCTCAAAGTGATAGATCCTCTTTGTATCTATCATTAAAGAGAAGAGGTTTGGGGAAGGTAAATAATAGCTATGGGGAAATTAGTGATTTGACTGTAGCTCTAATACCCTCTGCAGACAGCAACTTTTAACAGCTAAAAAATTTCCATCGTGTACAAAATTACAATAATTTATAGCATTTATGTTTCAATTCCTTCCTCCGTAACTCAAGGGAAAAAAAAACACTAAAACCAGCAACATACCAGTGGCCTTGCAGACACATGTAATTCTTTATTGCATGACAGTATCAGTGAATTTAATCTGAATAAAAAATCATTTTTTCTAGAAAATAACCACTTCAGGCTTTTTGTAAAAAACAGGTGAAGTTTCTGTTGGGATGTGTGAGCCCACTGAATCTGAATCTTTCATGGCACAGGTTGGAAAAAGTAAACCTTTCCTGGGAGGAAATACAAAATAAAGAAACCAAACAAAAATAAAGGTAGAAAGCTCTTAGCACAGAGGTTCCAAGACTTCAGGCTTCAGGGAACTCACCTGGAGTATTGATACTCCAGACTGATAATCCAGGTTCCTTGCTGTGCTCAACAATTTCCTACATGTCAGGCAATTAATCAGGCATCATCCTGGGATGAATCTCTTCTCTCTTGCACTTTTGCCTAAAATGTTTTCAAGAATACTTTACCATGTTTCAGGGAAGTTCCTTAGATATTGAATTAGTCTCTCATTTGACCTGTTGATGTAAAGTTTTGAAAGGGTATGAGGAAGGACAGTATCTGCTACTTTAAGGGTATCTGGTCAAGGACCTTTTTTAATGCAACAAGGTAACAAGATGCACTGGTTTTGTCTGGGATAGAGTTAGATTTCTTCATAGTAGCTTGTATGGTGCTATGTTCTGGATTTGTGATGAAAACAGTGTTGCTAACACACAGAGTGTTAGTTATTGCTGAGCAGTGCTTGCACGCCTTTTCTGCTTCTCAGCCTGCCCTTCCAGCAAATAGGCTGGGGGTTCACAAGGAGTTCGGAGGGGACGCAGATGTGACATCTGAGCACAACTGACCAAAAGGATATCCCATACCATATGACATTGTGCTCATCAATAAAAGCTGGGGGAAGAAGAAGGAAGGCGGGACATTCGGAGTTAGGATGTTTGTCTTCACAAGTAACCATTACACGTGATGAAGCCCTGCTTTCCTGGGGACAGCTTAACACTTGTCTTCTCATGGGAAGTAGTGAATGAATTCCTTATTTTGTTTTACTTGCATGTGTGGCTTTTGCGTTACCTTTTAAACTGCCTATCACAACCCACGAGTTTTCTCACTGTTACACTTCCAATTCTCTCCCCCATCCCACAGCGAGCGGCTATATTGGGTTGAGCTGCCCACAGGGATTAAATCCCAACAGAAGAAAAGAAGAGTCATATACAAGAGCATACAGGGATACAAGCTTGACCAACAAAGGTTAATGGAGGCAGTGATGACAACCAAACCTGGTCAGTCACACTAATCGATGAGGACATGTGAGAGTGTGGTAATATTTATTCCAGGAAGGATATCTGACTGGTGGTGTTGTCAATTGGGAAACCAAAGGAAAAGGAGGGAGACAGAAATCAAAATGTACCAAGATACAAACCTGACAAAACAAACATAGATGAGACAATGGCAAGAAACAAGCCTCACCACTCACACTAACTGATAGGCTATCAAACCACAGGTTTGGAAAAACCACAGGTGCCACCTCCAGTGAGATCAACATGGACTTTCCAACTGCTAAGATTGTAAACAAGAGGAGACCCTGGACTTGGAGTGGTACAGGAATCATAGAGCTGTACAAACCCACGGAGAACCTGCAGGGGAAGAGGAAGCAGGGAGGAACAAAGAGTGGTAGGCAGAAAAGGGTATAAAAGGGGTTGGTCCCATGTAAAACAGGGCCAGTCAGCACGCTTGTCTGGCAGAGCCCTGCACCTGATCATCGCAGTGTGTCCTATCATCTTGTACCTTCTTATTAAATCTTTTCTTAAGTGTCTCTCTGCATAATCTAACTCTCTGCCCCATGTGTGTGTGAGCTGCAAGGACTAAGTGCCAGCTACTGGTGAGACCAGTACTGGTATGAGTGAAAACTGGTGCCAGCTACTGAAGTCAGACTAGGGGTGTGGGCATTCCTGGCCTGTGGTGCTAGGTACTGGAGCAAGTATCATAGAATCATAGAATGGTTTAAGTTGGAAGGGACCTTAATGATCACCTAGTTCCAACCCCCCTGCCATGGGCAAGGATACCTCCCACTAGACCTGGCCCATGTGCCTTGGCTGGGTGCTAAGGGGGTGCGTGTCTGTATGTTTCCCAGTCCTGGGGTCCATGGGGTGTCTGTATGTATTCACTAGCAAACTTTAAACTGGACTAGACAGTGAGTAGGGGGCCTTGAGTTCAAGCTGGGATATCAGGCAGGCAGGGGGTTCACACTGTTATGCTCAGGAAGACTTGCTAATGTGGAGCTTGTGAAGGAAGAGTGTGTGAGTGGTGTGTGTTTGCTAGTGAGCATCAAGCTGTGCTAGCTGTCAAGTAGAGGATCTGTGAAGAGGGTAAGGGGGCCGAGGATCCAGGTAGGGGAGCCAAGCAGACAGAAAGGCCATGCTGGTGCTTGAGGGATCTTCAAATGGGTGCTGTGAACCTGGAGACTGTCTTGTGTGTGCCTTCACTAGTCAACTTCTGTCTCTATTAGCTCAAGAGGAGGAAGGACACTTGGCTGTCTGTATTTATGTTTTATGTGAGTCCTATACGGTGCAGCTGAAGGCACCACTGTGTCTGTGGCAATCTGTGGGGACCAGCCTTATCAACATCTTGTATGTGTCTGTGTGAGCTTGTCTCTGTGTACAACCCTGTGTGTGTCTGTGTCTCTGGGTCATGTGCTCAGCTTCTCTACTGGTTGACCCTACACCCAGGAAAGCTCTAGCCATGTCACTCAAACCTGGGCAGAGACCCTGGTTACCTGGGGTACTGTGCTGGGCTCCAGCCCCTAGGCTGGAGAGGTCCTGGGCTGGAGCAGCCAGAGGAGGTGGCCATGCTCTCTTACATCACTTACTTTCATCCCAATACAGAATAAGAGAAGCTTTTGAGTTTCAAAACCAGTAATGGCAGAATAAGAAAAAACCTTTTGTGACCCCCTTAAATCAGGGATTTTTGATATATAAACTGGATGTTTGTCTGGCACCTAGCAAAGAGGAAACCAGTCTGCAGCATTGGCTTTTAGGTGACATCATAATATAATATTAAAAAAACCCCTCTCCTTTTGACGATATTTCCTTATGATTAGGCACACTACAGAGAACAAAATACATTGAGAAATATCTAAATTTCACATATCGCGCTGTGCAAAGGCTTACATTAATATGAACATTATTTTAAGGGTAAAGGAAAAATGTTTGGAATTCTCTTTGCATTGCCATTGTGAAAATTGAGGGGATTGTAAAGCTTATTGCTATGGCTCTTACAATGTTGTGCTTTAGATGAAAAAGTAGGTTAGGAAGTTAAAAATTTGAACAAACGCTTTCACTGGCATTTCTATTTATTTCTCAAATAATACATGTTAATTTGTATTGTGATTGCTTTTTCTGTACTTACCTCCTTCAGGTCAGAATTTTTTTCTCTAATTTGCACAGAAAACACTAATTAAGGAGTAATGCCTGTTTTAGAGCATTGTGATAATTTTACTTCCTCCCCCAAGCCTTCTCATACAAATCTACCCTTGAAACTATACAATGAATTGCAATGAGGGAGATACTTTGGTGTGGCTTTGACCTTTCTGTCTTGAGAGGCACAGTTATAGCACAGTAGCATGAACTAGCAAAGCTCTTCAAAGTATAGAGTAGGTATTGAACAGATTATGTTTGATTTGGACTTATTAATTTTTTGACAGATTGCACACCACTTCATATATATCTTTTCTAATGAAATGAATAGATTCTGTGGGAGTTCTGTGAGTAGTTTAGTGTGAGATAATGAGAAACAAGGAAAACATAAGGTACAGTGAAGCAGAGTACTTAGATGAACTGTTATAAAATACGAAAATTTAGCCCCTCACAATGCCATATTTAATTATGGTATATTATTCTGTTGCTAAATATCTTTATAATAGTCAAGTGGGTAAAATGATGTATTTCCTAATAATTGAAGGAGGACAGATGTGAACTCAAGTCACATGGCCTTCTCTATATTTTATATATTATATTAGCATTTAATAAATACATCTAATTTCAAGAAAAAATGATACTAGGTTATATAATATAAACACAGTTCTTTTTTTTCCTTGCTTTTGAATGTCTACTACATTCTAAAGATGATCACACTCTCTGGGACTTTTTTGATACAATCTTGTTTGGACAAGCTTTAACTCGTATTTCATTATTGTTTCTTTCACAAGGAGAGCGTTTCCTCACAGGCCCCATAAAAATTCATTCTCTTCTTTGAAGATCCTTCAAAGTTTTGTAGTGTTCAGATCTGTCCTTCATTCCTGTCCTTTATTATTAAGTTCTGGAGTATTGCCTGATGTATAATATTCTCATAGATGGAGAAATATGGTGAGATTAAATAAGATTTTTCTTAACAAGCCTTTTAAATACTTGCCTAAAGGTACTGTGCTTACCACTGAAAGCATATGTCTTGGTCTTACAGTGTGTCTAAGTTGATTTACGAAGGAAGAACAGAACATATTCTGAGATGGCTAGCCTGAGCCAGCTCCAGTGTGCGTACGGTGTGGTGTGCTAAAATATGACTGTTTGCCCGATGTTATAAATCCTAAAAGGATGCTAGATTTCTAAACTCAAGTACAGTACTTCTAATGTGCATATGCAGCCACATACAAACTCACTCTGAATAGATCACCATAAGTGAAGCTTCCATTTCTACAGCTGCCAGACTTGATACACCTGGGGTATTCCTTTTCTTGAGGATCCTTAAGGGGAATGATATAAAATCATTGTAGTTTTGTCCATGTACAAGCAAGTAATCATAATTTAACAGTTGCAAATGCATCAGTAGTTATACTGCTTGTCATTCTGGTTCTGTATTTGATACTTTGCAACTTTGGTTTCATCTTGACTGTATGGCACATTTATGGCATGGTATGACCAGGACTCCAGTTCTCTATGGCTGCATCTGTAGCAGTAAATTAAACAAAGCAAAAAATCACAGAATCATAGAATCAAAGAAGCACAAAATAGTTATGCTGGAAGGAAATTCCGGAGATGACCTAGTCCTAGCCCCTTGCTCAAAGCAGATCCAGCTAAAGTAAGTTGCTCAGGGCCATGTCCAATTAAGTTTTGAGTATCTCCAAGGATAGAGCCTCCATAACTTCTCTGTGTAACCTGTTGTAATGTTTCACCACCCTCACAATGAATAGATTTTTCTTATGTTTATGGAAATTCCTGTATTTCAGTTTGTGCCCTTTGACTCTTTTGTTCTCACTGGGTGTCACTGAGAAAAGACTGGATCCATCTTCTTTACTCCTTTCATCAAGTATTTATACACATCGATGAGTTCCTCTTGAGCCTATTCTTCTCCAGGTAAAATGATCCCAGGTGTCTATCCTTGTATTTCAGATGCTGCAGTCCCTTTATCATCTTTATGGCCCTTAAATGGACTTGCTCCAGTGCGTGCATGTCTCTTGTACTGGGAAGCCGAGAACCTGAACCAGCACTCCAGATGCGTCTCACCAGGGCTGAACAGAGGGGAAGGATCACCTTTCTCAATGCTGGCAATGCTCTCTTCCTCATATCCCCCAAGTGCTACTGCCCTTCTTAGCTGCAGAGGCACAGTGTTGGCTCATGTTCAATTTGTTGTCCACCAGAACGCCCAAGTCCTTTTCTGCAAAACTGTTTGGTCCTTCAGCTGGTTGGTCCCCAGTATGTATTGGTGCATGGAATTATTCCTTCCCCCGTGCAGGACTTGATATTTCCCTTTCCTGAACCGCCTGATGTTTGGCCCGTTGCTCCATTCTGTTGAGGTCCCTCTGAAGAGCAGCACAACCATCTGGTCTATCAGATCTTCTTCCCAATTTTGTATCATTTGTAAACTTACTGAGGGTGAACTCTGTCCTATTGTCCTGATGATTAGAGAAATTTGTCAGTGTAGGGTTGCAGTCATCTGTCCTGCTGGCTTGTTAGTTTTGTCTCCTACATTGTTCCTATCCAGCTGCCACTGTGTCAGCGCTAACCATGGCCTGCCAGTTGTTACTAGCTCTGGAGTGGAGTCACATGGCATGGATCACCTTAGCGGTGTCACTCAGTCACAGCCTTCCAGCATGTTGCAGGAAAGCTGCACATCTGTCCCTTCCTGCTCTCTTTGCTGTGCCTGAACTGCCCTAGAGCAAATCCTGGTACTGTACTACAAACATCCCCCTCTAAAGTGCTGCTTTTCAGCCATCTCATTAACCTACAACTGGGGAAATAATGAAGGGATGCTAGGTCCAAACAGGGTGACTGCAAGGAAGAGGAACCAGAAGTCAAGGTGATTTATTTGGATTTTTGTATCAGGTATAACTGTCAGGTTTTGGGGTAGTAGGGGGCTGCCAGAATGCCCTGTGTAGGAAGTGGCTATGACCTGCCCTGTCCTGGGCACGGGTGGTTCCAGTCGGATAAGACACCAATACAAACAGCTCATTGCAGCCTGAACCTGCTACAGCTGGGGGACCCCACAGCACCTCTGCTCGGACAGTGACAAGAGACTGTTAGATACTGCAGGCGGAGAAAGAGAGGAGCTACATAACTGAGCTGCCTAGCAGGAGATGGCATTCACAACATCACTGAGAGGCTACTTAGCCTGGTGAACCCTATAGACTATCATCTGCTCCTACTATTCCGTGTACGGTCTAGCAATACTGTGATAAGGCAACTCAAAACCAGCAAAAGAGACTACTCATCCCTTGAAGCAACACTAAAAGGATCTGGAGCATAGGTGGTTTCTCCTCTATCCTGCCAGTCAGAGGAAAGAGTTTAGGCAGGAGGACATGAATTGAAGAGGTGAATGCCTGGTTCCATGGCTGCTGCCACTCTCAACGTTCTGACTTTTTTGATCATGGATCTACCTTTGAGAAGCCTCATCTGTTGGAGCTGATGGGATTCACCTGATGAAGTGGGGCAAGAATGTCTTTGTCAGCAAGCTGGTCAGATTTATATAGTAACTTTTAAATTGGAGTTTTGAACAACAGAGAAGAACCAGTGTGCTGATATATTAAGAACCAAGAGGGAAGCACCTGTGAAATGCCTCAAAGGAATTAGGGTGTGTTCCTCTAAAAAAGTGTCAAGGTCGATAGCCCAGTTGAAGTGCATCTACACCAATGCATGCAACATGGGTCGCAAACAGAAGATGGAAACCATTGTGCAGCTGGAAAGCTAGGATTTAATTGCTATCATTGAAACTTGGTGGGATGAATTGTGTGACTGGAGTACTAAGATTGGTGGCTATAAGCTGTTCAGAAAGGACAGGAAAGGAAGGAGAGCTGTAGGGTTTCTTTCCCTCTATGTAAAAGAATAGATTGACTGCACAGAGCTGTCTTTGAAAAACAGCAGATAGCTAATGAGTAAAAAATTAGGGGCCACACCAAGAAAGGAAACTTCATGGTTGATGTTTACTACAGGCCACCAGATCAAGGGGAGCCTGTTGATGAAACATTCTTACTTCATCTACAGGAAGCATCATGTTTGCAAGCTCTGATCCCGCTGGGGAAATTCAGTCACCTTGACATCTGTTGTAAAAGCAGCACAGCAACCTGTAAACTGTCCAGGAGGCTCTTGGTGAGTGACAAGGGTAATTTCTTAATCATAGAATCATAGAATGGTTAGAGTTGGAAGGGACCTTAAAGATCATCAAGTTCCAACCCCCCTGCCATGGGCAGGGACACCTCTGACTACAGCAGGTTGCTCAAAGCCCCATCCAGCCTGGCCTTAAACACTTCCAGGGATGGGGCCTCCACAACTTCCCTGGGTAACCTGTTCCAGTGCCTCACCACCCTCACAGTAAAGAACTTCTTCCTAATATCTAATCTAAATCTCCCCTCTTCCAATTTAAAACCATTACCCCTTGTCCTATCACTAGACTTCCTGACAAAGAGTCCCTCTCCAGCTCTCCTGTAGGCTCCCTTCAGATACTGAAAGGCTGCTATCAGGTCTCCCCGGAGCCTTCTCTTCTCCAGGCTGAACAGCCCCAGCTCTCTCAGCCTGTCCTCATAGGAGAGGTGCTCCATCCCTCTAATCATCTTAGTGGCCCTTCGCTGGACCTGTTCCAACAGTTCGATGTCCTTTCTATGTTGAGGACTCCAGAGCTGGACACAGTACTCCAGGTGGGGTCTCACAAGCGCAGAGTAGAGGGGGAGAATCACCTCCCGTGCCCTGCTGGCCACGCTTCTTTTGATGCAACCCAGGATACGGTTGGCTTTCTGGGCTGCCAGCGCGCACTGCCGGCTCATGTTGAGCTTCTCATCCATGAGCACTCCCAAGTCCTTCTCCTCAGGGCTGCTCTCCAGCCATTCTCTGCCCAGCCTGTATTTATGCCTGGGATTGCCACGTCCCAGGTGCAGGACTCTGCACTTGGCTTGGTTGAACTTCATGCCATTTGCATTAGCACACCTCTCAAGCCTGTCCAGGTCCCTCTGGACGGCATCCCTTCCCTCCAGTGTGTCAACCGCGCCACCGAGCTTGGTGTCATCGGCAAACTTGCTGAGGGTGCACTCTATCCCACTGTCCATGTCTCCAACAAAGATGTTAAATAGCACTGGTCCCAGTACTGACCCTTGCGGGACACCACTCGTCACTGGCCGCCACGTGGACATTGACCCATTAACCACAACCCTTTGAGTGCGGCCATCCAGCCAGTTCCTTATCCACCGAGTGGTCCATTCATCGAACCCGTGACTCTCCAATTTGGAGACCAGGATGTCATGCGGGACAGTGTCAAATGCTTTGCTTAAGTCCAGGTAGATGACGTCCGTTGCTCTGCCTTTGTCCACCAAGTTCGTGGCAGTATAATCCAGGTGATAGACAGCCTGACTAGGGAAGAAGTGTTATTGACCTGTTGCGTACCAACATGGATGAACTAACTAGAAATATCAACATTGCTGGCAGTGATGGGTGGTAGCCTGGGCTGCAGTGATCAACTGGTGAAGTTCACAGTCTTGAGGGATATGGGCCAGCTGAAGACTAGAGTCAGGATGCTGAATTTTAAGAGAGCAAACTTGCAGTTGTTTAAGGAATTGATGGATGGACCCCCTAGGAAATGCACTCAGGGTCAAAAGAGTTGACTAGAGCCAGAAGCTCTTTGAGGACATTTTTCTTAGAGCACAAGAACTCTTGTTTCCCATGTGTAAGAAAAAGGGTAAGAAAGGCAGGAGACGTGCATGCCTCACTAAGTACCTCTTCATTGAACTGTGTAAGACTTCACCAAAGTGTAAGAAGGAAATACACAGGCAATGGAACCAGGGATGTGTATCCTGGGAAGAATCTAGGATTGCTGTCCAGATGCATAAGGATGGGGTCAGAAAACCTAAGGCAGAGTTGAACCTGAATTTGGCCATGGATGCTAAGAATAATAATAAGGGCTTCTATATGTATGTTGGCCAGAAAAGGAAGATTAAACAGAATGTACCCCCACAATAAATAAGGCAGGAGATCTGTTGGCAAACAAAATAGAGAAGGCTGAGGTATTCAATAGTTTTTTGCCTCATTTTTCAATGGTAATCTCTCTTCCAAAATTTATCAAGCCCCTGAACCTCAAGGCAGGCACTGAGGAAATAAAGTCCCTCCTATCACAAGAGAAGGCCAGATCCAAGACCATCAGAGAAACCTGAGCGAACTTAAGTCCGTGAGACCTAATGAGATGCATCCCAGGGTCCTGAGGGAATTCACTGATGTAGTTGCAAGCCACTGTCAATTATACTTGAAAAATTGTGGCAGTCAGGCAAAGTCCCCAGTGACCTGAAAAAGGCAAACACCATGCTCATTTTTAAAGTAACTGGAAAAAGGGAAACATCACACCCATTTTTAAAAAGGGTGAAAAGGAAGACCCTGGCAACTGCCAAGCAATCAGCTGTACCTCTGTGGCTGGTAAGATCTTGGAAGAGAACCTGCTGGAAGCCATGTTAAGGCATATGGAAGACAGGGAGGTGATCAAAGGCAGACAACGTGATGTTGTGACTGTGATGGAGTGACTGTGTTGGTGGACAGGGAAGAGCAACTAATGTCATCTACCCTGACTTCTGTAAGGGCTTTGGGCAACCTGATATAGTGAAATATGTCCCTGCCCATGGCAAAAGGGTTGGGATAGATGATCTTTAAAGGTCCCTTCCAACACAAACCATTCTGTGATTCTACAAGATGTGAAAGAGGATTTTTTTTGGGGACACAGGCAATCCATGTCAGAGCAGGGACACCTTGGAGGGACTGTTGTTGTGGGTGACCTGTGCTGGGGCAGAGGAAAACAAGGAAGAAGCCAGGAGCAGTGGAGGAAAATGAGTAAGAAATAAGGAGTAACACAGAGAAACCATTGTGCACTAACCCAGCTTCCTGCACCATCTGTCACCTCACAAAAGGAACTAGGTTGGCTGAGCATATTCTGCAGGAAAAACAAGGAAACTCAGGACTGAGAAGTGGGGAGGAAATGTGTTTTGTCTATGCTGAGCCTGGGGAAAGGAGAGAAAAGGTATTTCCTCAAATGTTTAATTGTTCATGTTTCCTTTTTTCTCCATACACGTATGAGTAATCATATGTTTGTGCTAAATGGCAATAAACTAAATTAAAAAAAAAAATATCCCTTAGTCAAGACTGCTTTGTCTGTGGCAGTTTTCTGTTTGGTGTAGGCTGAGGTGGTAAGATGGTCTGTGGTATAGTGTGGTGCTTGGCAATGCAATGGTAAATAAAAACACCCTCCTGCACGTGGGCTGGGGACCTCTCGCCACGTAGCTCCCCATGTTTTCTCATACTACTCTACACTTCAGTGAGCATTTAGAGGCCAGATTGCTGCCTTTCCTTACAATGCATGCATTTGAGATCTGCAGCTACAGCACCTTCCTCAGTCAAAGGAGGAGCCCAGCNCGGGACAGTGTCAAATGCTTTGCTTAAGTCCAGGTAGATGACGTCCGTTGCTCTGCCTTTGTCCACCAAGTTCGTGGCAGTATAATCCAGGTGATAGACAGCCTGACTAGGGAAGAAGTGTTATTGACCTGTTGCGTACCAACATGGATGAACTAACTAGAAATATCAACATTGCTGGCAGTGATGGGTGGTAGCCTGGGCTGCAGTGATCAACTGGTGAAGTTCACAGTCTTGAGGGATATGGGCCAGCTGAAGACTAGAGTCAGGATGCTGAATTTTAAGAGAGCAAACTTGCAGTTGTTTAAGGAATTGATGGATGGACCCCCTAGGAAATGCACTCAGGGTCAAAAGAGTTGACTAGAGCCAGAAGCTCTTTGAGGACATTTTTCTTAGAGCACAAGAACTCTTGTTTCCCATGTGTAAGAAAAAGGGTAAGAAAGGCAGGAGACGTGCATGCCTCACTAAGTACCTCTTCATTGAACTGTGTAAGACTTCACCAAAGTGTAAGAAGGAAATACACAGGCAATGGAACCAGGGATGTGTATCCTGGGAAGAATCTAGGATTGCTGTCCAGATGCATAAGGATGGGGTCAGAAAACCTAAGGCAGAGTTGAACCTGAATTTGGCCATGGATGCTAAGAATAATAATAAGGGCTTCTATATGTATGTTGGCCAGAAAAGGAAGATTAAACAGAATGTACCCCCACAATAAATAAGGCAGGAGATCTGTTGGCAAACAAAATAGAGAAGGCTGAGGTATTCAATAGTTTTTTGCCTCATTTTTCAATGGTAATCTCTCTTCCAAAATTTATCAAGCCCCTGAACCTCAAGGCAGGCACTGAGGAAATAAAGTCCCTCCTATCACAAGAGAAGGCCAGATCCAAGACCATCAGAGAAACCTGAGCGAACTTAAGTCCGTGAGACCTAATGAGATGCATCCCAGGGTCCTGAGGGAATTCACTGATGTAGTTGCAAGCCACTGTCAATTATACTTGAAAAATTGTGGCAGTCAGGCAAAGTCCCCAGTGACCTGAAAAAGGCAAACACCATGCTCATTTTTAAAGTAACTGGAAAAAGGGAAACATCACACCCATTTTTAAAAAGGGTGAAAAGGAAGACCCTGGCAACTGCCAAGCAATCAGCTGTACCTCTGTGGCTGGTAAGATCTTGGAAGAGAACCTGCTGGAAGCCATGTTAAGGCATATGGAAGACAGGGAGGTGATCAAAGGCAGACAACGTGATGTTGTGACTGTGATGGAGTGACTGTGTTGGTGGACAGGGAAGAGCAACTAATGTCATCTACCCTGACTTCTGTAAGGGCTTTGGGCAACCTGATATAGTGAAATATGTCCCTGCCCATGGCAAAAGGGTTGGGATAGATGATCTTTAAAGGTCCCTTCCAACACAAACCATTCTGTGATTCTACAAGATGTGAAAGAGGATTTTTTTTGGGGACACAGGCAATCCATGTCAGAGCAGGGACACCTTGGAGGGACTGTTGTTGTGGGTGACCTGTGCTGGGGCAGAGGAAAACAAGGAAGAAGCCAGGAGCAGTGGAGGAAAATGAGTAAGAAATAAGGAGTAACACAGAGAAACCATTGTGCACTAACCCAGCTTCCTGCACCATCTGTCACCTCACAAAAGGAACTAGGTTGGCTGAGCATATTCTGCAGGAAAAACAAGGAAACTCAGGACTGAGAAGTGGGGAGGAAATGTGTTTTGTCTATGCTGAGCCTGGGGAAAGGAGAGAAAAGGTATTTCCTCAAATGTTTAATTGTTCATGTTTCCTTTTTTCTCCATACACGTATGAGTAATCATATGTTTGTGCTAAATGGCAATAAACTAAATTAAAAAAAAAAATATCCCTTAGTCAAGACTGCTTTGTCTGTGGCAGTTTTCTGTTTGGTGTAGGCTGAGGTGGTAAGATGGTCTGTGGTATAGTGTGGTGCTTGGCAATGCAATGGTAAATAAAAACACCCTCCTGCACGTGGGCTGGGGACCTCTCGCCACGTAGCTCCCCATGTTTTCTCATACTACTCTACACTTCAGTGAGCATTTAGAGGCCAGATTGCTGCCTTTCCTTACAATGCATGCATTTGAGATCTGCAGCTACAGCACCTTCCTCAGTCAAAGGAGGAGCCCAGCACCCCGTGGCTGGACTCCTTCCTAAATCTGTGCTGAGGGCAGACACCTACCTATGCTCTCCTGCCACTGCTGCCATCACTGTCAAGTCCAGGGGCAGAGGGAAAAACTGAGGAGAGCTCTGTGAGTATAAATTGCATTTATGCTCTTGGCCAGGGGAAGGGGCGGGGGGGGGAAGGGAAGAAGGGGAATCTCAAACCGGTGATACTGAGAATGTCATACATAGAGAGGAAACATGCCTGGGCAAGGGTGAACCTGCCATCACTGCAGCTTGACAATATCCCATGGCAATTCAGCAGAAAAAAAAGAAAAAAATCATCAGCTGATGCCTGTGTAGCAACCGCTGTGCCTCAGAGCAGGGTTCCACCGCAAACAGTATGTACTGTGGTAACAGCAGAAACAGTCACACACTCACATGTCATGAACAAGACAGATCTTGTTGGGATTCTGTGCATGACCACATGTGTGATTGTCTCTGATTGTCTGTCCTCTGCATGGGGAAAAAGAAGCCATGCTGCTAACAAAAATGATACTGCATACACTGCTTGCCCAAAACACCCTCATGCCTCCCACATTCCTGAAAGCAATAAATGCAACTTTTATTACCAAATGTCATTTATGAAGTGTTATGTGAAGGCACTTGCCATCATTGTTCTTTTCTTGCATGTTCCATCTCCCTTGACCCAAACTCAGTCTAAGCACACTGAGAAGAAATGATAAGCCATGCAACTTTCTCAGCCTTCCTCTTCCCACTTCCTGACACAGCTCTATTTTATATGCTGAGTTTCTCTGAGGCTTTGCAGAAATCTGGAGCATGCCCCATTTCCAAGCCACTCCTATCAGAGTTTCACTGAAACCATATTTAACCTATTATTTTGTGGACACAAAATCTGTGCCTCATCTGACATTTAAGGTAAGAAGAAGCATCTTTTGTTTCCCCTCATAGGACAGGATCTGGGTCCAGGGAATGGGGCTCTGGCAGTGGTCCTTCTACAAAATGACATCACAGCTTCTCTGGGACACTAGATAACCCTCCTGTGCAACAGTTACTATTGCAGGCAGAAGTGTGTCGGCTGAATAGCCTGTTGGGATCACAGAAACCCCACCTGACTATTTTTGTACCTGACAGGGCAGCAGTGTGGCACAATGAACATATAGCAGACTGGCCAGCACCTCTCCATTCTGCTGGAAAGCATCCTACACTTACAGTACCACTGGTTAAGTTTTTTCTTGCAGTGCTACATGCTCAATCCACTTCCAATACAAAGCAGGCCACAAAGAAACAGCAAGGAAGTCTGATGTGTACAGAATCCATGTCACAGCAAACATGACCCAAATCCATACCACCTCTCCTTGCCCACAGCTCCCTCCACTGCTATTCAGATGTTCTGGTTGTTATGCCTGAGTCCAGGACACTGCCATCTGACCACTTTGAATATAGTCACTAGATTATCTAGGCCATCTTATTGAGAACTCTCCCCTGTTTTTTCCCCAGCTTCTGTAATGGGTCCACTCAGACCTTTTCAAACATGGCTGTGGACCTGGCCTTCCAATGAGTGTAGTTATAAGAAAAATCCTATGGGAGACTGCACTGTGACATGTGCTCGCAGCTGCTAGGAAGGACTTTGCAGAGACATCTGGTGATAAGGTCTGGAAAGCATCGAAGAACAGAGGCTGCCTGCATAATGGCATCCATTAACACAGATTTGATGTCCTTTTATTTAGAACCATAGGCTGCCCTGTGACAACCCTCAGCTGTCCTTCTTGCAGAGGTCTATTGATATCACCGACATGAGACAGTGGCTCAAGTAGCAGAAGAACAGGGAGTACCTTCAGATCTCCATGACTGTTTAAGCTACTTGAATCCTAACCTTCTCTTATGGTGGAACTGTCTCCTGGGCCTCCACAAGCTACATTGCATCCATAATGCCTGTGATGGCAAGGCCTTGTGAAGTAACACATTGCCTTTTTATTTATGTATTTATTTTTCCTGCGCTGTTGCTTTCCCTCTGCTTTTGTAACAACTTTTCTTTCCTTTTAAACACATCTTCTGAACACCAAAGTTTTGTACAATAACCTTTGTAATAGGTTTATGTTGTCTGCTAATGTTGTTGCCTGGTGACTAAAAGATATTTAAGTGCCTGGGTAGACGGCATGAGTACAGTGGACAATGCAATATTGGGAAAGAATAACCAGTAAGACTCGTGGTGACAAAACCCTAAGTGTGGTCTGACTGTGACAGGGGAATGAAAAGCATTTTGTGAGAATTTCTGCCTGTGTAGAGCATGGAGAAGAAAAAAACAAAGATGTAACTGAAAAAGAGCAAGGCAAAGAAAGAGCAAGGAGAAGGAGGATGGCTGAAAACAAGCCCTGAAGCTGCAGTTCCTAGGAAGAGAGACAGGCACTGTTGCTGTCACTGAACTGTACAGCAGTTCAGTGACAGAGCTAACAGACCCAAGGATGGGGAGGAGAGGGTGGGAGGATGGGGACGAATCAGTAAAGGAGAAGGAGAGAGGAAAACCAGATCTGTTTTTAGCTGCTGTTACGTTAAAAGAAAGTGAGCCATAGTGTTTGTAGCTTTAATGGAGCTGGCTTCAAGGCAGACCGGCACAGATGGTCTCACACACTTCTCTGTCAGGAGGTCCTATGTGGTCAGGAAGGTCAGGCTGGGCACCAAGGCACTGGAAGACCTGAATCAGCTGATGCTTCTCCTGCGGGAGCAGAGGAGCAGATCACCGCTCTTTGTTCAAGGTGTATGAGACACATAGGGCAGACATGGCACTCATGGCACTGAGGCTCTGGTGTCAAGCCTGCCTGTGCATGTTCACCGCCAAACAGCCAGCTGGCTGAATATCTCCTGTGAGATCCCGCAGGACGGCAGGGCCTAGCTGAAGAGAACATATGGCCCATAGCTGTTACCAAATGTCCACATCATCTAAGATCACATCAAGTTAAGTGTTATCTGCCAAGATATGGCACTTGAATTTCCTCCAGGTGGCCTCTATTTGTATACGGTATCTTCAAACTACATGAATGTCACAAGCTTTACCAAGGGTTTTACACAATGCAGTACCTAGTTCTCCTTTGGAGACTTGTGCTGTAAACTCCTTTAGTACTCTAGGTTTGCTTAGGTCAGATTTGATGTCTCCTTTTTCAAAGAAGTGACTAAAGCAATTAATTCTTTCAAACCTGACTGGCACTTTGCTGAGATCAGGTTTCAGGTTACAGTCTCTAAATTTCTCAATCCCTATTACATATTTTTCTGTTGTCTTTCTCTTTGGTGCAGCTACCTATTAAAAAAATAAATCACACTGACAAGACTTCAGCCCCAATCAGGTCTTTCAGTACAGAGCACATCTTTTTCCTAGAACATTTCTTATGAAAAGTATTTGCTAGAGTGATTTTTCCTCTAGAAAGAATCATGAAGCATGATTCTTTCATACTTCACTTAAAATAATTAGCTTGCTGATTGTTTTGATCTATCTGATATGTTTGTAGTCAGAGAGAAAATCTAATAAATTGAATAAATTTGTCAAAGAGATTTTTAGGTGATGCATCTTCTGTGAAAAGATTGAAGTGTTTTTCCATCACTACTGTATCTCAAGCTTTCTATTTAATCATCTGCATATCCAAATCAATTATCTTCTGCAATCATCAAATTAATTTATTTTGAAGGTTCTTCCATCTTTTCAATTTCAGCTATTTATGGAGCATACTGGGATCCTGTCCTGGTTTTTGGACTTACTGTTAATAGTACCTCTGTAGAAAATTTGTTTCGCAGCAGTACTTTGCAAGCGATCTTCAATATGATTCATCTTACTGAGTATTACAATTCAAAAATTGATTGATTAACATGAAGATAGTTAGAGTAACTATCAAACATGATAGTTTATTTTTCTAGTATTAGACACTCACTTTAGGGTGAAGTGAACCACCTATACCCCTGAGTTGACTTTAAAAAGATTTTGGAGTAGTTAGCTGAGATTTGTATAATATAATTGATCTTCAGACGCCCAAATTAGGTAAATTGAATATTGGTGTCTTTTGCATTGAGATTTCCATACACGAAATTCTTATCTAGGATTTTTACTGAGTACACTGATTTTAATTTTTTTCCAGAGCTGGAATTTTTACTCCTAGAATATGTTACAATATAGACCAATCTTATAGCTAACCTTGCCCATAGAAACAATTTCTGTATCATGGCATGGCTTAAATTTATTCCTGTACTTGTTCTCAAAAATGTTTTTTACTTATATTCCAGTGTCAGTTCTGAATGTTATGTCATGTCTCCTCAGGAGCTAATGAGATAATTAGATTTGCCCCATTGCTTTCCTTTGCCTTACTCTGCATTGTAGGAAAAAACAAAAAAACCCAAACCAACATACAAATAATCCAACTAAACCAAACAAGTCTCCAGCTTTCTATGTGGGTTTCCATAAGGAAAGATGAAGTCAGCAGGCATTGCCTCCTATAAATCCAGAAGCCTATTTGAAATTGGACAGAAGTGCTCAAAAACATGTCCCTACACTATGGAACTAACCTTCCTGTTCTTCTTTCAGTTACCTTGTGTGGGTTATTCTTAATAACTCTTCTGCTTTTTGGCACTGTATATTTTCAGAATAGATATCCACTTCATATATTGAGATTATCCAGAATGTTGCTCTGGTTTATATTCTATTTTACAGTTTGTGTATGCTGTAAACTCCCTGTTCTACTTCCTTTGCTACCCATTTCTCTTTTGCAGTACACTTAAATGACATAAATCCCTGGTCCATAAAGAAGGCCAAGATAATTCAAAATAAATTATCATAAATATGAGGAGCACACATAACTCAGTAGCATGGCAGTCTGTTCCAGGTTTTCCTGACTTCAGGTTTGCTTGACTACCTTTGTACTTCATTACAGTGAAGTACATTGGCACCCTCCTAATGCTTTTTGTAACTAATGCTACAATTTTGTCTTTGTATGAAATTGTCTTTGGAAAACCATTGGTTTCAAATGACTTAAACAGCCCATTCATATCTTTTCCCACTTTCTTCACCTAACTTCTCATTAGAGAATACGCTTTCAGATAATCCTGTCTTTTTCAACGGCATATATTAGACAAAGAGCTGGATCAGTCATATCCACTGGGTTCTGCACAGATTTGATCCATTTATTTTTTTTCTAAACCGTCTAGATCTTAGAAATATTTCTGATTTCAGATTTCAGTGGCTGAAGATTTCTGGTATTATTCTGCAGGAAAGTTATTTCTGAATACTGTTTTTCTTCCAATACCATGATTTAACTGCTTTACCAAAGTTTTTCAGACACACTGTGTTATATATTCATCTCACCTGAGTTGGACTGACCAAGATGTTGCAGTAGGAAGTTATTTAACTGTGTTTGAGAATAAAATATGTTTTTCCACTATGTATTACAGATTATGATGATAAACTGTAATGCTGGAGTAGAGAATCTAATTAATTAAAGAGCTCAGTAATAATCTCTGATATATAGAAGACATAAACCTGCTAATGTCCTTTAGGAGTCTTCCATGGGCTTTTATAAGTTCAGTATCAGGTAAAATCTTCAGAGATCAATTTATAGAAAAAAGGAAGTATCGAATTGTAAAGAACTTTTTCACCCTGGATACCACACAGTCACTGGAGCACTGCATGCCCTGAATAGCAGCATCAGGAGCTTGGAAAAAAGCTGTCCCCGCAGAGCCTCCAGGGCACCTCCAGGGTCTGTAACAGGAATGGATGAGGATCCCAAGCTGGGTACTCTGGAAGGGGTTTTGTCAGGCAGCTTTTACTGTGTGTTTGTTAAAGGCTTATACATTCCTAGTGGAAGGTGCTTTGGGATTATCAAAGCATGAGCCCTCTCACCACACTGACCAATGGTTAGACTACATAGCCTTATACTAGAATTAAGAAACCTGGAATGTTAATTTATGTCTTACTATAGTTGGTGCAGTATTAATTCTTTTTTTAGAATCTGCTGTTACTCTGTAGAATACAGTTCCCTCAAATGATGATTCCTTTCTTAGTCATTATATTTAGTTTGCAGTTCTCAGTTATAATTTTATGTAAAGTCTCTACTCTCTTTTTATTAAATCTCAATCCTCAGCCTGGGAATTGTATACACTTTATTAGGTAATATGATTTTGAAGACAATCTTTACCTTTCTCTAATAAAATTACTGTAACGTTACTTCTCTCTGCCATATGTTTAAAAAAAGGGGGAGAAAGCAGTTGAGAAAACTGCCTCACACCATCCTTTTATTTCTTCTTTCTCATTGAAATACTTATTGCGCTGGTTTTGGCTGGGATAGAGTTAATTTTCTTCATAGTAGTATGGGGCTGTGTTTTGTATTTGTACTGGGAACAGTGTTGATAATACAGGCATGTTTTAGTTATTGCTAAGCAGTGCTTACACAAAGTCAAGGCCTTTTTTGCTCCACATACTGTCCCACCAGCAAGTAGGCTGGGGATGCACAAAAAATTGGGAGGAGACATAGCCTAGAAAGCCAACCTCAATTGACCAAAGGGATATTCCACACCATATGACATCATGCTCAGCAATAAAACTAGAGGGAATGTTGGCAGGGAGGGGCACTGCCTGGGAACTGGTTGGGCATAGATTTGTTGGTGGTGAGCAATTTTTTCCATTTTCATCACCTGTCTTTCTTGGGGTTTATTTCTCTCTCTTTGTTGTTTTCCTTTTCATTAAAATTGTTTATTATTACTCCTACTATTTTAAAAATTTATTTCAGGGTTTTATGTCGAGGGTTTGAGCCGGATCGGCCCAAGCAAGCCGAGCGACAGATGTTCCCTCTCTCCTGCCGAGCAGGAGAGAGAGAAGAAGAGAGACTAGTTTAGTAA
Organism: Chionis minor; assembly: GCA_013398295.1. Lineage (NCBI taxonomy): Eukaryota > Metazoa > Chordata > Aves > Charadriiformes > Chionidae > Chionis > Chionis minor. The sequence continues at coordinate 379,919 of VZSF01005694.1, forward strand.
GAACTAAACTACTTTAATGAAATATAAAGAATAAAATAACAAAAGAAAATAATGAAATATATACAAAACCGTATCAAGCTCCCAGGATGACAATCACGTCACCAGCAGGCACTGGGAAGTCCCAGACCGGACTCAGCGACGGAAGGGAACTGGATCCAGGAACACATGGGTCAGGATCAAAGGCAGACGAACCGATGGAGTCCTCCTCGGACGCCGGCCATTGAAGAAGGAAAGCAAGAGTCCCAGCAAGAGCAAAAGCCCAAGCAAGTCGGAGGAGAAGGTGAAGCCGTAAAACGGGAAACGGATAAAACCGGAACAACTGAAACAACGGAACCACGGAACAACGGAACAACGGAATGGAACAACGGAATGCTGAGCCTTTGATCCCTCAGCTTTTATACTGAGCATGATGCAGATGGGATGGAATACACTGTTTGGTCAGTTTTGGGTCACCTGTGCTGTCTGCTCCTCCCCACAGATGGGACCCCTCTACGCCCCTCTGCTTCCAGCCCTCCAACAGGGCAAATAACAAGGTGTCTGGCCTTGGTCGTTATCGCAGTAAGTCTAAGCAAGGGCCTCTCTGCATACCGTGCCTTGGCATCAGCTATAAACATGAGTCTTATCACTCTGAGAAAGAGCAGTTTTCTGCACAATCTGCTGTTAATTTCAGCAGTTAGAAGAGGCCTAGTTAGAAAGCAGAGTTACTGAACAAAATTGGTCCTGTTTTACCCCAAACCAGGACAACTAAAGTGTTCTTATATCAACCCACGAGTTTTCTCACGTTTCCCCTTCTAATTCTCTTTGCCCTATCCTGCTGTGGGAAGAATGAGAGAGTGGGTGTGTGGCGCTTAGGTGCCAGGTGGGGTTAAATGACAACACTTATATAGAATAACACATATCAAAAAAAGCCAAAACAAAACAAAGCAACCCCCCAAAAAGTCCAAAACCCAATCAAAAACCAAACAAGTCCTAGCAAAACAATGGTTTTTTATATATATATATATATTTTTTTTATAAATATATATATAACATCCCTAGAATCTTCTTTCCTCCACCCCAAAAAAATCAGCACTTCATCATTTGTAACAACCCGCATTGATATAATCAATGGAATGGACCAAGGCAAACGTCCCCTTTACTTTGACATTCCAGGTGGCCACAAACAGTACAAAATTGCATTTCTCAATATCACAGAAGTAGAGAAGTGGAGTCTATTATACTAATAATGCCTTTCTAGAATTTGTCCCTTAATAGGCAAAGGGAGAAAAAAAAGTCTTATTTTGTATCTTCCCTGTTGCTAAAAGATGAAGTTAGGAAGGAATTTTTAGTGAGAGTTGTGAACTTTGGATCTTAACCTCAGATATGTCCTGTCTTCTTTTTATATTAAACTGTCAGGATTTAAAAAAAAAAAAAATCTTGGTCTGTATTTGCCTGTCATTCCTCAAAGAGCAAAAGGGAAATAGAGTCAAAGTACTCTGGTAGCATGCACAGTTCAGCAGGATGTGACATCTTCCAACATCTTAACTACCTCATGAGCCTTTGCGCTATCTCTGGAAAGACCTTTATGCTTCATCCTGCTCCAAACTACATCTCATCATATGATCGCTTCAGCAGGGTCAGTATAAAAGCTTCTGTTTGATTAAAACTCTTCTCTCTCCACTTTTTCTGAGGTCTTCAAAGGTCAGGTATGTGCTTTAGAAGTGGCTTGGTGAGTTCTTTTCAGATTATCTGAGCAGGAATGAGAGAACAACTACCAATATTTTAAGAACATTCTTCTCCCAGCTCAGCTTTTTCATGAGAAAACTAGAAACAAAACTTGATGATTATGAGTGACTAAGAATTTTGTCAATTGTTTGGTCAGTACCAAGCCTAACCCTTCTTTTCCTTAACCAGTGCAGATTTCAAGATTTCACTTGCGCCTTGTTGTCCCATCAAGCATCCTCATAAGCAAATGTCAGCTGAGTTGCTAGATTCTTCCTGATCAGGTATGTATCACATAGGAGAAAGACTACGTGGAAACAGCCAATGAGTAGACGTGCAGAGATAAAACCTGCTACGTCACTAGGGCACAGCAGTAGGAAAGAACAAAGAGATGAGTACTGAATTGCCCGTATCCCTGGGGGAAGCATACCTCCAAGGAATAACCCGGATGCCTCCAATGGTTTTTATCTTGTGTGGGCATAGGTTAGACTGGACAATATCATGCCTAGCAGTGAAACATCTCACTTGTAAACAAGGAAAGATGGTGGGCTGTCTGGGAAAGAAGAATGCTGGGAGCAGGTGGTGGTGCTGTCACTGCCTTTCCATAGTTTCATTTATTTTCTGGTCCCTACAGACCTAAGGCATTTTCTGTTTCCAGTGCTGGAAATTTACCTAGTATCTTTTCATTAAAAATACAAAAGGGCATTAATTTCTGTCTTACACAAGGAAAGTTCCTTTTGTCAGGCACAGTATTGCTGAAACAACCATGCACTTGGCACAATAAATGGAAGGGTAGATGTTCCTGTTGTCTGTGTTAGAAAATGAAATACTGAGTGGAAATATTCCTGAGTACTATAGCTGCACCATCTCTATTGTTAAACATGGGACCCTCTCACCCTCCCAACAATTCCTTTGTGTGTCTCAGGCTAGGGACCATTCCCAATAATCAGGATCCATCACTGTGTTGTATAGAGTAAGGACACAAAAAGGGTTTGATAGTCAGCCTTGCAGGACTGAACCTGGTTGGTAGTCACAGGACTTTCTAAGAACAGGTGCTACTGGCTTCTAATTTTCTAGACTGCTTGGTAGAACATACTAGAAGCAAGCCTGGAAGTTTCATGTTTCATGAGGTGCTCAAGTATCTGCCAAATATTACTAAATGTGCAATGGCTTGTAATTGGACAGTTTAATGCAGCCAAAGAGATTTACTACAAGCACATTTTTATATATACAAATTTTTAAATTCCAACCAGTTTCTAGACCACAGATCAAACTATACTACAGCTTAAGCTGTAATATTCTTAAAACACTAATTAGAAGATTGGAAAAAAAAAATAAAGAGGTGTTAATGCATCTAAAAACACAAATGCAGTTTGCAAGTTCTCTGATTGTATTTACAGAGGTCTGGAATCAGTATCTCAATGTGCAGCCACTAAGCCACCTCACAACAGGTAAGGAATGGGAAATTTTCAGGGCTGTAAAACACCAGAAGTTTTCCCATTGGCTCAGAACGAGGCTGGTTTTATACAGTTCTTTTCTGTAATTAGAGTACTTTGGAAGAATTCACATCATTTGGTGGCTGTCAATCTCTAATTTTCTTCTGTAGCGAAGTGTTTCAGGGTAGAGATAGTTTGATGTACTGAGATGTGACACAAATAAAAACACTGTTTAGATTTCACACAGAATCTTTATAATTTACCTGTACTTTAAAAGTTGTTTATAATAATTGTATTATTAGGTAACTATAAAAAGAGGGAAAGCTAGCTTTCATATAATCAAATATTACCCTACTACAACAAAAGATCTCTTAAATAAAGTCATATGTTGGAATAAAAAAGTTCTATATAATCAAATTCTATAATATAATTTCAGCAGTTAGAAGAGGCCTAGTTAGAAAGTAAAGTTACTGAACAAAATTGGTCCATTTTTACCTTAAACCAGGACAGACATACACGTGGGATTGAGTACACCCTCAGCAAGTTTGCAGATGACATCAAGTTGAGTGGTACAGTTGATTCACTTCAGGGAAGGGATGCCATCCAGAGGGACTTTGACAGGCTCAAGGTCTGGGCATGTGAGAACCTCATGAAGTTCAACAAGGCCTAGCACAACATCTTGCACCTTGGTCTGGGCAATCGCTAACATCAGTGCAGGCTGGGGCAAGAATAGATTGAAAGCAGTCCTGTGGAGAAGGACTTGCAGATACAGGCAGACAAAATTTTTTATATGAGCTAGCAATGTGTACTTGCAGAAAGCCAATTGTATTCTGGGCTGTATAGGAAGAAGCGTGTCCAGCATGTCGAGGGTGGTGACGCCCCTCTATCCCTCCGAGAGTTCTGAGACCTCACCTGGAGTCCAGCTCTGGGGTCCCCAGTACAAGAAAGACGTGGGCATCTTAGAGCAAATCAAGAGAAGGGCCGTGAAAAACAGTAGAGGGCTGGAACACCTCTCCTACAGAGAAAGGCTGAGATGGTTGGGGTGGTTCAGCCTGCAGAAGAAAGGGCTCCGGGGAGACCTTATTGCAGTATTTCAATATGTAAAGAAGGGTTATAAGAAAGATGGAGAGACTTTTTGCCAAGGCCTATCATTTTGTAATGATAGGACAAGGAACAATGAAACATGGAAGTTTAAGATTGAACATAAGGAAGAAATATTCTATGATGAAGGTGCTGAGACACTGGAACAGAGTGCCCAGAGAAGTTATAGATACCCCATCCTTGGAAGTGTTGAAAGTCAGGTTGCATGTGATTTTGAGCAACCTGTTCTAGTGAAAGATGTTCTTGTCCATAGCAGGGAGGTTGGATGAGACAATCTTCAAAGGTCCTTCCCAAGCCAAACCGCTTTAGGAGTCTAGGATTCTATGATAGTCAAGAGATGAGCGATTAACATGCAAACGCTTAGTATTAGTTTTCCAGCATAGTCATTTTATCCTTAGTATCTATCTGCTCCATCTGACTCTACTTCATTCACAAATAGATTATTTGTAACAAAAACATCTTTTTTCAACTGAAATACAGTTATTGCTAATGATACCAAGGAAGAATTTTATATTAGCATCCATGAAACAGTCACACTGGTGTGTAGAAAATAATGTATTTTCTCTTTTGACCTTGTATTTTAAACACAAAGAACTACTTAATATTCAGGTTTCTAATATTTTAATGAAATTGCTTGGAAAGTTACAAATCTCTAGTATTAGCATTTAAAAACAAACTAAAAGTTCATTATTATTATTATATCTCAAAAAATTAATTAGCTGCTGAGCTCCAAATAATGATGAAATTAAAGATTTAGCTGAGAGCTAAAATTAATGTAATAACTCTGCATTACAGTTTTCAAAAATGTAAATAACCATGTGCTATGCTATTCACACGAGAATTATTTTGGCTCCTTCTGAACACAGTGCTCTCTTCTGATGCCAGCACTGTGCTTGTGAACAAGAATCAATAAATCTGAGAATCCTGAAATCCCCACAGAAGAACAACATATGGCACTAAGTTTAGGCCTTTTCTGAGTATCATCTGCTTTAGGTATCTCTATATTACCTTTAAAACACATCTGATACAGAGATATTTTCAAGACTAAAAATTGTGCTTAATTACCGTGAAGAAGAAATTTGAAATACTATGAGTAACATCTGGTTGTTTGCCACCCAAGTGTGTTACTGACAGCTCCTAGAGCACTCTCTCTCGTCTTGTCTCATAGGTATGAATCCTCAGCATCCTGTGCGATACATGCATCCTAAGCTACTTGAACCTATGTTGTATTTCACCCAGTCGAGTTTCACCTGTACTTCAGCATTCATTTGCAGAGTACTGAAGATTCAGCACCGCAAGCTAAAGAAATGTCAAGAGGTACAATCAGTAAGAAGGGAGTTCATTTTAGTGTTGTAGCTGAAACCACTCAATAAACTTTCTCCTATCTCTATTAATTTATTTTAGAAACCTATCCCAAATTGAATGAATATTCTAATACTTAAAACACTTAATGTTTTGAAGACACTGGTGGAATGTCAATGCATTCTCCCAGCACTGTTGCCCTAGTCTCCATGGTAAAATATTTTCTAACACAGATGAAGAAGCAAGTATATGAAATGGCGTTTTCAAATATACTGAGTTGATCTAGGAATACAGGACCAGTCAAACATCAGTAGCAGCTGTGTTCCTTAGTCAGTTAGCACTACTTGGAAATTCCCTAATGACTCTCTGCATATAAGATGATACTACTTAGGTGTTGCACTTCCTTTCACAAGATCTGAGTTTTACCTACTGGAAGGGTAAAAGTCATGGTGTGGATGTTTGCAGGGTTGAAGTAAGAGCTTTGAAAATTGTGGTGTGCTCACCCCATTTCATACAGTCACCTGTCTGTAGAAGGTTGACATTAACCTGAAGAAGGTGCAAAGTTAAGGTTAAGGTCAGAAAATCACCGTGGAGGTCAGCTTTTAGTTGAGAGCTGAATCCACCTTGCAGCCACCTAGCCAAGAGGAAAGATCAATAAGAATGACTCATCCTAAGGGTGTACTGGAGTCAGCACGGGCATTTGATTTCTTGTCATATATCCCGAGACCCCGGCTTATTATCAGCTAAAGAAAGGTTGGACCTGTCAGCCAAGATGCAGTTAGTGATATTGTCTATGATTCTGTGAAGCAGACTGTTAACTTTGGGTTATCTGGCTAGTAGTTAGCATTTTATTTAGTCTGGAACTCTCTGATCATACATATAAAAGTTGTTCAAAGATCCCAATAGCTTTGGCTTGTTGCAGAAACACTGCAGGTGCCTTCATTTCAGTTATTCTATAATGCTTTAGATTATGTATCCCTTTTCTTCTTTCAGATTTTGTCTTCCACTGGGAGATTTCACTTTCAATTGTGTTTTCACTTGAAAGCCCTTGGTGGAAATAAGTTATTGCCCATAAAGTGCTATCCACAAAGAACCTTCATCGTTCACAACCCTGTAAAACTTACACCAGTTAAAACAGTTATTATGCCTCATTCTTGTTAATTTACTGTCTCAGAATTTGTACAAAACTCCTTCTGGTCCCTGAAGAACTAAACAAAAGATTCACACACCTTATACAAAAGGTTGAATGCTCTTTAGGTTTAACTGCAAATGGATGAGTCTGTACTCTGTTTCAAGCATTCTAATGGGAACTGAGTTAGCTTGCTTCTTCACTCTTCGTCTTGAAGTATTTGATCCCTGCTTAATCTGTGTGCTTTAGCCCTTGGAGGGACTATGCTGCCCTTTCTAGCTGATATAGAGGATGGTGCTTGTAGGCCCCAGAAGGAGTAATTTCCAGGCTTCATCACCTAGAGAGACAGATTGCTATGACCGACCATCTTTGTAAAAGTCAAACTGCGGAGTACCCGAGGAGCTACCAGGCTATAACTTTTTAAAAAATTTTAAATTAATTTCTGCTGTTCATTTTTTTCTAGTATAATCCATCTTACAATTGATCCTGGGTGTTAACAATATCACAAAATGTAGTTGCAAATAAAACATGTCATCTCTTCTTTCTTACTGGCTGAATCTCATACACCAGAATGCAAGTGTTAATTCTGTTTGATAGTTTTAAATGCTTGGGGGAAACAAGTAGAAAAGAGATACATACACTCTACTTAACAATAAAAACCAAACAAACAAAAAAGAAATTCTGATATTCACCTCTATAGCTTTTTCTATTTAATGGGATTGAAATAACTTCTAATAAGTAAATTGTAGCTTTTGTCCTTAAAAACAAGCCATATTAAGCTGCAGAAAAGGACAAATTATTAAAATGCAAGATGGGAGTTTGTACTAAGTTATTTGTGTTAATTATAATTGCACATATTCTTTAATGTTTTAATATGATTGGTTACTATTAATATAGTTGTTATTAGAACAAGCACACAAATAAAAAATGATAGGCCAAATATAGTAATGTATGGTTGTAGCACTTATGTTCAATGGGATCTAAGTTCAAAAGAATACTGCATTACAGTATTATACAACTACAAGAATACTTGTTGCATTCAAAGTCGGTTTGTGGAGAAGGACTTCAGGATATTGGTGGATGAAAAATTGGACATAAGCCAGCAACGTGTGCTTGCAGCACAGAAAGACAATCATATCCTGGGCTGCATCCAAAGAAATATGGCCAGCAGTTCAAGGGAAGCGGTTCTTCCCTCGTACTCCCTTCTGGGACCCCACCTGGAGTACTAAACCCAGCTCTGGGGTCCTGAATACAAGACAGACACGAACCTGTTAAAGCAGGTTCAGAGGAAACCCACAAAAAAGAGCAGGGGGTTGAAACACCTCTCCTATGAAGAAAGGCTGAGAGTTGGGGTGGTTTAGCTTAGAGAAGACTCAGGTGAGATCTTATTGTAGCCTTTCGATGTATAAAGGGAGCTTATAAGAAAGACAGAGAGGGACATTTTACTAGGCCCTGTAGTGGGCAAGTGATAGGACAAAGGGCAATGGTTTTAAACTGAAAGAGGGAAGGTTTATATTGGCCATAAGGAAGAAATTTTTTACACTGAGGGTGGTAAGTCACTGGAACAGGTTGCCCAGAGAAGTTGTTGATGCCCCATCCCTGGACATGTTCCAGGCCAGGTTGGATGTGGTTTTGAGCAACCTAATTTAGTGAAAGAAATTCCTACACATGGCAGGGGTGTTGGACTAGATGGCTTTCAAAGGCCTTTTCCAACCCAAACCATTCTATGTTTATATGAGGTTTTTTAGAAGTAATTATTATTACTATTAATATTATTGTTGTCATAGTTATTATAATCAGAAATTTTGAAAAATATTCCATATAAAGTGCATAGTGTTTGTGCCCCTCATAAGCCTGAAGTGTTGTTGCTAATGAAATCAGATAGCAGATAAGTTTCTTAACAACACATTGCAGAAAATAAATTATTGAAATTATTTGCAGCATAAAAATAGTCATGTCTATGTTAACACCTAAAAAACATTTTCAGCAGGAGAAAGCATATCATCTTGCAGAAGATCATTTTGATGACTTATGAAGATTTCTCACTCCCTTTTCCCTTTTGTTTTCCATCCTTCCTTCCTTTCTTCCTTCGTTCCTTCCTTCCTTCCTTCCTTCCTTCCTTCCTTCTTTACTCCCTCCCTTCCTCTCTTTCCCCCTTCCTCCCTTCCTCCTTTCCTTCCTCATGTCATTATAGACTTCAGGTGTGAAAGCTACCCCTAATCTAAGGAGATGGCATATAGTGCCAAGCTTAATAGTTAAGTCTCATCCGTATTGAGCTTGAAGAAGTGGAAAGGTAGAGCATAAAATACAGTGTGCATTAAAAACAAAAGACAATTGCTGCAAGTTCAATAGAAATGCAGAACAATAATCAATCTGACTTTTTGAAATATAATTTAATAAATTAGCATGGTTATGACTCACTGCGGTTTTAATTTTTTATATCTTGCCCCCAAAATGACAATTCAGGAAAACATCAGGGCTTTGAAATATTTTTTTTGCTAGAGATCTTGCATTCCAAGTTCCAACTAATTGTAAATTAGATTCTTAAACCATGACTTTTCTTATGAAAACACTTTCACTAAATATCAACAGCAAGAACTCATTCTTCTGAAATTATACCAAGTTCTTCCAAACAACTGCATGCCCATTAACCAGCAAAATGTACTGTAATGTCTTGTTCCTACACTGTAAGCAAAGAACAATTGTACATCCAAAGGAGTAGAGAAATAACATGATTTTTTTAAGCTTCCTTAGAGATATCTAGCAAGAAAAGGGTAGGATGCTGGTTTTGTCTGTCAGTGAGTCTGAAACAGACTATATATGTAATCTTTAAAAGTAAACATCTTTGCTCTTGAAAATCTCATGATTTTATAATCAAAGTATGCCAAAATAAGAAAAGAATGTGTAGTAAAAATGCTAGACAGCCAGAGCAATTAATAATATAACTAATACTATAGTATGCTATACTATAAAGCTCGGACAATCTGAAGATTAACTGTAGGCTCAAATACTTTCCTGTACCATAGTGAGTATCAGGGAATAATCAAACTTCTAAAGTTCTTGTGGTGCCTTTGAGCTTAGGGGCTATTCTTCCAGACATGTACTGGTAATGCTTTTGTGAAGCCTTGAAGTTAGTGTATTGGGGTGTAAAGTGAACAGTTTAAGTTTTTAGTCCAGGTTCTGCAATTTAGCTGCTTGATGAGCTTATAGAAATTGCTCTACCTCTCTTACACTTAAAAGTTCTCAACTGTAAAAGAAGTCTACAGAGATCTGCTTCTTTCATTTATCACTTTGGGAACAAGTTTTTCTTCATAATTTTTGAAAACTGGTATAAAATAGGTGGTAGCACTTTTGTTCTAACTCCTTTCAAATTACTGATGCCAAAAGAAGGAAGGGAAGCAGGTCTAGGAGAAAGCTACACAGTTTTACATTTATTAAGAATACTTATATATCATTTTCAGGTTGCCAGGTAGGTCTAGCTTCCCAGCATGGCTGCCCATAGTGGTGAGAAAAGTAAAAGCTGTGGCATTCATGACTTTAGAGATAATTTTTGTAAATGTGCTGCCAAAATACTAGTTCAGCAAAACTTTATGAACTCAGTACTTTGACATAAATTTGTGGGACATGTTATGAAAGATGTCAAACACAGACAATTTCTCTATTAAATCTTTTAATCTTACATATATGAATTTTGATTTGTATCAAATATGCAGAAAGATTACACTACACAAGTAAACAATATAATCTCATTAATTATGCTCTTTTTTGTCAGTTCTCTGGTTAAGTAACTGAGATTTAACGTCAGTAAATTTGTATGTGCTTTCAGACTTTTTCAAATTCAGGATTAATTACCTTAAACCTTTTTTCATCGAATGCATATATTTTATATCATACTTACTCTAGGTTAAGAATATGCATAATCTGTTCCCATATTCCTACAGCTTAGTGGACTTTTAGGATTTTAAAAAATAATAATAATTCACTTTGTGTTTGATGTCTTAGTAAAGCCTATGTTAAAAATCAAGATAGAAAGGTTTAATTTTGCAGCCAGCTCTTTCATCTAATTTCCTTTTGTTTGAAACAATTCAGTATCATTGAATTTTGAGAGAAAACAAAATTAGGACAAAGATAAAGAATAACACATTGAAAATACTTCAGAATTTTTCATTCCATTACCTTAATTTTAATTTTTCATCTTTTGGAATCATACAGACTTGTGAAAAACTGTTGTTAAACCTCTACTGGCTTTCTCAGATGGTACATCCCTATCGTGCTTTTTGTTCTGCAGAGGTGTAAATATCATTGTTCAAAACAGAAGAAAATACACCCAAAGATTTTTTTTTATCTCAAGCTTATTAACTTTGTTTTGAACCATTCTGTAGTCCTTACTTTGTTTACATTCCTGTCTTTAGTACTGTCTCTAGACTGGCATATTAATGCAAGCATCACTAAATACAGTCCCTTAGCTTGGTTATGCTCTTCAACAGCATTTTGTTTATTGAAAAATTGTTCCTCGAATTGAAGCAGAATTTAATTGAATCAGAAATCAGCTGAAAGCTAGGCAATTTTATTCCTGAAAGGTTAGGTTTGACAGGAAGGTATGCCTTTTCTGGATTGGAAGCAGCTACAATTACTTTACTTTCAGTCTTCAAACTGAAAACCCGCCTGTAATCTAATTTTGACATCACATAATTATTTTATTACAACATTTAAGACAAACTTCTCTAGGTTTACTTCTTATGTTACCTTCTGGAAAGTTCTTTAGAGGAAACTTGGTTTCTCTTTTAATAGGATAGAAGTAATGGAAATCAGTAGAGTTATATCGTAACTGAACTTGACCTTCTGATTCCATGAGATTGCAGGGAAAGGAAGGGACCTTTATTTATTATTATATAAATATGAAGCCATGCTTTTTTGACATAATTTAATATCCCAATACAAAATTACTTTTGTATTTTTGAGTCTCGTATCTCAGCACATTAAACTGTCGTGAAATGAAATGTAACAGAGAGCTTGTGCAAAGCCATATTTAAATCTGCCAGTAAACATAAACATGGTCATCAATTACACCTTATGAATGAATTAATGGAAAAGAGCTTTGGAACAGATTATAATTTTCCATAGCCGTTTCAGAAGAACTTCATTCCTTAAGCTGTTAATGAAAGACTTTCTGTAACACAGTATGGAAGATGAGAATCCTATTATTATTGATTGCACTATCTGATATAAATATTTACTTGCAAACCCAGAACACAGAAATAGGCTATTTCTTCTTTATGCTACAGAAGCATTACATGACATTTTAATTAGGTAGATATACATATGGATGCGAGGAAAAAATTATATTTGATTTTATTAAAATTAATTTAACACCATATAATTACCCTCTATGTCAAACAAAAATTGTTTATTAATTTGGATAAGAAGACATTTACACAATAGAATTCCTTCCCAAGAAAATAAAACATCATGAAAATGCTCGTGAGCTATATAAATTACATAGATATTAATGTAAAACTGTAATTAAATTGAAATTACGATAAATCTGTAAAATAATACAAGCACTATTCTAGTATAAAGAGTTAAAACTAACACAAGTGGTTGGGCAACCAAATATGTATGAACTTATATAACTTAAAGGCTTAGGGCATCCAGTGGAGAGAGAGGCAGCAGCCTAAATTAAATGGACTAGATCATCTCTGTTGGTTTAATTCTCTTCATGGAATAGATAGGAATTACAAATGCTTTATTTATGAACACAGAACCAATAATCCGTGTTAATCAAATGAAATACAGATGAAACAAATACTTGAATTATGCACCCTAACTCTTATCAGGAGATCTGAGTACCTTGTTAGGTTAAGATCTACAAGACAAAATCAGAAACATTTCCATTTAAGCACATGCTTTCTTATAAGCTGAAAAAAGCCCCCCGAAAACAAATCAAAGACAAACCCCAAATTCAAAACTCAAAAAAAAATCATACACACACAAAAAAAAAAAAAGAAAAGAAAAAGCCTACAGAAAAAGTTTTTACCGATAGGTGGTTTAGACAAAGAGTTGTAACCCAGTTATCCTAACTGAAGTGGTTTCTCCTAACATTGTTGGACACAATGAGATTACTTAGGAAGGTTATGGCAACACTACTAACAAAAAGTTGTTTATTTCACTTAACCTCCAAAAGATGCACCAGTTACCCTACCAACTCATATAATTTTACATATATCTTAGTGGTCATTACAACATAAAAGGAATGTCTGTAAGAGCCAGAAAACTTACTGTCAGGAGATATTAATAGTTTTTTTCTCTATGTATTTTATTGCATGAAATTTAATTTTTATTCCTTGTCATTTCAAGAGGGGTAAAGCTCTGAATTTTTTAACTGAAGTGTAAAGAATGAATTGATTTTTCTGTCTTCTTTTGAAGCTGAATGTCACAAAAGTGCTGTGTAAATGCTGTCGTAATAGAGAGTGTTCTTGACAAGGGTGAATCTTTCATTTCAAAGGCTCTTGTAAGAAAGGTTACTATAGCCAACAACATTGCCAGCTTGTAAAATTGTGCAGTATTATAACTCAGAGTTTTGTTGCATTCAGCAATTTTTTCAGCAGTTTATATCAGACACAGAAGAAATGGAAAATTAATTTTTGAAAATTAGCTGATACTGAGTAATGCATGAAAATTCAGTCAAAATATAGGAAGCTTATAATATACTAATATCTAATCTTTAAGGAATTCAGTGACTAAAAAGATAACTTAGGAAATATTATCACATTATTTCTACTATGAAGTAATTTTGCAAGCTGGTGTCAGAAAACAGCTTTCAGCCTCTGGTTCTCAAAAAGCCTGATTACAAGCATATCTGGGATTGTGTATGAAGTATTTTTTTGCTTGGCTTGTTTTGAATTGACTGTGATATTGCAGAGTGAAAGACTGGTAAGAGGGAGTCCTGCCCTCACTAAATCCTCTGATGTGGAATTATCTTATTCTGATTCCTGTTGTTCCACCAAATTAATTGCAGGTTGCACCTGAGAAATTACAGGTGACAGACCTGCCAGATATTCAGTTCTGGATTCTGTCATATCCTGATATCTTGATGTGAATTAAAATCTAGCTGGGAAAAAGGGCAAACAATATTTAGGAATTCCCTAGTTAACTTTCCTATCACTTTCATGAAGAACCCTAAAATATCTTTTAGTTCCAGGAGGATCTATGACATTTAAATAATCCAAGTTCTGGAAGGCACTTTCATTTTTAAAGTAAATCTCCAAAACAATATTTACTGGCATAAGAGGTGGCAGTCCACTTCCTAGCTTCCTAAGCATTTTCAAGTTGTTTTGATTACTGCAGCAAAGGCGATGCCTACAGAATCACTTCTGATAAATCTGTCATATATGAAGAATCCCAAAGCTGAATACTGATGAATGCAAGCATTTAAATCCATTCAAGATGCTCATGCAAAGCTGTATGGGGGAGGAAGAACTTCTCTTCAGAATGTCTCTGAAGTCTTTCTCTTTGGAATTCATAGTTCACAGGACAGATAAAAATTTACTTCAAATACAGTGGTAGGGAAGTAGAATGATGCCTTCTAGTCGTATTGATTTGGTCAACATGCACCAATGGATTGCATGCAGAATTTATCATATTGTTGTCACTGCAAGGGAAGGGAGAGCTATAAACATAAAATGTTCATCATTTTTGTCCCTACACCATCAAATCTGTCCAAGGGCATATATCAGAACATGCACTATATGAGGTATTTGGATACCAGAGGCATTTGCCACCTCAAGTATCTGAGGTGGTATCTGATTTTTTGTCAGTTTTATTGAATTGTTCATGACTTAGCTTGGACAATTGGCATGGTTAGTAATTATCAAAATCAAAGTCTCCACTTATTTGCTCTCAGGCGAGTAACTGTAACTGAAAGAGCAGGTATTGGAGATTCTTGCCTGTATTCTATCACCAAAATAATATGCAAAAAGCCTGAGAAGTAATCCTGTTGAATTCATCAAACTTGCTTGAATAAAAATAGGAATAAATAGACCAACAGTTTGTAATTTTCACAATACAGCTCAATTTTTGTAATAACTCTAATGCCTTTAAAATTAATTAAATTCATTACAGTCAAGGTACGGATGAGATCACAAGTGAAAAATTTTAGTATAGATGTAAGTCTGTGCCCACTTGTATGGAGTAGTTAGTATTAAATATTTTCTTGCAAAACCATTAGTCATAATCCACTGAGTTCATAACAAGTCCATCACAGAACACTGTTGGAGAAATTTGATTGCCAATAAATGTAAAATTGGATCTAGATGTTTCAGGTATTTGAATGCAATTCACATAATTGTTGAATAAATAGTCCGTCTCTCCCTGCGGGTAATAATGTATATTTACTTTGATTTTTATGAATGGTCAAATATGTATCTGCGACTATAGGCAATACTAACAAAAAAAACCCCTACAACCTCAAGCATACTTCCTAAAGAAAATTTGCTTCTATTACTCTCTTTGTCATTACGCATACTCAATATCCTTTTTTATTTAGCTGAAAGTCAACGTACACATCTTCTTCACTTAAACCCCCCTCTCCCACACACAAAAAAACCCAACCCAACCCAAACCAAACCAAAAGAATAATGCATAAAAAATAGCTTCTGAAAAACAAAAAAAGCATAAATATGGCTTTTAAATACTGTACATTTGTCTTCAGTGGATTGTTTCTGAACTGTGTACTCTACTCTTTGTTCATTTATTCCTCAAAACAACTGGATTTTTGTGAGGAATGATTGTCTATGTTAGAGACTTTAAGATTAAGTTATTACAGAATATCGGTTTCCTTGTTCTAAGACCCATAACCTTTTTAATTCAGTTTCAGTGAGTTAACCTTCTATCTGACACTGACTTGCTTTGTACTGAGAGAAATAAGCTAATGGTCCTTACTGTTTGCTTCTTCAAGGGTCCTGAACAGAGTTTTTATATACAACATCCACAAACTAAGCCTTATTCCAACTAGATGAGGAATACTTGAATGAGCTTTCAAACTCCTGACTAACAGCAGAATTTAGAGAGATATGGGGGTTCTGCTGTGTTAAAAGTAACATAGCACGCTTTTCTTCCCCCAAATGAGCAATTTTCCACATTTACACCCTCTCCATCTCTGCTTCACCTGTGGCTCACATTATAGTAGGAAAACTAAAAAGTAAATCAAAACCTTTTTGAAGGAAAAAAAAAAAAAATGTTGTTACAGATGGTTTCCTAATTGAGGATGGGTTAAGCCTCCTTGATTTGATGTGAACAATAGCTCATAAACTGCGAGAGTCTCTGTTTATTCATGTAATTAATGGTAATCCAAATTGACTTTGAGATAGAAGATTGAAATTAAATAGTCTGAACTTTATGTGTTAGGACAGCTGAAAATTCAAATTTACCCCAAGAAAGAATACAATGTATTCAGTTCTAAGAGACACTTGAAAATATTAGGAGAATTCAAGGAAAATATTAAATCATGATTGACAAGTATAATGATATCTGGCCTTGTAAAAACTAGAGTTGAAAATACCTTTAGCGCCTTTGCACTGGACCAGCTAGTAAATTTACTTAAATTTACTTGAACGTAAAAGTGTTTTTCTGGACCTTTTCTAAGCTAACCTGCTTCCAAATCCTAGGCAAAACCAGTCATTTAAACAAATGTGTGTAGTAATGTACTAATAGTTATATCTTTCAGTGCTCTTTTACATCCACTTTCAGTCTTGTCAGAGAGTAGTAACTTTTTTTTTTCCTTTTCATTTCCTGGCATCTTGTTCTTCCTTTTTTTTTTTTTTTAAGTCAGTCATAAAAACATCTTTCCAAAAGGACTACATTTCTTGCATTGAATCTTTTATGTATCATAAAATTGCAGTTGCAGAATCATCTCTAATTAGCTAGTGTGAAACCCCATGGAACATAATAAGCATACAACATAAGTAAAATTTTGATTTACAACAAAGGTATCATAATGAAGATTGGACTTGCGATAAAGAGATGTAAAAATGCAACTGTACATGTCTGGTATCAAAGTTTAGATTACATATTGTAGTACTTAAAAAGTTTCTTACTTTATTTCATATCACATAAATGGCTACGTTAACCTTAGGTAGATCAATATATTCATACTAATTTCAAATCCAGCTAAGTCTTCTTAGAGAGCACTGTAAAGAAGATACATAAAGAAAAATAATTTTGTTCCATGTTTTGCCTGTTTTGTCTGTTGCAAGAGAAAGGGAGAAGGTGAAGGGACTGAGTGTTAAATTTTTATATCAAGTTTGATCCAAATAGTCTACAAAACAGCTGAGAAATTAGAAGCTGAAAAGCATGGTTTATCGTGGGATTGCTAAATGGACCTCAGCTTGATCATCGTGGTCCTATTGAGTGCTGCTGCATTACAGGATATATTTCTGTAAGTTGAATTGCTATGTGTAGCAGGCTCCTATAACCATTACAGAAGGTACACTAATGGGATAACTTCAACAGCTTGTTATGTAATGAATTACTAATCCATTATTTATAAAACTTATAATTAAGTCACTTCTAAAAAAAGGACAGATAATAATTAATTTTCATCAAGTAATTTGCCATTGCCTAGCTCAGTATGAAACTATAGTCAAGATAAAAGACAAAATTATTCTCACTTTTCATTATTAAAACAACCTTTCATATGAGAACAAATGACCAAAGCATAATAGATTCTGACCGTGGGTAGCTCATTGCACAAAAAAGTCTCGGTGTTTCATTTTGGCAATATTTGTGGAAGACTGTTCACCTATCACTGAAACAACAGAGGCAATGCAGACATTCTACACTGAAAAGTTTATATACTCCCAGATACAGATACGTTTTTAGACATCCTTTTTTTTGTAGAAATATAATTAAATAAGAAAAAAATTCTCTTTAATGCTCTGAAATTGTGTTGGAAAATAAGATTTAGCTACACTCAAAACATATACAAGACATTATATATATAGTTTATTTGACACAGAATGTTTGATAATCTGTTGTTGTGTAGAGTTAAGTAATTGTTTTCCTTCTTGGTACGTAAACATGTGCCTATGTATTTTATATGAAATGATAGGTACAGACCTATTCTACTTCCTCTCACTGTACTTATGTATCAGTAAACTAGGTTGTGGTTCTTTTCAGCACTATTTAGAAGACATGGCATTGATAGACGAAGAGAAAAATTGCCATTTTGAGTTGATCTCATTCTTCTAAAACAAGTCTGCTTTAAGGACAGCTAGATGAATGTCCAAATTAGTCACTGTCAGAATATAACAAGCTTGAGAAGTTTGACTTTATGCACGTAAGTTATCTTTTTTAAAGCTGAAGAATTAAAAAAAAATAATCTTGGGTTTTTTTTAACTCTTAGAAAGCAGTACAGTATGTCTGATAAATCACTATTTTCCATGGAGAGTGCCATTTACAAATGAATTTCAGATTTTTTAATTTAAACATAGAGAAAGGACTGAAGATTGAATCATCCACATCCCGCATGAATTACTATAGAAGGCAAATATGGCAACATTTTCATGTTTAACCTAATGAGTATTAAAATATTTTTAGCAAATTAGAAATGGCTAAATGAAGGCAGTCATAGACTATTTCAACTCTTTAGATTCTCAAAAGTAAGATATCTGGGTTCATATCTATCCAGAGAGATGAAAAACTTAAGTTTAAATCTGACTTTTCAAGACGTGACCTAGCTGTTGTACATGACAGACACAGGTGTATTGCACTAATCACATTTTTCTAAACTTCATGCATACTGAGGCTTAATTGTGACATGTGTTAAACAATTTGTCATTCTACAGATGCCAGAAATGTCCTCATGATGTGGGTCGCTATCTCTAACCTGGTTCTCCACAGGTCTGTCTCAGAAACTCACTGAAGCAACAGCAACAGCTCTGCCTGGCACAGATTGTGGATCTTTCCCAATCTTCCTTTTCATGTACAAACACTTCTGCAGTTCTGTTCATCCCTCAAGGCAGAAGGGTAGACAGATAAAGATTAGGTACTTCCAAGTTTGTAATGAATTTTGACATTTAAAGCTTGAATGTGGTACCTGGAAGTTTTCTCCTGACACTTGTTTCCTAGGATGGCATTAGACATATATGCTTTAGCTGCTGAATCTTAATCTCAATTCCTTTGTGAAAGTTCCAAATTGTAGATATACTTTAAGAAAATATATTTTTATTCTTGTGCAACAAGAACAAGTAAGCTAGTTTTATTTGCATAATAGATTTTAAAACATGTTCTGCATTTTACTTAACTTTCTATTTTTTATTTAACCGTAAGTAAAATACTCATCTTCTGATATATAAAAAAATTCTTTCTAAAGAAAAAAGTGACTTAAAATAGAAATGAATTATTAGAATCTTTTATAAAGATGTGTATAGTCCTTTCTTGGTTTAAAAAAGAATTTGCTGTATAGGAGGTGTGTATTTAATATGTCTTGTTTAACAGAGATGTTGCTGGCATAACACAGAGATGTGTAGCAGAAATATTGAAACTGGTATAAACGAAAGATAGATGCACATGTGTGTGTGAAAATACAAGAAAAAACAGTAGCACAAGGATGAAAAGAATGGTCTATGTTGATAATTATGGACACCATTCCCTGTGCCTTTCCTAAAACAGCAACTTTCCTCAAAAGGCAACTGGGCTGAGACTTGTCGAAGCTGAAGTAAGCAAGATTCTGAGGCAAAAGACCATCCCATGTTTACCACCCCATGGTAAACAATGACATCTTATTGACATAAATAACATATTTGTCATCACCTAAGAAGAATCCCAGAGACACGATGAGGACTCAATACCTGGTGTTCCTTGACCTCTAGGTCACATACAATTGATCCTGGTCACACCGTGCAAACTTGAGTATGTGAATAAGAGAAGATGAGAACGTAGTCTGTGAGAGAGAATATGAGTGGCTAAGATCGACTTTGAGATTTGTAAATAAATACTTTATTGTTTATCAGGCATTGGAACAGGCTGCCCAGGGAGGTGGTGGAATCACCATCCCTGGAGGTATTTAGAAGACAGGTAGACATGGTGTTGAGGGACACGGTTTAGGGGTGGTTTTTTGGCATAGGTTTATGGTTGGACTTGATGATCTTGAAGGTCTCTTCCAACCCAAGTGATTCTATGATTCTATGATTCTATGATTCTACTATCTTCCCCATTCAGCCTCTTCTAACGGGCTTTTTCAGGTTCTGATTTATCTCATCCTGAATAGATGTGTAAAATAGGTCAGGTAAAGTGTGCCCAGAAACCATTTTTTTCCTCATCTTTGATTATATGGAAAGCCTGTGCTAACTAGCTCGGATATAAATGAATCTAAAATCATAGAATCATTTGGGTTGGAAGAGACCTTCAAGATCATCGAGTCCAACCATAAACCTAACAATGCCAAAACCACCCCTAAACCATGTCCCTCAGCACCACATCTACCTGTCTTTTAAATACCTCCAGGGATGGTGATTCCACCACCTCCCTGGGCAGCCTGTTCCAATGCCTGATAAACAATAAAGTATTTATTTACAAATCTCAAAGTCGATCTTAGCCACTCATATTCTCTCTCACAGACTACGTTCTCATCTTCTCTTATTCACATACTCAAGTTTGCACGGTGTGACCAGGATCAATTGTATGTGACCTAGAGGTCAAGGAACACCAGGTATTGAGTCCTCATCGTGTCTCTGGGATTCTTCTTAGGTGATGACAAATATGTTATTTATGTCAATAAGATGTCATTGTTTACCATGGGGTGGTAAACATGGGATGGTCTTTTGCCTCAGAATCTTGCTTACTTCAGCTTCGACAAGTCTCAGCCCAGTTGCCTTTTGAGGAAAGTTGCTGTTTTAGGAAAGGCACAGGGAATGGTGTCCATAATTATCAACATAGACCATTCTTTTCATCCTTGTGCTACTGTTTTTTCTTGTATTTTCACACACACATGTGCATCTATCTTTCGTTTATACCAGTTTCAATATTTCTGCTACACATCTCTGTGTTATGCCAGCAACATCTCTGTTAAACAAGACATATTAAATACACACCTCCTATACAGCAAATTCTTTTTTAAACCAAGAAAGGACTATACACATCTTTATAAAAGATTCTAATAATTCATTTCTATTTTAANTTTCACTTATCCACCAGGTGGGTCACCTGGTCATAAAAGAAGATCAGGTTGGTCAGGCAGGACCTGCCCCTCATGAACTCATATTGGCTGGGCCTGATCCCCTGCTTGTCTTTCACTTGCTATGTGAGTGCGCTCAGGATGAGTTGTTTCATAACCTTTCCTGGCACCGAGGTCAGGCTGACAGGTCTGTAGTTGCCTGGATCCTCCTTACGGCCCTTCTTGTAGATGGGCGTCACACTGGCAAGCCTCCAGTCATCTGGGACCTCCCCCGTTGACCAGGATCACTGATAAATGATGGAGACTGGCTTTGACAGCTCCTCCGCCAGTTCCCTCAGCACTCACAGGTGGATCCCATCTGGCCCCATAGATTAAACAACATGAATCCCACTGTGCCTCACTCAAGCTAAAGCACAGTGACTGCAGGGCAGCACGAAATACAGTTTGCGCTCCCTTCATCTTTGCTTGTCTACTGAGATCCTGCCCCATGAAGCTGCCAAAGCTGGAATGCAAAGCCAGCATTGTCTCCTCTCAGGTAAACAACTGGTATATAATTAATTTCTTCTCACCAGTCCCAGAATTGCTACTTCAGCATCCAAATTTGGTACTTCTCATACTGCTACCCAGGCCTTACACTACCTCAGCCTTAAATAGTGTTACTGGTACGGTCACCAAGGCACTGCAGGCCTTCTGAGACTGCTCCTCACAAGGCCCCAGTATCGCCCTTCACTGTCTCTGCAGTCTGGCTGTCTCTCACATAACCATTTGTGAAATCCAGCCATCCTCACGGTGCTATCTGTATCCCACTTCCTCCTAGTGGTCTTGCATGGGTGAGGTGGCCCAGATGCTTAGCTTAAAAGTACATCTGACTCCTCTTCAGTTTTGAGTGAGATGAACCAGTTTCACAGTTGTAAGCCTTTAGGTGAAGCAGGAGACTTCCTCTTGATGTCAGAAGTCAGCAGCTTCCATTCTTCATTTTCTCTGCAGTTTGCACTGCTGTTATACTGAGGGTGGCCAGTGACTATATCTGTGCTTCATCTGGGGTCCAGGGTTCTTCAAGCGTTGTCTCTCTGAGAAAGATGCTCTCTATTTCTTTTTCATCTTCTCTGATGCTGTACAGCCTGCTCACTCCCTCCTGTAACTCCTCCACTTGACAACACAGCTCTTCAAAGACAACGCACCTCCTGCAGGATGGAGGGCCATCTCCCCTGGCATTAAAGCAAAGTCCCAGGTGATCCCTGCAGCTTGGGACTTGCAGGGCTGCATCCAGTGTCTGAACCTCCACCTGGGTTGAAGCCTCTGGCCCAACAGGAAAGTTATTCTAATGCCTGCTGGTTATTTGTTATGTCCAGCAGTTTTTCCTGTTGTTCTCAGTAGTTTCTCACAGTCTGTTCAGTGAACCAAACCTCAGACAAGGACCTGGTAATCTGTCTACCTTAGTGATATTAAGCTGAAAGTATGCCAGATTCATATGCTTCTCAGTGAAATATTAATTAATGGCCTCAGCAATTTAAATTAATCTACTATTTATTCCAGTAAAATTCTTCATTTGATATTAATGTGAATAACACCTCATGGGCCCTGTTACAGGGTTTTCTTTCATTGCAGTTTAATTGTAACTCAACTTTTAATTTACCTTCAATCGGTTTCAGATTATTTAAATCATCAGACTGTATACATACAATAAAGAAAAGAAAACCTATTTAAAACCTGAAATGATCAGTCAGTTCTTGAAAAATTGTGTTCAGGGGAACTGGAGACAATCATAAAAAATAACTTTGTAGTCCCTAAAATATTGTAGTTAATTTAGGGAACTTTTGGTTAATCATAGAAATTGGAACAGATAATTAAAATACATAAAGTTAATTTTATTTAAGCAGGAATTACTTTTATTGGCTTTTGTATTGTAATTGCTGTTGCTTTTAGCCAATAAACATGATAAATACCTATATTGTACTCTCAAGCAATGACATTATATATATATAATTATACATAAGTATATCATATTTATAAATAAATGACAATACTTCATGCTGACTATTCCTGATAACGGAATGCTGGAGACCGATGTCTGAAGAAGGAAAAACATAAGGGAATTTTATTCATAGTCAAAAAACTGTCATGACACAGTAAAAAATTAATGCATTTCTGAAGATACAATTATATTACAGCACTGAGACAACTAACAGGCTAGCCTTAAATGTAATATTGTTACCAAATTCATCTTGGATACAGTGAATAAAATCAATATTCTGCTTCTATTATGTCACATTTTACTGTTGACTGGCATATATTTTTTTTCAAAATCCTCATAGAAAATATTTGTTAACTTTGATTTAAGGTTGCTAAACTAGACGACTCATTGACGCAGACCACAAGTAGTGAAATAACAAGTTTATTACTTATTTATTGGTCGTTTTCACAATCACATCTACTTGTCCTTTGTCCTAAACCACTGAGATGTTTTCACCTCTGTTCTAAATAAAAAATATTCATCTGGAGTTTTTGGCCTTTCCTAAACAATATAGTATCAGATTTTTGTAATCACCAGGCCTCATTATTCTGAAAAAATTACAGAAACCTGGTTGGTGAATATATCAGTTGTATTAACAGAGGTGGCTCCAGGTATGCCTTGGATTAAGAGCAGCAGAGAAGATGACTAAAGGAGTAGCACGGCTGTGTTATTTATTCAAACTCAATAAATCTTTCGTGCAAACTTGGACTGCTTATCAAGTTTATCTGGATCATTTCATTTTCCTCTGTACTAATGCTTTGGTGCAAAGGGAGTATCATGTCTGTACATTTCCCTGAGCTGGGAATTACTCTTCCATGAACTATAAAGCTTTTACAAATATATTTCTGCCTCTTTCACTGTCCTCCAATGTAAAGGTGTCATGGTAGATGCGGGTAAGGAGGTTGAGATATACAGGTTCCTGAAAATCACTAGTGACATGCAAAGGTTTGGCTGTTTTAACATTTAATTAGTAGCTCTTGAATAATCCCTGTGGATCAAAAGATTACTAACTCCTTCCTACAGAACACTGCTGCATATTCTGCAAATTGAATCAATTTGTATCTGTTAGTGTGGTGGGCTGACCCTGGCTGGATGCCAGCGCCCACCAAAGCCACTCTACCACTCCTCTCCTCGGCTGGACAGCAGAGAGAAAATATAACTAGAGCCTCGTGGGTCAAGATAATGCCAGGGAGATCACTCAGCAATTGGGCATGGGCAAAACAGACTTGACTTGGGAAAATTAATTGATTGCCAATCAAAACCGGAGTACGGTAATGAGAAAATAAAAACTAAATCTTAAAACACCTTCCCCCCATGCAACCCTTCTTCCTGGGTTTAACGTTACTTCCAAATTATCTACCTCTTTCCCCACAGTTGCACAGGGGAATGGAGAATGCGGGTGACAGTCAGTTCCATCACACATTTGTCTCTGCCACTCCTTCCTCCTCGGGGGGAGGGCTCCTCACACTCTTCCCCTGTTCCAACTTTGGGTCCCTCCCACAGGAGACAGTCCTCCATGAATTTTTCCAACATGAGTCCCCCCATGGGGTGCAGTTCTTCACAAACTGCTCCAGCATGCGTAATTTCCACAGGGTGCAGTCCTTCAGGAACAGTCTGCTCCAGTGTGGGTCCCTCATGGGGTCACAAGTCCTACCAGCAAACCTGCTCCAGCATGGGATCCTCTTTTTCCATAGGCACACAAGTCCTGCCAGGAGCTTGCTCCAGGGCAGGCTTCCCACAGGGTCACAGCTTCCTTTGGATACAGCCACCTGCTCTGGTGTGGGGTCCTCCATGGGCTGCAGCGTGGATATCTGCTCCACCATGGACCTCCACAGGCTGCAGGAGGACATCCTGCTTCACCATGGTCTTCACCACAAGCTGCAGCGGAATCTCTGCTCCAGGGCTTGGAGCACCTCCTCCCTCTCCTTCTTCACTGACCTTGATATGTGCAGAGCTGTTTCTCTCACATATTCTTACTCCCCTCTCCAGCTGCAGTTGCTGTTGTTCAGTAACTTTTTCCTCTTCTTAAATATGTTATCCCAGAAGAGTGACCACCATCACAGATGGGCTCAGTCTTGGCCAGCAGCAGGTCTGTCCTGGAAGTGGCTGTCATTGGCTCTATTGGACACAAGGGAAGCTTCTATCAGCTTCTCACAGAAGCTACCCCTGCAATTCTCCCAGTACCAAAACCTTGCCATTCAAACCCAATACAATTAGGTAGATGACCTCTGGCAATCCTACTTCACTAGAAAGTCACAATATGAGCTCTTGAAATTTTTGATCTCCTAGGTATAGCAGTGCCAATGCTGATAATGACTGGGGATATCTAAAAATACATTGTTTTACTATTATAAGTATTATAGGACAAGGTCAAGTGTATCTCCTAGCTAATTTTTCGCTTGTTACCATGCTTTTCAAAGCTGAAGATCAGAACACTGGAAACCGTTATTCATCAAATATGTTTTTCTGCAATTCCATCTGTGAGCTCCCTTCAATGTGCTGAAAAAAAGACTTATTTTGATTGTTTTTCTTTAGAAGCCTTTTGAGAAGGTGGACTTGTCTTTAAGGGTCCTTCAAGGTTGCACAAAAAAGGTCTTGGAGAGGTGATAAAATTGATTCTTCAGGAATTCAGAATTGTTTCCTCTTGTTTATCTCATACTGAGGTTTCTGAGAGTGTTAAACAGAAGATGTGGACTCTTGTGATTGTTTAAAGATGGCAACTTCACAGCACTTCTCTTTCAACCAACAAGGAGGTCACTACATCAGCTTGTAGATAACTCTTATAACTTTCAGATCACTCTGGGACCAACAGTAGCAGTGATCACAAAAGATAACCATTAGAGATTTTTGGTAGGAAAGTCCCTAAACTCTAGAATTTTTTCTGTCCTCCAGTCCAAAATACCCAGAATGCACTAAACTTGTGTATCTACTACTCAGACTATCCTGAAGACAAGGATATGTGCACAGAGAACTGGATGTTTTGTGTTTTCTTCGTGGTTTTAAGGGAAGCTATTGCATTTGTGTTTGGTTTGCAACATGTGACTGAGGCCTTTGAAGTTTTTGCATAATAAACATTTTTTTTATGGAAACTAAAATCAGTAAATAAGTACCTATGATGGGGAAGTTAATTCCACTTCCAAAGAAAATAGAAGCAAGCATAGCTTAAATCTGTAAAGTATTCCCGGTAGGGTGGTGTTATGCTCAAGGCATCATATACATTGAGCAATGATTGATTTTTTCCTGCTTCATTTTGCCCACTGAAAAAGCAGTCAGTCTCATAAAAGTGGGAGAGAAATGGATAAAATAAACAAACCAGGAATGAGAAAAGCTGGAAATATTAAAATGCAAGTCAGATAAACGTTTAAGCAGATAGAGTTTATGGAACCTTTCCAACAGTATTTATGACTATAAAGGGGTCTTAAAAGTTGGACGCTGTATCTGTATCTGTAAAATGTCTTTATTATTTATATAGTAATTCTACAGACAAGTCAACATCAGTACATTCCTGGGACGTATGACTCCCAAACATCAAACAAAGGTGTATATCATTTAGGAAGAAGCATAATCGGCCATGTTAATAACATTTTATTTAGCAACATATACCACCAAGGAAAATGGTATTGTATCTGGTCTGTTTCATACATTTAAATCCCCTTGGACATTTGAGACAACATAAGACATGAATCCTCTCATGTTTAGTTTCATGAGTCTTTAAAAGTGAAATCAGATGTCAGTACAAAAGCTTGTAAGTTAACAGTATCAAATTCTTCTAAAATGAAGGAAGAACAGCAACAAATTATTAGATACTGATATTTACCATACCTGGTCCTGTTCTCTAGAAGTCCTAAAATGACACAGCTATTTAATTAAAGTGGTTGAAAATATTTTGAAATAACAAATTGATTCTTTTCTGCCCTAAGAAGTCTAGATAATATTTCATCTATGCTTATGTTACTCAAACTTTTTATATAACAAAAGGAGATTTTTCATTAGAAAAAAAACATAACACTGCCCCATATTAACATATGTCCTCCACCAAAATATTAATGTAAAATAAAGCTTTTTTTATATGAGTGCACCTCTATCTACAGTGGTTCCTGGGCAGTTGCAACGACTACAGCTGTAAAAACAATTCTTTTTTTGTTTTTTCAAAATATCATCCTTCCCATAGGATAGATGTACAAAGCTTACAGTTTTATTCAGGATCTGTAATGGATTGCCCTGAACGGAGAGAAATAGACTTGCCCTAGTCCACAGCAACAGAATAATCAATCAAGTATACCCTCAAGTTGTAACATTTAATGACAGGAAACTAAAAATAATCTAAAATGCAGAAGGCTTATCGCAGAGTTTCCCAGGTAATGAAACAAAAATATTTTTTTGGCTATTTATTTCCATCCTACAGGAAACTGTGCTGAATGGCAGTACAAAAGAGGAAGCTTACCTGACTTGTGCTAAAATAGATCTGTTGTCTATTACACTTTCAGGTGATGATGTTTTAGTTTACAACCAAAACTGATCTGGAAGTGGGAGGTACTATCTTCTAGACTTTACACTTCCTGCAATTTCTATCTTGGAGAGACTTTACGTATCCTGAAACTAATTACTGTGCTTTTGGATTCAGGAGGGTATCTGTTCTCAGCTTCTTTCTGCTATACCTCTCTGTTATGTACATCATTTAGAGAATTAGAAAATCCCTTAAACCCTGGAGCCGTATAATCGGATCAAGTCTGAAATGTGTGTTGGACTTCATAATTTTTCACCTCTTTTTTTTCAAAAATTTCTGCTAATTCTATTTACAATATCTTGAAATGTGTATTCTTGTCCACTACGCTCCATCCTTTCCTGCTACTATCATGAGACCTTTGTATGTGAGGACCAATCCTTCCATCTTCATCAGTACTTAAGTAGATGTCTGCAGGTGAAAAATGACTCAGCTTGATTTTAATGTTTTTTTCATGTTTATATATGTGTGTATATATATATATTGACATTTTCCTTTGAAATACAGGGAAGAAACTCTTCAATAGAACACATAAACCCAAAGGTAGTAGTGTTAAACAAATATTAATAAAATTACACATATCACAAAATTACAGGTTAATTTTTCCAAAGAAAATATGTGAAATTATGTTCAACAGAACACCTAAACCCAAAAGTACTAGTGTTAAACAAATATTAATAAAATTATACATATCACAAAATTATAGGTAAATTTTAATTGCATTAATAATATTTTTTAATTCAATACAGAAATGATATTATAGAATCATAGAATTGTTTAAGTTGGAAGGGACCTTAAAGATCATCTAGTTGCAACCCTGCGGTTCATGGGCAGACCAGATTGCTCAAAGCCTCATCCAACCTGTCCTTGAACACTTCCAGGGATGGGGCATTCATGGTTTCCCTGGGCAACATGTGCCAGTGCCTCACCACCCTGACAGCAAAGAATTTCTTCCCGATATCTAATTTAAATCTGTCCTCTTCCAGTTTGAAGCCATGAATCCTCAAAGTTTATGCATAATTTTACCTGCGAATTCTTCCATTTGTTTTGGCCAACTTCTCATCTTTCTCACAAACATATTTTAGATCCCATTCTTATAGCTACTTCTGACAAATACAGAGTGGCAACAGTATTATGTTGCACTGGTCAATTTAGTAGGATGCCAGGCTGCATTTCTTCAGATCTCTTGTCATGTCTCCTAGTTCTCCAAAAAGAGATGTTTATGATGAGGGAAGAAAAGAAAAGAAAAAAAAGAAAAGAAAGAAAACTTAGTTGGTATTGTAATAAAAGCTAGACAGTTTGTTTCTATAAATATTATATACCCTACAGTAAAATTTCAGATGTGCTTTTTTAAAAAGATCTACCGTCAAAATCTGAAACGTAGTAAAGAAATACTTTACTGAAAGAAGCAGCAGGAAATACACAGATAATCTTGTAGGTTCTTCCAACTTTCTGGTACTCTCTTTTATAATAAATCTCTTTTCTTTCCCATTTTCATTCATCATAGCTCCACTTGTGAAGGTCTGCTCATGCGTTTAATTTGTTTTTGTAATCCATGGAACACCTATTCTGTCCATTAGTCTCTTATTTTCTTTTGGTATTGGGCTTTTTTCCCTGCATTGTGTGATAATGATTTTGTGTAGTGTTTAATTCAACAATCCAGTTTCAATCAGTACTTCAGTGAATACCGTCACTCTAATACAATGTTGGACTATTTTACCTCTATATTCATCATGTGAAACAGATATGATCATAAAAACAAAGCATAAAACCCAGGATAAATGTTACTTTTGGTCATCTTTCTAAGACAACTGTTGCTGTGGAATGTGGTCTTCAGGAATCTGGCTATAGTTCTTCAAGGATGTATGTTTATGTTTGCGAGAAGCCAGTTAAGAAATGTATTGGTAATAAAAAGGCAACAGAAGCTATTTTGGCAACATGTGGTAATGGCTGAAAGATGAAAGCCATAGCTTGCACTTAAATGTGAACATGCACAATTAAAATTGTTTTTTGAGAGAATTACCTGAAAAAAATTGTCACTGAGTAGAGCCATATTATTCAGTCTCAGTGTGTACATGAGCTGTATCAGTGATCATTTGATTACATATCTTTTGGGGGTTTACTACAATGCTTCTGTTATTCCTATTTAACCTTCATGTTTATAGACATTCTTTCTTGCTAAATCTTCTCTACTGATCCAATCAACGCCCATGCACTGCAGAAATACTATGTCCTATCCAGACATTGCCTTGCTTATGCTTTTTCTCCATCCCTAATTTTGAGAGGCAGTTGATTATCTTCTTATTCCATAAATTATACTCTGTTGTGTTTTGCACTGACTTTGCTCATTTAAAAAAACATCTTTCTTCTTATCTTCATTTTAGAGAATATATATGCTGCTCTGAACATTGAATTGAAACTTGCAACTTGCTTTGAAAGTATTCTGAATACCCAAATTCTAGGAAGAAATTGATCAATCAAAACTATTCCTCTTAAAAGGGCTATATAAATAAGCATCGTATGGATAAATTGTAATTAACAGCTCATTTAATTTTTCTTAATTTCTTGTCTTCCATGCAGGGATGGCATAGTATTCTCTGAGTAGAAAAAGGATATAAAATTTGGTCTAAATCTTCATTCTGCTGTTTATTGGGAGAAATAAACTACAGCATCAATTTCATGATTACTTTCTTCACATGTCCAAGTAGGGCTCATGGCTATATCAAAAGATGAAAAAAACATCAAAAGAATCTAGCTTCTGACTACTTTAACTGTTTTTAATTACATAATTTATTTAAGACTTAAATAATCATAGTATGTAAATTGCTGTTAAAAAAACCAACTAACCAAACAAAAAACCTTGAATTGTGCTATATTGCAACAATCATTCCACTGTTAAAATCACAGAAAGATAGTAAATGCTCACTAAATTGATACTATGGAAATTAAAAATTTAGACCAATTGAAAATCAGTAATTAGTTACTATTATATGTTCTTTCTAATGTGACCAATCAGCAGATGGAAAAAATAGAGAGAGGAAAAAAAAGAAGATAAAACTCTAGATATAATGATACTCTGGGAAGCAAATATGGTCTGCTTGCAATCTAGCTGAATAATTGCCTTTAATTGCCTTTTCCATTGTGAGTTGTTTCTAATTTTGAGCAACAATATACAATGATTTTGAACAATGATATGTTCCATTTATTCTGTTCCTCTGTTCCTCAATCAATGTCTTCAGAAGCTATTGTGAAGACTTCCTACTTTAATCATGACATTTTCAAATAAATTCCTGAGTAAGCAAAGCATCGATCTGATAGAGACAACTACGCCATACAAAAGGATGAATTCTGCCAGATCAGTTCCTAGTGAGATTGCTTTATCAAGTTTGTGAATATTAATGCATCTAGAACTCTTGGTGACTGCCACTTTGAGAGTTTTTCAGTCATTTAGAGAATGGATGGAAAAAGAGAGAGTATTGTATATTAATAAATTGGGAGAACTTCCAACAGTTACAATATATGCTTAGTAATAATTCTTGAAGCAATTCTAATGAAGAGTAAGCATGATTATATTTGACACTCAAAAAAGGGTTATGATGAAGACAAAAGTTGTACTGCAAGACTTACAGGACATCCACATTCTGGAGTGGCACGTGGAAGCTTGATGAGATACTGTAGGGCACCAGAAATGGCCCAGAAAACTTTGTTTAGGAAACTAAATCAAATCTCACATCCCTATTGCAGGGAGATCCACAGGACCTGAAGATGTCACCATGAAGACATCTGCATTTAGATGTCATAATCTCAAATGTTATCCTATTCCAAGTACTGAAGCTTGAGGCTGAATTAGGTACACATCACATTATGTAGCAGACTGTGCAAGATACAAATGGACATGTCTTTGCCCTAGCAAATCTCCAGCCCTTCCAGCAGAGACGAAAAGGTTCACCTTATTGCATTGCCATGATTGTCCTCATGCTCTGTCAAGAGCTCTCCTACAACAGCTTTATTTCTTAATAAGAAAAACTAACTCTATAAAGCTATAGCTCCTATCAGGAAAAAAGTATCCTTTCCACAGGTACTTTGACAAATTTTTACACATACTAGAAAATAATTGTAACTTTTTATTAAGTTCTTTCAAATGGTTAAAATTAATGCACTTGTTTTCTAAATTTGTGCTCCAAGATTTTTTTGTTAGGGAATAACCTTAATTCTATCCATTTCCATCTGTAATATGATGGGCTGTTGTAAAGGGTGTCACTAAACCCACTTTTCACTGACACAGAGTTCTAAATGTGTTTTGCAAGTAGTGATCAGGAAATTGAACTTTTATGTGTTTTTTGTTTTCTAGAAAATAATATTCTTACTCAGAATGAAATGACAAACTCAAGAATTCAATACCAAAAATCCTCACTATTTGATTATGAAATGTTTATTTATAAACATTATAGCTCTTAGGACAGGTGCCATGTAGTAGTAGTTAAACTAATCCAACAGTTCAGATAAATTTCTTGCTAGTAGTGGCAGGATGCAACAACATTGTAGGGCTAACAATTGTATTAGCAGTATTGCATCACACCCAGAGATTTTTCTATCTCTTTCTGTCTTTGGAGACAATTGATTTCCCAGTGTGAATCACATAGCCCAAGTGGCTGGAATGCCATGGATAACTTGCAAATGACAACAAAGTCATGGAAATACGCTTTCAAGCCGGGGGTCCTGTGGCTTTCAGAGCAGCCCAGTTTCAGCTAAACTTCCAGCCTTATGTACCTTCCAGGCTCCTTCCTTCCTAAGCAACTTCTGTAAGAACAGAAAGAGCAATGACAGCCTGCAGAAACTGCAGCTCTGCGCCCTGCACATGCAAAAGCTGAGAAATGACAGAAAGATCCAACTACTACATAATTTTTTTTTGGTTTTGTGTGCTTGCTTGTTTTTTCTGAGAAATTTCAAGAAGTATTAGTTGCCCAGAGTGAAAAGTTGCTTTGTGCTATTGAAAATTATGTTGGCTAAATTTAGAGGAGACTAAAAAGGTTTAAGAAAGGTTAAAAGTTCTTGCTCATCCTCTGTATTTTCAGAGAGAACTTGTCTTTGAACTTATGCATGGTACAATCTGATAGGCTCTCATTTTAAGGAAAGTTTCTCAACAAGGCTTTTGGGAGTCATTTCAGCTAAAGGAATGACATTCAAAAATTGGCAAATTCGCTCTGGGCCTATATACATAATACTTTTTAAAGACCTAATTCTTAGTGAAATTATTGGATGTCAAAAGATTTTTCACATCAGGTGTTTAAAGCTTTTCTTGACTTGGAGGAATGTATACTTTGTCCAAGAGAGAAAAGCTTTAATCCTTACTGCTAAGCATACCATACTTTTAGCTTTTAAAACTACACATGCAAAACACAGAAAGGCATAGCATGATGAATTCAAACACCTAAATTTGGACATAGTTCATCTTCAAGACTGGGATGCAAACCGACTATATAACTCAGACCACTGCTTTCTCCACAGTGCCCAAATTTTAAAGAGTATAAAGGATGTGTGTGTACATTTTTCAATGCAAATCCTCATGTGTCTGCTGGTATCCTACCCTTTCACTGACATATTGTTCTAGCTTTGCTGTTAAAATCTCTAAAAAGAGGTAGTGTTTGTGCCTTCTTGATAAAATGTCAAGCATACTGGGTGCACTTACACGATGAGCCAAAGATTTGTATCCAACTTCCTTCTCCAGCAATCGTTATTTTCATTTCTAGCACTGTGTCCAATCAAATGGCAGACACCTGTTTTTCAGCTTCTCTTCATCTAGCTTGTAACTACCCTGAAATAATGTGCAATCTATGGCATATAATCTTAAACTGTGAGCAATTCTAAATGGGAAGGGAACTGGAAGCAGAAAGGTAACCTCCCACAATAAATATGCCTGACAATTTGTGAAATCCAGGGCATATAGCACTTAAGGATAAATGTGGTGAAAAGGCAGGATATGTACATTTGACATTTGGAATGAAACCCATCTCATTACCAAGGGAGTCTCAACAACCCATAATTCTGATACTTGGACCATCATACACCGAATGAGATTATTTACTGAGTTCATTAAGACACCAGAAATCCTGCAGATAGAAAACTTCTCTTAGAAATATTTCTTAACACAAAGATAATAGTAACATTCCTTTAACTTTTCTGTGAGAACCAGAATAAATAGCATAGCTGCAGGCCAGATCATCAGAGGAGCTATGCCTCAGCGTCAGACTCCGGATGATCTCTATTTCTTTTTAATACAGTTAAAAACCTTGGTTGCTTTTTGTTTCTACTGAACAGATGTTTTCAGTGAATGGCTACAATGATGCACATGATTTATTTCCCTGAAACAAATTCAGGATGCAAGTAATTTTTATAATTTTCTCTAATTTGCATTATACTACATTTGTGTGTTCCAACGTATTCTAGTCACCAGTGGTCTAAGTGACTGATTTCAGTAGCCTGATGATGAAGGTAGCTGGCTGAGAACTCCACCAGGATTTTATGTAAATATTAATGGCCACAGCTGCCAGAGGAAGAGTTTTTTACTTCCAGGCTAACAGGCAACAAAGCACCATAAAAAGAAAGAATGTTTGGAAGGGATCCCTGGAGATCATTCAGGACAGCTTTCTGTCCAAAGCAGTGCTAGCTTCTAAGTTAGACTAGGTTGCTCTGAATCTTGCCCAGTCAAGTCCTTAATATCTCTGAGGGTAGTTATTCTACAGCCATTCTGCACAACTTGCTTTAGTGCTTAAACACTCTCTGTACAAAGAGGTTTTTTCTTACATCCAATCAGGATTTCCCTTGCTGAAACTTGTGACTGTTGCATCTTGCCATTCTCTCTATGCTCCTGGGGGAAGTCTGGCTCCATCTCCTCTGCAGTCACCCTTCAGTGAAAGTTTGCAGTAAGATCTCCTTCAGCCTTCTTTTCTCCAGGCTAAAGAAGCCAATATTTTTTGACCTCAAACCATGTATTGTTTGCTGCACCCCTGAATCATCACAATGATTAGCTCTGGCTTGCCTTGTATTGTGGGATATGAAAGTTCAGGGAAAAGTCACTTCCCTCAACTTTTCACTACGCTCTTGTTGATAACCCAAGTAGTTTACGTACAAGGTTTATTGTGAGATTTACCAGCTCTTCAGCAGCTGACTCGTGTTGAACTTGCTGTCTGCCAGGAATCCCAGCTTGTTTTTTTCATTCATTCCAGCTTTGTACATTCCCCATCCCCCTATCATTTTAGGATGTAATCCTGTTGTTGACACCACATGTCACTGGTATTATGGGAATTCAGGTTACATAACAGAGATGGGGAAGTTTAGAGTAGCCCAAGAAGTAGAGAGTAAAATGAACAGGTCAAGGCACCTATTGCTTCTATTCTATCCCAGCAATCCCATACATGTTGCAAGACCTGGAGCTTTTACAGACTTCAGCTGATATGTAAGGTCAACTTATGCTTTCCCTCATTCTGACTCATTATTATACACCCCTTGTTATGGCTGAACGTTTTTAAAATGGATAAAGTAGCTTGTCACGGTAAAAGTCACATAACTACCTCATTCGTATCTCCCCTGACCAAAGGCCTCTTAAAATGGTTGAAGACAGAGAAAGTCTATATATCTCATCAATGATTCAGCTTTCACTTAAAGGAACAAACACCCTTACTTCAGTCTGCCCAGTCTGTGTCTACGACACTAGTAACATCAGTAAGAATACTTAACAGTCATATAATCCACATGCTACATGTCAGTATAAGTCAGCAGCTCAGCTCAAGAACCATAGCTGACTAGAGCTCATAGAAGACGGTTGATGATGCATGCATCATCACTTGTACACTTTTCAGACTCAGAGTGTACTCTGAGTACACTTTTCAGAGTAAGTAAATAAATAAATAAAAAAAAAGTTCTTAATAAGCAGTTCAAATGCTTCTTGCAACACAACTGGAAATAGTGCCAACCAGATGGAAAAAAGCACAAATGAAGATGTGGTCTCCAGAAATTGTGTCCCTGCCAAACAGTCAAATAAAGAGGAATACAATTCCTCTCAGCGATGGGACAAAGAAAAGACAGTATTCGTTGCGGTTGTCACTATAGGCTGCTATGAGCTTATGCCTCTGCCTTCCATTTTGATACATTTAATTCCTGTATTTTAGCCATTCTACTTTCACAAGCTGACACTTCTGGTTGTTGGTGATATACAACACTAATAAGGCCAAATCAGTCTGCATGTATTTACAACATCTGAGTGTGATCACAGATGTGAGGGTTGATTGCTACTCTGCCATATGCATCAGCTCGCTTGTTTAAGATGACTATTTCATCTTGTCTTCTGTTCTTTTTCTGACTTTCCCTCATCCCAAGATACAGATTTTCTGTATTAGCGGCACTTGCAGGTTCCCCTCTCACACACATACTGCCTTTGAACAGTTTTTCTTCTAGATCTGTTATTTTACTATGAAGTCATGCATGTAACAGTAAGATACCCTGTGCTCTCATAACAAAGTCTCAGAGGGCAGAATTCATCTACCAAATGTGAAGCCTCATTTGGCGTCTCTTTCCAGGCAGTCAGCAAAGTCAGTAGGCATTTGGTGGATTGATATATCGTGTTCTAAAGTGGATATCTAAAATAAGTCAGAAGACTCATGACCTGTGATAGCTTATTTTTCCTCACTGATTATAAGCTAAACATAAGGTGACTAGCCTAACTGCATATACCTACACAGAAAACACCTAATTACCTGAGGCATCTATGACCACTGGTAATTAAGTCTAGGGTATAAAATGGTTACGCATAAGAACCTAAATTCTCCACAGTATTCTTATTTGATGAAAGGCATTGATTCCTCTTGACAATTTTGTTTTTAAACAGTTGTTGGGGGATCTTAAATCTTAACAGTGAAGTGCTGAATGGAATGTTTTTTTTCACTGGTTTTAAAGGCCTGAAGTTTTAAAAGTGCCTGATTGTCTTTTAACCAAAAGCTTGCATGCTTGTCTATAGTTGGGCAATGTAGGTGCTTAATGTTAAGCTTGGCATTTGGCAAGTGTGAGGCAGTGGAAAATAATGGTCTGATATTGTCTGGATTTTTCTTAGGGTCACGTGGTGTTTTTTTTCCGACAGACCCCATGGTTACTCAACCTTGAGATTATTTTCTTGCAAAAAGATGTAGTGGGCTGACAGTGCTGTCTAATTTCAAATTTTATTACCTTCTTGTAACTTTTAATGAGAATTTAAACCCTTAAATGCCAGATTTTAGGGTATATTTAGATAAGGTTAATGATTTAGTCTGGAGTTATTTTCTGATGGGTATGGAAACTGTGAAGAGCAGCCAGTTTACGTTGTTCCCAGAAGAATCACTGTTGCGACTGGACCTCTGGTTATTTCAAAACAAAGAAGGTCATCTGCAGGCATATTATTATTACATTCATTGACAGGACAGCAGAACGGTTATGCTGATACACCAACTTTACATATGACAAAAGCTATAATAATTTTGAATGTGCCTACTCTAAAACCCTAGGCAGATCATCCTGGTTTACTTTAGTTCTATAAGGGAAGCAAAGAAAGAATAAGGGGCCTGAGGGGTCAAAGGAAGAAGTCTCTAGTCTCTCACATTGCTACATGTGGAAACTGTGACTGTCCGGAAGACCTACTTAAAGAAACAGAGGTCATAGTCACGTAGCTGTATGACTGCTTAACGATAAGCAGTATTAACTGCATTTCAGACCTGTCTTGTTGCACAACTGTAACTTCTCCAGTTTACTAACCTAGGAAGACTGTGCCGATAGCTATTTCTGTTGTCTTGCGTGTCTGTTTTCATGCAAATATGCCTACCACATATGATTGTGTCAACTTTTATATGTATCAGCCAGACGCCACTCTAAGAAGTTTATGACTGCACTATATTTAAAGAAGTGTTTTCTCAATCTAGGTTTAGAGACAATGCTTAAGCAGACTTCAGCCATAAAATAAAGCCATTTGTCTTCATTGTTTGAACAGATATGAAATCATTTTAACATAGACCCAAGCAGATATAAAAATAATTTATAGCTATCCAACCAATTGAGAAAACTAAAGTGACAAAGGCAAATTATATATTCACATGTACATCTTAATTGTAGGCCTTTTTTACTTTAAAAATACCTTTTTTCAGCAATGCTGATAAATGTTCCCTTCCCCTTGGGAATCCTCATCTTAAAAGCTATCCTGAAGGTACATAACATAAGGGCTTTCTTTCTCAGACTAAGTAGAAGCTGCTCTGGTTGCACAGCAATAATGTTCCTTGCACTGAATAGGTCATTTACACAGGATGAGTGGATTTTCAACGGAAGTCTCTTTTGTTCTGGGTAAGACTTCAAAACCAAAGTGCTAAATAATCTGAGGACAACACTCTTCTGGTGGTGCCTCTTTAAGAAGTCCAGGCTTCGCTGTGATGCTTGTGGAATCAGATCTAGTGGGCATGGAGTCACTCAGGTGATATACATTCCGTAATCATTATGGTACCCCTTGAGGTGAATTAAACACAGGTTTGTGCTTAAATATAAATATAAAATAATGAACAATGCATTACGCAGAGTCCTACTACCACAAGTGGTTCTATAAGGAGCCTACAAAGATGTGTCTCAAGCTGATTCCTTGTATACACTTGCACCAACACCAATCCTGTGAACAGTCGCATGAGGCACCTCAGCCCAGTCCAGCTCTGTTGCCCAAAGGTGGTCCCTGAGCGCATGCATTCCAGGGTGGCTACAAGATAATGCTTCAGCTGTTTCTTATCACCAAGGGAAACTTCAGTCCCTTGCTGGGAGTCCTTCTGTCTCTGGCATTCCTGCTTCCAGCAATTTTAACTCCTGTAGTCGGCTTTTTTGCCTTCCATGCCAGATTGTTCCTTGGTCACAAATTACCACTGCTGAGCAGTAACAATTTGAACTCCCTCTACATACAAGTAGCTGAATATCTGATTTATAAATTATGATGAGGTACAGGGAACCACTGTTCAGCTGCAGCTACCAGGCATAACTTCACTTTTCAGCATCAATGTGAGTCATTAGGAAGAAGAGCCAAAATCAGTGCTTTGACATATGTTATCTCAATGTTCAATCCTGTTTCAGTGTTCAGTGTTATTTCCCATGCTATTTCAAGGGGAAATAGCTATGTCGATGCTACTACCCCTCTCAATTTAATTTCATATACTTTTATTGAAGAGAAAATAAAACAGGGTTATTTCTGCTGTAGAGCATACAATAACAAGCATACCCACTACCAGTCCCTTCAAACTGTTAGAGTTATAGTGCATAGAATCTATTTCTTATCAAATATGTGTGTGATGCTTTTCTAGATATACATTCTAACCACTTTGCAGTATCAGCTGCATTACAGGGACAGAAGTGGTATTTTACAGCCTCTATTTATGTAGAAATCAGACTATATGATCTGAAGAAAGCCCATTTGAGTTCATAAAACATACTTGTGATTTTATATTACCCATAGAAAGTATATTATTTTCCAAAAGCAAAGTAGTACTTTATTTCTAGATGTGGAAGAAGACACATGTGAAGCTTCCAAGAGAAAACACTTCTGCCGCTTCTCTGCAGCTTGTACTGCAGAGAACATGACATGGCCAACAGCATGGAGAGATCACAAACTGCTTTTTAAAAAGTATCGTAAGTGTAACTACATGAAGTGCATTGCTGCAAACAGCACAACAATGAGCAGCTCCTTCACAAAAATTGAGTTGCAAGAGAGAATAACCAACATGGATTAGAACAGAAATAGGCTCAGTTATATGAAATTTATATGTGTGGGTTTTGGCTAGTTTTGGTTTCAGTATCTAGATGTGTTGGGTTGACTGTGGCTGGCTGCCAGGTTCTCACCAAGCCACTCCCTTTCCTCAGCAGGACTGGGGAAGAAATATGAATAAAAACTCGTGAGTCAAGATAAGGACAAGGAGGCCACTTGCCAGCTACCGTCACAGGCAAAACAAACTCAACTTAGGGAAATTAATTTAACTTATTGCCAATTAATAACAGAATAAGATAATGAGAAATAAGAAGAAAACTAAAAGCACCTTTCTCCCACCCCTCCCTTTTTCCCGGGATCAACTTCAATGCCAACTCTTCTACCTCCTCCCCAAAACGGTACAGGGAAGTAGGGTGTGGAGCTTGTGGTCAGTTCATAACTTTTTATCTCTGACAATCCTTCCTCCTCACAGGCTTCCCCTGCTCCAACGTGGGGGCCCTCCTGCAGGATTCAGTCCTTCATGAACTTCTCCAATGTGGATCCTTGCCTCGGGCTGCAGTTCTTTACAAACTGCTCCAGCATGGGTCTTTCCACAAGGTACAGTCCTTCAGGAACAGACTGTTGTTGAGGGGGTCTTCCTTGGTGTCACAGGTCCTGCCAGAGGACCTGTTCCTGCATTTGCCCCTCTCCACAGGCTGTAGTTCCTGCCAGGAGCCTGCTCCGGCATGGAGCCATCCACAGGCTGCAATGGGGATGTCTGCTCCTCCATGGTCCTCCATGGGCTGCAGGGGGACAACTTGTTTCATGATGGTCTTCCCCATGGGCTGCAGGGGAATCTCTGCTCCAGTGCCTAGCGCACCTCCTCGCCCTCCTTCTTCGCTGACTTTGGTGTCTGCATAGTTCTCTCTCTCACATATTCTCACTCCTCTCTCCCAGCTGTTGCTGCACAGCAGTTTTATCCTTTCTTAGATACATTATCACAGAGGCACTATCGACATTGCTGACTGGTTCAGCTTTGTCCAGCAGCAGGTCTGTCTTGGAGTCTACTGAAACTGGCTCTATCATACATGGGCACAGCTTCTTGTGTCTTTTCACAGTAGCCATCCCTGCAGTCTCCTCTGCTACCAACACTTTGCCATACAAACCAAATACATTAAAACTATTTGGGGTTTTCTGGACATATTCTGATTAGTTATTTTGAAATATGAGTGGTAACGTCATTTAGTTCTGTGAATTATTGAGAGAGCTGGAACTGTTTANTCTACTGAAACTGGCTCTATCATACATGGGCACAGCTTCTTGTGTCTTTTCACAGTAGCCATCCCTGCAGTCTCCTCTGCTACCAACACTTTGCCATACAAACCAAATACATTAAAACTATTTGGGGTTTTCTGGACATATTCTGATTAGTTATTTTGAAATATGAGTGGTAACGTCATTTAGTTCTGTGAATTATTGAGAGAGCTGGAACTGTTTAGCCTAGAGAAGAGAAAGCTCAAGGGCAATGTTTACAATGTGTACAATATACATAATGTGTACAATGTGTACAATGTCTGTAATGGCTAAAACACCTGAAGGGAGGGTGCAAAGAGGAGAGCACCACTTCTCAGCGCTGCTGATACAATTTCTCTGTATTCCTCCCAGGCTACCTGTCCCTGCTTCCAGCCTCTATAGGCTTTCTTCTTCTGTTTGAGTTTTTCCAGATGCTCCTTGTTTTTCCATGCAGACCTCCTGGCATTTTTGCCTGACTTCATCTTAGCTGGAATGCATTGCTCCTGAGCTTGGAGGAGGTGATCCATGAATATTAGACAGCTTTCTTGGTCCCCTCTTCCCTCCCGGGCTTTATCCTACAGTACTCTACCAAGCAGATCCCTGAAGAGGCCATGAAGTCCAGGGTAGCGAGCTTGCTGTATGTTCTCCTCCCTGCCCTAAGGTTCATGAACGGTACCATCTCATGGTCACTGCAGCCAAGGCTGCTCTTGAGCTTCACATTCCCCACCAGCCCCTCGTTATCAGTGAGAACAAGATCTAGCATAGCATACATCACCTTGTTAGCTTCTCTATCACTTGGAGAAGGATGTTTTTCTCAATGTATTCACAGAACCTCCTGGATTGCTTATGCTCTGTTGTGTTGTCCCTCCAACAGATGTCTGGGTCCCCCATAAGGACCAGGGCTTGTGAGCGTGAGGCTTCTCCTATCTCTCTATAGAGGGACTTATCCACTTGGTCTTCCTTGTTAGGTGGCCTGTAGCGGACCCTGACTGTAACATCACCTATCCTTTTGTTACCTTTAATCATTACCCATAAGCTGTCAGTTGATTCCTACATAGTTCTATCGTGTTTTCTTGTGAAATGCCTTTAGTTGACAGTAGGCACACAAACAGGGTTTGAAGCTACTAGCGTATATAACCATAGCTAGTACATAATTACTATGATGTGATATATAAATATAACTTGGATTCTCTTAACTTCAGTTATGGAATATCTGGGTCTAAAACTTGGAATTTTACACCTGCTCTAAATTCTACATGAGGACAAAAAGTAGAAAATCCCTGTATTGATTGAAGCATATTCTTATTTTGATTGCATTGCACTAGTGCAGTAGTCAAATTACTCTATAGATAATCAAACTTGTTAGATTACTAACTTGTTCTACTTTCCCCAAAAGCTTAAAAAGACTCATTGACTTCCCCCTTACCAAATCACAGAATGTTAAGGGTTGGAAGGGACCTCTACAAATCATCTGGTCCAACCTTCCTACCAGAGCAGGTTCACCTACAACAAGTTGCACAGGATGGCGTCCAGGCGGGTTTTGAATGTCTTCAAAGTTGGAGACTCCACCACCTCTCTGCGCAGCCTGTTCCAGTCGTCTGCCACCCTTAAAGTAAAGAAGTTCCTCCTCGTGTTGAGATGGAACTTCCTATATTCAAGTTTGTACCCGTTGCCTCTTTTCCTATCACTGGGCACCACTGAAAAAAGACTAGCCCCCTCCTCCTGGCACCCTCCCTTTAAGTACTTGTAGACATTTATGAGGTCCCCCCTCAGCCTTCTCTTCTCTAGACTAAAAAGACACAACTCCCTCAGCCTTTCTTTGTAAGAATGGTAATCCAGCTCCCTAATCATCTTTGTGGCCCTTCACTGCACCGTCCCCAGCCTTTCCTCATAAGAATGAT
>VZSF01005695.1:0-34964 GCA_013398295.1 Chionis minor
TTCTATGATTCTATGAAAGCTGTAAAATATATTGGCTTTGGTAGGAACTCCTTATCTCAACATAATACTAATTTGAAGAATTACACTAGTACAAGCCACGCATGTACCTGAGACTTAAGCAAATGGAGGCTGAATTTAGTTTTTTACTGTGCTTGCAACTCAGGGAGAAATGATTTTTTCCATTACATTTCATCATAGCACGCCAGCTCTTTCGCCGCTCTCACAATCATCATTCCTGCCATCATTTGGATTTTCTCCTCCCCCATGAAAAGAAATCTCAGAACTCTTACGAATCGTTTCCAAGGAGCGTTACAAAGAGTACATGTGAAATTATACCGGAAATTCAGCTTGTAAAACAATCATCCTTTCTTTAATGGGACCTTGC
This sequence comes from Chionis minor, assembly GCA_013398295.1. NCBI lineage: Eukaryota > Metazoa > Chordata > Aves > Charadriiformes > Chionidae > Chionis > Chionis minor. The sequence continues at coordinate 386 of VZSF01005695.1, forward strand.
ATCGAGTTTCAAATGACAGGCTTTTTTTTTTTTTTCTTATACGACAACACAGAGATAATTGCAACCCTAATTCTAATTACGTTTGCTTTCACCTGCAGAATAGGATCTGTTCTTAAATAGTCTATAAAATGTCAACGGTCGACACTGTAAACCGCTGTTTATGTAACAGCAAGTAGCAATAAATAGAAGAGAGGGTTTCACACAAAAAGATGAAACAAAGTAGTTAATTATTAAAATTAAATCTGGTGGGGTTTTTATTCACATAAAAAACAAATATACTGATTGAAAAACATACAAAGCTTTATCAAAGTCAAGCTATATTCCTTCTAACAATGAAACATAATAAATATGCGTATAAAATAGAACCTTTTTTCAGTTGAATTTTTAAAAAAATTAAAACTTTCAGTATAAAAAAAAAAATCTTAAAACATGCTACTGTGCTTGAGAATTGAGTCTATATAATTACATCTCCCTAAGTCCTTCCAGCATGTAGACGTGTGTGTGTGTGCGTTAGGTAGTACAATGCTCTTCTTACAAGCGGAAGTGCTCTGATCTGTAGTTTTCAGGAAAATGTCAGTTCAGTAGCCATTCAGTACCTCTACTTGCCAGTTTTCTCCAAAACCCATTCAATCACCTGGGAAAATAAATGAGAAAACAAACAATTTACATAACTCCAGGTTCTAAGAATATCTCATACATGTTACCAATTCTTTCTTGATCACCACCTGCGTGGTGTTTCCTAAACAGGATTTGAAAATAATCCATGCAAAAGGAGAAAGAGTTGTTCACAAAGTGAGAGGATACAGCGTTACCCCAGAATTGTATTTCATTTTACAGAGTGCCTTGCCTTTACAGAAAGGAATTTTTAGATACCCTGAATCGAGCTACTTCACCGCACTCGCTCCATGTACCAGCAACAAGGTGCACACGCAACGCTTAAGCAGCTAGTGTTCCCAGCACAAAAAATTCCTAAACCCATAGAGGAAAGAATAAAGGATAATTTGCGCTCTGCCATAATAATCTACCGCCATTATTACTGCTGTTTCCCAAACAGGTAAACAGTTGTTCAAACCACTAACCAGTCCTGGGCAATGACACTTTTTATAATGTAGTTTCAAACTGTTCGCCAATAGAGGGCGAGGTGGGCAGCTTAAGAGAGGCCCCATTTTAATGTGTCGTTTCCCGACAGCAAACACGCATGAAACCACCAGCCGGCCGCCGCAGAGAAAGGCAGTGGTGAGAAACAGTGTGTAAGGAGTGTCCCAGTTCTACACCAAACACCACCACCCATGTCGTTTTTGAAACCTTATGATCCGTAGGAGGCAATTCACAAGGGGCCACAATACGGAACACAATAAATACTGCTCTCGAAGAACAAATTCTGTGAGTGTCTAGCAGCTTTACTTAAGAGTTAGCGTTTTCTTATTTAACTATCCCAGTCCAAATCCTTCCATTTAATTTATGATTTAGAAAACTGTACTCTAAACGTGCAAGGTACTTTTTTTTTAAAAATAAATCAGAGAGTCACTTCAGCATGTTTTTCAGAATTTAAATCAGAGTTACTTAATTTCTGACAGGAGTATTTACTCCTGTCACTGGCTCTGTGCTACTGTTCACCTAAGTCCCACCTGACGCACAAATAAGCTCATCTAATATCCCTTGTGGTTAGTTACTCCCAAGCTTAAAATTACTCATTTTCATTGCTTCTTTAAGAAATTTATTTCTTTTTACAGATCCATTTGCTTCCTAACCTTTGAGAAGAAATGTTATTTCCTTCCTTATTTTAGGGAAAGAAGAATTCCCTAAAAACCCAGGCTTCTCTCAAAAGAAGAAAAATCTCATCTCTGCTGGTTTTTTTGTTTCCCAGTGATGTGGAAACATTTATTGCCTTCATTTCCATTCCTCACAGTGGCAGCTATAACTAGAATACCACTTAAAACCTGAATCTATGCAACTGGAAATGTTACCATGGGACCATTGAGAGAAAGTTTTTGTGAGCTCAGAGAGTGAAAGGAGACCCATCAGCCAAAGGAACGTGTCTCTTCATCTCTAAAAGCTATGGACTAAACCATCCTACAGCCAACCTGCCACAGCTACATTTATCCTTCACAAGTTACAGGAACAAATAAACAAACGGTCTTACCTGCTTAGCATTGTTGTTTGCCGTTTTCTTCATTTCATCCAGAAGTCCTCTAGAAGTTTTAAGATCCTAAATATGAAACACAAAGCCACAGAAATTAGCAAACTCTCATGCTCACTCTGATTTGGATTATAAGAGCCCTAATAACCAGGGGAGAAGTTACCCTTTTATCACCTTGTTCAGAACCACATGAAAATTATTTGATTTTTTTTTTTTAAAGAAAAAAATCTATTCCAGTGGGTTGCAGCTTTCCCTACAGCAATCCAAACCTAGTATTTAAGCGTGCAACTGTGTCACACTTTTCTTAACCTTCCACACACTTCCAGAAAATAAACTTTTTTTTTCCCCCTTAAGTAATAATATCCAAAGTTCTTACAGTGTTGATTGAAGTTTTATTTCTATATAACCATGGAAATCAACCATGCAATTAGAGTGCAATACAGAGTCCTGGCAAAGAACAGAGAAGAGGACACAGAGAAAGAAAATTAATGAAAGAAAGGAAAAGCTTAGAATGGCTTGTCTGTTTTGCAGTCCCATTAGCCCAACCTAGTCCACTCTCTTAAAGCAAGGACATAACTTTGCCTAAAGAGAAAGAAAAAATAAGAAAATTCAATTACTACCTGTCTCAAAAGGAAAATGATACCTATGATACTATGCTTACGAAGCAGGCAGCACAGAAAAGGATTTAAAGGGCTCCTACAGACTTGGGGCTTCAAGATCATTCTGGACAAAACTGTGCTACACCTCCCTCTAGCTCAGCTTTCTGAAGGACAGGGTCAGTGCCGTCCTCTTCCTCTTGCTCTCCTACTTGTAATGGCACTGTGCACCCCTCTGATTTGCTGTACTCACTCATCCCTACACGCAGCTCTTTCTGATTTTGGATGAGAAGAGCTTCCTTCAGGGCGTATTTCAGAGATTTTGGGAGTGCTTACAGAATGACTGTAACTGTGTTCTAATTATTTAAGACGTTGGTTCTCATCAGCAAGATATTATGACCTTATCACTCTCTACAACTATCTAAAAGGTTATAGCGAGGTGGGGGCAATATCTTCTCCCACGTGACAAGCAATAGGACAAGAGGAAATGGCCTCAAGTTGTGCCAGGGGAGGTTTAGGTTGGATATTAGGAAAAACTTCTTTACCAAAAGGGTTATCAAGCATTGGAAGAGGCTGCCCAGGGAGGTGGTGGAATCGCTGTCCCTGGAGGTATTTAAAAGACGGGTAGACGTGGTGCTGAGGGACATGGTTTAGGGGTGGTTTTGGCACAGGTTTATGGTTGGACTCGATGATCTTGAAGGTCTCTTCCAACCCAGGTGATTCTGTGATTCTATGATATAATTGTCCCTGTAAGCATTCAGCCCTCTTCAAGTGCAACTTCATTTAGCTCAAATCACCTTTACTGAAGTTGACTGAGTTAGTTCACAAACAGTGCTGGCTAAATGCAGGCAAATGAACAGAAACAGCAGCTCAGCTTGCGAGCAATAGCTTTTAAACGCCCTGGACTGTAATTTAACTCGATTTTGTGTCCAGACTAAGTAACATGGGCTCAAGCATTGACTCATGAAGTCTCCTAGGCACTGTGGAAATAATTCTCATCTCCTTCTAAAAATTAGGTTGACGGAATTCTACACGGCGCTGCCAGCCGGTGTGTGTTAGAGAGCTGTGTACATTTACCATGCATTTACGTGTCAGGGAACCAGAATTTCTGAGTCGGTGGCGTAAGCCGCCCGTGGAGCCGTCTGCCTTAGAACAAGGGAGAAGCTGAGCTGTCCCAGCTGTGGCTGGGGACGGGGACAGCTACAGCACCGAGGGAGCTATAGTTTAAGCACGACAGTATAACCCAACCTGGCCATTGCTTTAACGTGTTATCTCACATAAAAGACTACTGCTTTATCAGGGTTAAAAACGAATAAACAACCAACAAAATATATTCTAAAACTAGCTTCTGTGTCTGACGAGTCCAAAGGTTTATCCCCACACTCTACACAAAAGCACACCATTAGGAAATATTAGCTTAATCAAGTCTGAATATGCCACAGTTCGTCTCAAGTCTTATTCAGGAATGGATTCACTTAACTAAGAACAAATAACTGTAAGAGCGTGTCGTCTAGTTACCTTTAAGTAGAACTTTGATATCTCAAACAGACGCTGGCTGCACGATGCAAAGCACTTGTGGTCCTCTGCAATTCCGTGTTTTTGAAGAGTCTTAGCAACAACCTCCTTCAGCATCTTGGGAACAACAGAAACACGCTCAAAAATTCATCCCAATTACTGGCATGAAAAATTGTGCAAGGGAAGGGGGGAAAAAAAGAAAAAAAAAAAACTAAAAAAGAACATCTGATCTTTTTTGATCTCGCCTCTGTCTTTAATCCATTGGCCAAATGCTGCCAAACCCACTGTCCAAATTTGGGAAGAGTTATTTAACAATCTCTTTCCATTTCCTTCATCTCAAAAATTAAGAAAATGCTTACATGTCAAAGCGGTGTAAAGAATCAGTGAATATGCACATGGTGCTTGGAAGACAGAAAGAAACTGGTAATGGTTTGGGTTTTCTAGTCTCCAAAATACTATATATAAAAACGTTTTCTTGTATTCATATTCTTGTTTGACAAACCCATATTAAAAAAATAATTAAACAAATCAAGACACTGCAGTCAGATTAGAAAATTTACTCTGACAATCTTTACATCAGAGATGTTTAAACTTTGCTGTATGTCTGAATCAGTCACACCAATTTATGGTTACACGGCTCATCCCAACTTGCCTTTGATGATACGACATCAACATTCACGCAGTGTCCTCTCCAGCACTCTGAGATTAATTTGAAATTATTATCACTAAGCCAGAAACAGTTTTGTGTATTGTATTTTAAAAGTGGTATTTGTAATACATCCAGCTATTAATTAAACATTACTGCATCAAAGTATTTAAATGTTATCTCAATTAATGGACTTGTACAACGACTATTGGAATATCTCTATTCTTAGAATAGTCTGTTCTTCCACAATGGCTTTAACGCCACCCCAGCTGAAACCAAGACACCCCTCCAGCACAGATATTTCTTTGCTGCCTTTAGTTTTTATATTAATTTTCTAAATTTGGTAGCTCCTATTCATTGATATCCATTCCCACCTTTTTTGTTCCTAGATGTCACCTCTCCCAGCCTCAATTCCCTGGGCATGACATAATACTCCTCACATACTTTTTCATTCCTAGCTTCTGCAGCACTCTCCTCAGTGCTTTCAGGATTCACTTACACAAGCGAACGGCATGAAACTTCATAATAACAAATAGAAATGAAGACAGTTCACTTTGAGCTAAAAAATCAAAAAATTAAGTCACATGGAAAGAAGTTAAGCAGCTGTTTTTTCACTAAGCAAACAACATAGACTTTTACCCTTGTATGTTTCTGGGACCTTGATTCCTTAGCTGGCTTGGAAGTCTCAGATTCAGTTGCACTTATGCGACTTGCTGAGTCAACCTTAGCGGTTACTTTGTGGGCTTGACCGGGCGGTTTCAACGGCATCGAAGCTAAAGAAACTGATCTTTCAGAGCGATTCCTCGTTAGAGCAACCGCAGAGTGACTCCCGCTGCTTCCGCTTGCCTGAGAGAGGAGGGAATCGGTACTCTCAGATTTGGTTAGCCTGGACAGAAAGAAAAAACATAAAATACTTCTAGATAAAAAAAGTTTAGATTTTATACTGATTCTTTTGGTGCATTTGTTTCTGCTGTAGAGGCTGCTCCTGAGAGTATTAAGTACTGTAAATTTGTACATTCTTGCAAACAGCACCTGAAAACAGCAGACAGAATTCTATTATGTAACATTTTATTGTATTACAAGAATGCTTTTCTGACTGATTTGGTCTCTGATATGCAGACCCACTGCACCTCTGATAAAAACGTTCAGAAACAAACTGAAGAAACAAGATAACTAAGAAGAGCAACTCTTTGGAAGAAGGGATAGTTTTGCATATGCACCCTTCATCTAGACAGTGAGGAAGCGCAGAATTTGCTGGCCTCCACTCTTAGGATAAGACAAAACTTCTTGAAACTATCTAATTTCTTTTGGCCCTACAGTAGCTTTGCAATTCGTCTTTAACTATGGGAAGTTGGGTGTTACAATTCTACCGGAACTTTGTAATGCTTGTTCCTTCAAGTGTAAGAGCATCCGTAATCCTGGAACTCCAATTTCTGAAGCGCTAAGTACAATCGCACCTTCTTTTCTAATTATTCAGTAAGCTGCAAAAGATATGGATGTTCCTAAACCCATACCTCTGTTAAAGGATTACTGTGATTAGATTGCAGAGGGTATCAAATGGGAAAGAAGGAAGAAGTGAAGCAGAACAGTAAAAAGTGAATTCAGAAGTAGTGTTACGTAGCAGTTAATTTTTTATTGATGCAAAGAGCTTGCATCTTCAGAGTGAGGACAAGGTACAAAGGAAAGTCTGAAAAACTAGGCTTCCAGAAAAGACTTTAATAAACAAGGCTGACAATAAGTTTGAATTTTGGTAGGTCATCTTATACCTGCAGTCCTTTGGATTAGAAATTCAACAATTCTGTTTGTGCAGTGCTTGGCTTTCTAATCTTCAGTTGTTCATTTGTACTGCAAGAGCACTGACAGTTTCGGTCCTAGATGAGGCTATCTGTCATCTTTTCAAAGGCACTTGAGACTTTGCAAGATGCAACCCCAAATATCTTAAATAAAAGGTGCCTGTGCTGCATGGTTTTGATTAATCTAATGTTATCAATGGGAGGTCACACTTGAGAAAAGAAATGAACCTACAGAACACGATTAAACAACTAGAATATTTGTCTAGATAGTTTCACTACAAACATCTCAAGATGAAAGAAAAGATGCATTTCACAAAAGATTACTGAAATACTTCATGCTAAAGATTTATTTTATTCAGTGCATTACCTTTTCTTGGGATAAAAGCATTCCAAGTCTTTTGATCTGCATTTTAGCCTTGACACCTCTGTTTTGAATTCGCTTTGTAAAGCCTCTCCATCAGGGACACTTCCAGGCTCTGACAAGACCGCAGGAGATGGGAGAGGGCTCAAGACAACTGGCACAGGGCAGCATTCTTTGGTGCAAGTAGTCTGAGTTTCATAGCGAATAAGCCGAGTTTGAAGTTCAGCATATCCCACATCCCTCTCTAAGGCTCTTCTGTTATCTAGACAATATCTAAAATTGAAATTGGTGAGAAATCTGTGAGAGAAAGTCTCACTGTTTTATTACAATCAGAATAAAAACCAACAGAACAACTTTCCTGTAATCTCCAAAACTTTATTTGCTTAGACAGGTGTATTGTTCTGAAAGATACCTTAGAACAGCCCAGTAAATTAACACATGCCTGATGGATTTAGCTATATTTAAGTCTAACTCCAACGAAGAAGCAAAATCATATACTATTTGCAAGTCTACCCTCTGGCCTTACAAATAAGATTTCCATGGACATTAGCAGAATTTTTTCCTTGAACAATAAGCAACGGATTAGGATGCTGACAATGGATTTTTTTGCTCCTAATAGTCAGCTCTGTGTTACATTTGTATCATCAGTCTCTCTATTTTAGATTTTACTGGTTTTCGCATTCATAGGATCGTGGAATAGTTTGCGTTGGAAGGGACCTTTAAAAGTCATCTAGTCCACCCCCCCTGCAACGAGCAGGGACATCTTCAATTAATTCAGTCTGTATGTAACAGATGTACAGATGTTAACATGCTAACCAGCGTGAAACTCCAGAAAAGCAGCAATGAGGAGAGCTCTGAACCCAAATACGTGATGAACCCAGCACACCACAGTGAATACAGCATCTTCAGACCTCAGACCTTGCAACCACCCAACCAAACTTTGAGATCCACAAGATATCAGGTTACTAGATATAAAATGATACACTCTAATATGATCGTGCAATATGCCTCTGTTTCTTCCTGGGAGAATGCAAATGTCCTAGTCAAAAAACCCCAACCAAACCAAACAACCAACCTAAGATTTCTTTAGTGCATATGCCGTAAGAGAATCACATAGGAAATGCCTGAAGAAAACATCCCAAGGTAAAATATATGTAATTTGCAAGTTACCAGTGCTTCAGGAATCCCAAAATTCAATGATACTGACATAATTTTAGGAAGAGTCAGGTTATACCAAGAACTAAGTTGCTGTGAGATTGTACTAACTCAGTGTAACTGCAAGGAAGACAGGGCAAGTGAAGTGTTTTAAATGCTATATAGTATAGATTCTTTGCTAATTGCACTTTTTGGAAATGCAACTTTTAGCTTTGCCTGAGATAAGCACTGCTATATGAGAGCCACATTTTTTAAATGCTAAAAAAACAGGAGCATCACTGAACAACCACAAGCTTTCCAGCTTCCTACAGATGACAAACAGTAAGTGGTTTAATCAACCAAATCAAAAGAAGAAACTGTATTAAATATGGTGGAGCTGAAAGAGAACAAACGCACAGTGCTAACTCCATGAAATGTGAGATTACAACAATATGAAATGCATCTTAACTAACTTATATCTCGTTTAAATAATTTCTGAGATACTTTGCAAGAGACCAATGTCCAGTAACTTACAAAACCTCTACTGCAGAGAAAGACAAGACTGTTATCCAATATTATTCTGTCCTTTTCTTAACAAGCTTTCTGAACAATGTGAGCTACCTCTCAGCCCACCCTCCAAACTACTTAGCAATGTTTCCTACTTTTAGTACCTCTAGACATATTCTTTACCTTCATCTCTTAACACGGACTTATGTTAAACTGCTAGATCCGATTTTTCCACTTTCTTCAGAGTATTTTCATATGCAGGGAGAAATTCACTTTTCTAACAGCAGAACACTGAATCCATTTCTACAGCTGAGTGACACTTTCCACTCGAAAAAAATTCATTATCTGATAAGAGTAAGTTCTCTTAACTTACAAATTTCAAGGTATTTAATTTTCCTTATTTATATTCTCAGTCCCCTGAGTAATCACATCCCCTAAAAAGATAAAAATGTTTTTATCTTTAGAAGTTAAATTGCTGTTTTACTCTCTCTGCTTTAACGGCAATTACCTTCTCTTTGCAACACAGGATCCAAGTGTTTGGCACGGGTTCGTTACATCAGAAATTTGATTTAATCACAACTGTGACTACTGGTTTTGTTGACAAGACTTTACTTCCAAATATAAATACATCAGCTATGCAGATGGAAACGGCAATCACAACTGCATGGTACAAAGCACACCTGCTCCAAAAGACCATATGCTTCCTGTGGTCCTCCTGCCGCGATGGATTCTGGTTGTATAGCTCGGGGTTCCTCCCTTTCACACTGGTTTCTATCGTCTCACTCCCTCATTGCTAGCACATTCCCCTCACAACATTAATATGCCAGGGTCTCCCTCCTGTCCACAATATCCAGGCCTCCCTGTGGTCTCCACCTGTCATATTTTGCCACGAGAAGAGGCAGCAGGAGCTGCTGTGCCGAATCGGAATCCCCACGCACGCTCCCCGCTGAGGTCAGGCAGGTCAGCAAGCTATCGCATGCCATCAGAAAACAGCCAAGTGCTTTCTTCCCAGATTTGGGAGGACAAATCCGCATTTCTCCTGTCCACCCAGTTGCCTCTCTGTGCCCTTTGTTACACATCTCAAGAAGCTAACAGGCTCATGAGCTACCACTTAGAAAAACAGAAGAGACAGAGAGCTGAACAGATAGAATGACTGCTTCGCTTCCCTACAGAATGTGGCTAAAATTACCCGATATTAAACATAGGCTTAACCAAACTATTTGTGCAGTTGATAGGAGACAAATATACCAGCAGTATCATCAGTCACATTCCGATAATCCGAAAATGCAATTTTTAAGAGGCAGCAGAAATTTGCATGAAGACCAAACTGCCTATGCTCAGTACCCACTGCATTTCTTAATATATAGTGTTAAGACTCAGAGGCTGTCTACACAGAAGAGTTATGTTGAATTATTTACTCTCATGTTTGTGTATGTCCTTTTCCTCTTCTCAGTGACAATATTTATATTTTTCTAAACAATTTTTATACAGATACATTACAAGATGTTTCCCCATCTGAAGCTGTGACAAATAATGAACGCTGGCTGTCTGGCACTAAATACAGTCCTAACCATAGCAATCCCTTCGACGATTCTTACCACTCACACTTGCCTGCTGGTGTTGTTTTCAGGTTCCCTGCACGTACAGTTAGTTTTACAGCAGGTCTCATCAACCTCATGACTATTGGTCTGAAAGTGCCTACAATTTAATTAATATCCAAGTAGAAACTACACATGTAGTTCACTCATGTGCTGCTCCAGGGACTCAATATGTACTAAAGAACCCTCTTCCCCTTGCTACTCCTAATTCTGAGTTAACATTTTCAGAGAGACTGAGAATAGCTACAGCAGTACAACTTAGGAAAAAAAAAACCTAGAAGTTTTTAAATTACCATCAAGGCAGGTGTGTTGCAATTTAATCCATAAAATAAAGGTAAGAAAGGTTGAAATGGCATGTGCAAAGTTGTTCCAATGAAGGAAAAAGATATATGAAGTTTTGCATAATTAACGATCATGTTGCTTGAAATGTTTCTAATGATACCTTGACCAGAAGCTGAAAAATAATTTTGGGAAAAGAAGCCAGGAAACTTACTCAAGTCCATGATAATGGCACCCAGCTGCTTTTTCAAAAGGCAAACCTCTGAGTTTCCGAGGAGTAAGCTCTGGTGTCAAAAGGAATGTGTTTTCACTGAAAGGAAAAAAAGTACAGATCTATTTTAACCAATTACAGTCAGAAACAAATGCCTTGACATAGGAAGACCAAAACAGCGTGTCTTGTAGCAAAGCCCCTGGGGTACAGCATCAATGGAAAATTCTCACTTCAATAGAGATTTAATTTAAGTTCAACTAACTAATACCTACTGATCTGTTACTGTTACAGAAGTTCTTAGATATTTCAACCAGTTTAGAGGTCACTGCTCCAAATAATTTATCAATAAAACCAGGCAACTATAACCCCATTTCACAATTCTATTACCCAAGTAGCAGAACAAACCAAGAGGAACCAGGAACTGACCTCCCATAATCACTGAATTCCTTCCCTTTAGCTTCAGGTTGTTGTCTCCCCTAAGTCACCTTTCCAAGGCTTCATACCTAACCACTTGTCTCCTGCGAGACTTGAATTCCAGCTAGTAACTCTCTGCAACTAAACCACATGAATGTATCTGACAGTATTTCAACAGAATAAGCGATAGAAAGACAGACAGAAAAAGCTTGCTGCCAGATCCTAGCATACCCTATAAAGTCACATCCCAATTATCTCTAAAGAAGGGAAGAGATGAAGGCAAGATGTAGCAGTATCTGAAACTTACACATTGCTTCAAGTTTTATTCACATAGACTGTCTCTGCACCATTAGCACTGGAAGAATTATCTAGGAAAAACATCCAGGGAAGATGCAATACTGAACCTAGCAAGATGGCCATTTAGAAAGACTGTCAGGCAAAACTCTAATCTATCAAATCTCTATTTAAGCTCAAACATGGAAAACAGGTGAAAACTCCTTTAATTCACCAGTCTCTCTTAAAAACTCTTTTTTCCTTCTGTTGGTCAGGAAAATCTTTGGGTCTGTAGTCACTGTGCTTGAACATCTCCTGTGCAAAGCTGCTAATTAGTCCAGAGAATCTAATCAGAGCACCTGCTATGGGGGCAAGCAGCTAGTAGTACGGAGTTCTGCTGGACACAACCGTAACAGCAAGCTGGTATGTCAGAAAGGGATGGTTCACCATCTCCCAGACAACAATCTAGCTATGGATTTTCACAGGTTTTCTGGTTTCTTTTTGGACCAAGCAGAATACATATATACAGTATAAGTTATTGGCAGACCTTGTAGCTTTCAAGCAAAAACATTTAGTCTGCTTTATCTGAATTTTGGCTTTATACTTCCCTTAGATAACCAAGATTTCTAAGTATTATGAGAGATACTCACACAACAGTAATGTACTACAAAGCAAAGGTTTCATCATCCCACTTCCTCATAATAACTGGCAGAAATCCAAGCAAACCCCCTCAAATTCGGACCTCACGCACCTACAGCTCAAAACAAATCACTCAAGAGAATCAAAGTATTCTATGCTATAAAGCTTCTTTAGAGGCTTTTGAAAAATCAGGGATTAAAACCCCATTTTTGTAGTGGACAAGTTATTCACTTCTTTCCCACACAAATAATTGGAATGAAGATATTTTACATTATAGCCAAAATCTTAAATCATCTGCATTCATTAACTAACAACTCTGTAGGAGACTCTCAAATCTTCACAGCATATTTTCTAACTTGCTTGAATTCTCCACTCAAAACATCTTTGAGTTTCAAAACTCCAGTAAGTATTTTACAGAAGTCTCCAAACTCCTACAGAAGTCTCCAAACTCCTACAGAACCTTTCCCTCACACAAGCCCTCTTAATTTATGACATATAATGAAGTCTAAAAAGAATTGAGGGCTGTACCAAATAATTCCACTATATATTCTATTACTCAGCATTAAAGAGCTCAACAAATGTAACTCTAGTGACTGTAAAGGTTGTGTTGCTTACCTAGCAGCCTATAACACACTGCACAAATAGCATAGGCTCTGCTTCTACAAACACTATCTCTCACTTTTTTATAGGTTGGCCTTAACTCTAACAGACATTCAGATCCTGAAAATTACTCCATTAACTCCTTGTATCAATCTTCTTGCTAAAAAAGCAGTGGTGAGTACACTAATACTTCCTAGCAGACACACTAAGGGTGAATACTCACAAAGCAGTCAGAGGAGACCAGCTTCCTTTAAGAAGCACTTTACCACATAAGAATATAGATAGGAATGCTGGGCCAGCATGACATGAGACAAACGCAGTTAAATGGGCTAGCTATCGCCCGTTTTACTCTTTAGTTGTCTTCCCACCTAGTCTCCCCTCCACTGAATGAAAGAAATCACACCAATAAAATTAAAGTTCTGCCACAGTTAACTTCTTTGCTAGAACTACTCTTTTGGAAATGGACACGTAAGGTGGCGGCAGCCTGTAGCACAGCCTAGTGGTAAAGGTCTACTGGCACACTTTTGCTCATCAGGTGATTATTTTGTTATTTAAACGCATAGGACCAACATCACCTCTGGCCACTTCAGACTCTGAAAGAACTAATAAGACTGACTGGGGGACTGTAACAGTTCATTTCACTGCCAGGCAGGTGATGCAAGGATGTTGCAAGTTATGAACTCAAACCCAGGTAGGCCACTCTGAGACACTCATTCGGTCGTTGTTCACATTTCCCTATATCAGTTCTGAGTATGGTCTCCAGTGGTTTTAATATGCCGGATTCATACCGTTTGGGAATTTGTAGTGGCTGAAGATCACCAACAGGTAGCCCTTCTGGTGTGAAATATTTCAGTAATTCTTTCGCATCAAGCAATGTCAGTGACTCCCGCTGGCTGTCTTTATGCCCCAGCAGTTGCTCAGAGGAATGTGCAAACATGGAAACTCTGAAAACAGGAAACAAAAAAAAAGACCAATCTAAGAACTTTTTTTTTTCTTTTCAATGTAGTAATCTCGTTGTATTAAAAATAAAAATCACTGCTAGTCTGGAGCAATTAAACATATTTACAAAGTAAAACGAACAAGGTTGCTCCTTGAACATTTACATGAATGTTCATAATGAAGTATATTTGATGCAAATTCTCTACCATCCTACCGAAGAAAGTAATTTCCTCAAGATTTTATAGCTTAGTTATGAAACAGAACATGGGAAGAGCATTCTTCATTCCTTTTTTCCATTTATGGACCTGTAAGATCAAAAATTAATTCCCATTCTAAAAAAAAAAAAAAAAAAACCCGAGACATATGATAGGCAGCAAAAGAATCATAAAGCCACTACTGCATGCAACTCGCCACTCTATTTTTTAGTGTCTTCAATCAAGTACAGCAAAGTTCTCTCTTCTCCACTGGTGAGCAACATTCTGTACACTGATTCAGGATAAGCAGAAGACAACCAGTTCAGAATACAATGAAATAAACATTAACTGGCTATGAAACAGAAAGGTCCTTCAGGAAGCTTTTCAAAAGCTAATTAGAAGGAAGAAATTTATCTGCTTGAGAAACTAATAACAATAATAATAACATCAACAATAATAATAGTAATTCCCATAAGAAAGCAGAGATCTAATGTGAGAATTAATGACATGCAGAACTCCAATCTAAGCCATGGCCAACTGCGGTATTTGAGAGACAGAAATGGGGATGGAAGTGATTAAGAAAAAGGCAGTTGGACACCTGGCTCTAAAGGTCTGTCAGCAAAAACCTTAAGACCCAGTGAAGATCATTAAGTATTATATAAAAGCAAGAGCTAAACTGAAATCAATAGGCTGTATTAAGTGACACAAAGGTCTACAGCTTTCATTTAAACAGCACTGAAGGAAAAACAAAACTAAATATAAATTACAAACATAAAACCAACAGGATCATCTATTTTCAAGTTATTTGAAACCTGATACTAAGTCCTGACTATTTAGGAAATATGAGGAAATTAGAAATACACTGTACATCCTGACAAAAACTGCCATACTATCTTTATTATTTATGCCCCAGGACATGCTGGGAGCAAAAAAAGCTTTTGTTTGTTCTTCTACTATAGCTACTAGTTTCTAGTAATGCCATGTTGGAAACTGAGTTTTGGAACGTTACTTTTAGCTAAAATTCAGCTGCGTTTTATCGATAAAAATCAAAACAATACTACTTTAAATACCAAGAAAATATACCTTCAGAAATTGACAGAAACTTAGTTTTAGCCTTAAACAACGTCTCCTATGAAAGACTATCAATATATTTGAAAACAGTTTACAAAGTGACTGTCAACGTAGACAGTTCCTCTATAGTGATGGTCAATGGCCACTACAGAGAAAATCTCCAGTATTTAACCATTACCTCATTTTTTGTTTGTTTTTTTCGAAGTTTTCCAAATTCTGAAGAACATGTCTTTCTGGCCACTCCAATGGATTTGGCTCCATTAAATCAGATTCTGCAAGAAATATACGGTGGATAACCCTTAATAAAAGTAAAGAATCTAACTCTTTAAAGAAACATATATACATATGTTTACATATCCCTTTTTACATATGTGTATGTCTATACATTCCTTTTTTGAATATATAAATACATATATAAAAGTATATAAATATAAGGAAAACCTGCCTGGTGCTATGATCAGAAATGTTTTTTGCATTTTTTTTTGTCAAAGAAAAGAAAGGAAATCAGTAATGCAAGGGTAATTTCAGATTGCAAAAAAGCCTTGAGTGCTGCTTTACTTTTCCTTCTATTTTTCCCTCTTCTAGTAAAAGACTCTCCTTCTTTTAGTAAAAAATTGACAAAGGGTACAAATATATATCAAAAGAGAATAAGCAGTGTTTTTTATAAATAATGATACTTACCAGAAGTCACAGTACATGACCTAGTTTTATTAGCAACCTTCTGTAGAACAGGTTTAGGAAGACCAGTGTTCCACAGGTCCAAAAAACATTCTCTTGTAAGTTCTAATAAGTTTTTCAACTCATTAGTAGAAATAACTGGAGGCTGCTCGGTCAACTCCTTTCTCTCTACGAGACGAAAGAGACAATGAAAAGCTACTGCCCCTGCTGGGTAACAAAGAATAACTGGAGCCTGCTGAAAATCAAGCAAACAAAAAACTTCCCACCCCAAAACACCACCACAAGTGAGTTAACTTGACACTTACTACTGTCCCCTTAAGAAAACCATGGGTAGTTTACTCCATAGGAAAGTGAAGAAATTTGGCAGTGAGAATAGTTCAAATGACATGTGAATCACCTTTTTAAAATCCTTTGATTTCTGTATATGTACATTTCTGAGTATACCCAGGTCTGGCTCCCCCAGAGACAAACACCTGGACTTGCTGAGCCTAAACATGAAAAGCTCCAGACTGCAGAGCCTCCTATGCACCTATTTCTGTCACTGTTGCAGGAGTGTGGCTCCAATATAACTGACAGGCTGTCCTGGTCTTTTTGGGCAGAATATCAAGGGTCAGGTAATTCTGATAGGATTTAGGACAATTAGAAAATCCAAGCTGCTGTTATTTGTGGTGAATGAAGTTAAATCCAGTTGGTCGCAAGTGGTGTCCCCCAGGGCTTGGTATTGGGGCCAGTTCTGTTTAATATCTTTATCAACAACCTGGACAAGGGGATTGAGTGCACCATCGGTAAGTTTGCAGATGACACCAAGAAGGGTGGGAGTGTTGATCTCCTTGAGGGTAGGATGCTCTACTAGAGGGATCTGGACAGGCTGGATTGATGGGCCAAGGCCAATGGTTTGAACTCGAACAAGGCCAAGTGCCGGGTCCCGCACTTGGGTCACAACAACCCCATGCAGCGCTACAGGCTTGGGGAAGAGTGGCTGGAAACNTCTATGATTCTAAGGGTAGTATATTTAAATCTCTATTTAAATTGCATTATTTGTGTGTGCTGTGCTAGTGCTGGAAATATCCTCCCAACAGGTTCTGCCCTGAGGTCAGGTGTGTTATAACAGTACCTAATTTCTCTACACCTATGTATGTCTGACAGGATAAGCCCCCAATGCCTCAGTTGAGTGTGAGACCACTTCACTTCTCGCATGCCCACCCTCTCCAGGACTTGGTGATGCTGCATGTGCCAACTCCTAGTGGGGAACTAATACATTTAGAGAACTTTGCTCTTCCAGAAGATCCAGTTTGGTCCCTTCTATCCACTGGGGTTATCAAACATTGGAACAAGCTGCCCAGGGAAGTGGTGGAATCGCCAACCCTGGAGGTATTTAAAAGATGGGTAGATGTAGTGCTGAGGGACATGGTTTAGTGGTGGTTTTGACAGAGTTAGGTTAATGGTTGGACTTTATGATCTTGAAGGTGCCTTCCAACCTAGCCAATTCTGTGATTCTACTCGGTCTTCATCCTGATGGAAAGGAAACTAAAACACAAGCTCCAAGGCAGCTCCAAGCTCAGGGTTAAAGTAGACAGGAATCTGAGAATGACTTGCAAGTTGGCAGGGGTGGGGGGTGGAAGACAAGAGTATTAGCAGAAATCTTATTTTCCTTAAGCTAGTATTCTGTTAATGATAAGACACTTAAATTATCTTCACAGTATGCCATTTTCAATAATCTAGCCAATCTCTCAAAAGCGTTTTTTGTTTTAATTGAGTCTCTTTGAGCAATGGACTTAGACGGAAGAAATCAGGACAGTCAAATGCACTTCTCTGCAAAGTCATGAAAATCTACAGAGGATGACATTTCAGTTATTATTATGAATGATGTATCATGATAAACGTAACAAATCTCCAATGCATACTTCTCCTCTGCTGTTTATGGCTTTTTGCAAGAAATAAAATAAAAAACCCTGAAATCTCCAAAACAGAATTTTTTATTTTTTTTTTTTTGTAGAAGGGACATCCAGCAGTAATGTTTCTTTGTGGAAAAAAAAGCATTAAAAAAACAAAAAACAAAGCAGAGAAAGTTAATCACCACAGAATTATTCCAAATCTATGCTCAGACTTTCAGAGTATTAGTGTAACAAACACCCACCGACTTTATTTTAAGTTCAGCATTCTCTTTTCCTCGATATTTAAGTCATTATCTGACATACAATCATGGATATACGATAAAAGTTTTCTTTTTAAAGCTCCACTTTTTTCTTCACAAAGTGATCAACTCACCTCCATTTCGTAAGGTGAGCCATCACATTCAGTTTGAAATAGAGACCTTTGCAATACTAATTTGAGAACTACCGGTGCTCTCCCCAGTACTTACTGAGATATTCCTTCAAGACCAACACTTGGAGACGAGACAGTTTCTTTTCTCTCTGTACAATCTCTTCTCCACAAAAACGCGGCAGAGACTTGATAAAGTCAGCATTACAAAAGCCTGTACAGGTTAGGAGAAATCTATTACTAAGATTCTCTCATAGGACTTTGGAGACGCGAAGTCAGTACTTCTTAAAGACGACATAAACAAAGCAGACATCCAAATTTCATATTCAAATGAAACAACCAGACTTTCAAACATGGCTAACCATAAAAATAAAAAGGAGGAAATCAATTCCAATGGAATTAATATACCAGGGCTAACTTGGAATAGATGTCTGACCAGTATTTTTGAATTTCTGTACAAAATCAATGTAATGACAACACAATTAACACGCCTGACATATAAAGAAGGTAAAAAGATCCTAAGCTTGATACCAGGAAAGAAAAGTTTTTTCCTAACATATGGTCAAGGACTTTCAGTCTTCTGACACCATACTAATGAGATTTTAATTAGGACAAATGGTAAGCAGTCAGTCATATCACACACAGATTTATTTCGATAATAAGCAAATAAGAGGATAAGATGCAGGTCACTGCGCTCTTTTTCTTTGTCAGTGTTATTGAGAGCAAATACACGAATCAGCAGAGTTATCCAGTACGGGTAGTTGTGACAGGACAACTACTCTAAAATAAATGCCTACATACATGCTTTTACCTAGTGGAGCAGCTGATCATCTGCGAGCTCATATCCTGCCACTCTGCAGTAATACAGACAGCTGCCCAGTAACTGAAGACACAATCGTGAAATTCAACTTGCCTGTCGGCCTTGCTGGTTTTATTTTATATCATTAATGAAATAGGCACATCAACAGATAATTGACTACATTTTAGGTATGGGCTCATCAGTCTTTACACCAACAGTACACACTTTTTAAACTTTAAGTTTTTGCAAATTTGATTTGCATTAATATTACCTGGATGTCCATGTACACCAAAGCATTTACAACTAATCACAGTTATGAGAAATGACTGACTACAACTGTATATAGTTGATTTAAAAAAATACGGTAGCAGTAAACTGTGTGAATAAGTAAGTTCTTATTATATGTTTTTATCAATTTGAAAAAATATGGTTGAAAGAATAGTGTTATTCATCAAAATGTAATGTTTCTCCTTGCTTTCTCCCTTTTAACACAGACTGGAATGAATAAAAGGAATTTATAAATTTTAGTAGCATTTGCCTGCACTCACATACGCTTAATTATTTAAAGTAATAATTCTTACTTGACTCTGTTTCTTCTGCTTTTGTCTTTAGCTTTCCATTTACTGCAGCAAGAGTGGCCGTACCGTTGATCTGGCTAGCTGAATGAATCAAGGTTGCTTTACATCCTCCAGAGCCATTGCCTTGTAGCAAGAAATAGTATCGGCAAGATTCTCCTTTCAGTTCAATTTCTGGAACTTAAAAAAACATCAGGACAGAACTGTGAAACGCTGTCGGGAAAACAGCTTTAAAACAAGCTATAATCCACCATCAAAATTCTTCCACTTGCTCTGCTCTCTCAGAAATCTTACCAACATCCTTTTACACACTCACTGCAGCTGATATTTACCACTTAAAAATCTACACACTGAAGAAGCTGCTGGCTTCAAGTTAGCATGTTATGAGCACCAAACTCCTGTGACTGCAGCAAAGGCCAGTTTTCTAATGCAGGCTAGAAAAAACATCTGGCAACCCTAACCACCAACTAAGAGAAGTTCTGTAATTAGTCTTAGTAAAAGGCAAGCATTGAACTGGCAAAGTCACATGTTTCTACCATGAAACAACAAAAAGTTCGGCAAACACTGTGCTATATATGTAACGATTAGAGAAGGGTCTGTTCCGCTAAGTATAAGCAGGCATTTTTGCCTATGTGGCTTGAAATAATGGTAAATGTTCACTGGAGGAACATGCATTTGTAGAATAAAGAGGAAATACTGTACATGTTTTTCCCAAGAAAGCTGCATTATGCATTAATAAGAGTTTTGCTCACTGCTTTACACTTGCACATAGCATGGGTGAGAGAAAAACACATTCTATTTTTAATCACAGGACTATAGTATGCAGTTTTGAAAATAAATTAAAGTAGAACTTGATAGTAACATTGAAAAGATGGGTTTACTATCTTTTTACACAAAATATTTTACAGCACCTTGACGGATGTAGAAATTGAGAGAATGAATAGTTCTTGATGTACTAAGTTTTAAAGGTCAAATCACTTAATTTCATAAGATATTTACACTACTGTCTCAATAAATAACCCAAGAATAGCTTGATAGTTTTTAGTATTATAAATTTTATAACATTTAAATATAAAATATTCCAGGGTTTCTTGAAAAGTTTACATTGGAGGGGGAAGGGAAGAGAGGGGAGATCCCACTACCTCAATACATAAATCCAAGGAAAGAAGAAAGAAAAGAACAAGAAAGAAAAAAGATTCCAGACACACTTTCATTATTGTCCTGTTCCCCATTCATGTAGTAATTCAAAATATTTTCCCTTTCCAGTTTATTTTGGCATCTCAAGGCTCATTCCTCAGGGTAAAGCTTTTATTTCTCATTTTAATCTCAACTAGTATTTGAGAACTACCAAATCAGAGAATTATATACCTTCCCACAGACTGAAGAGATCCTTGTTTGCAAATCCTTAATATAGTCAGATTAGTGGTAGCCACTAAAAAAATAGTTTTCAATGAAATGAGCAAAAATGTTTAAACGGCCGTGTTTCTCCTCCTATTCAAAATTTTGCTCCAGAGGCCTAATGGTCTATTGTGCATTACTAATCACATTGTAATTAATACTTGTACAAACCCCTTCCGCTGGGCCACAGGGCAAAGGAGCTCTTGCAGACATCAGCAATGTTGTACTCATTTGACTGCATTAGTAGTATCTCTCCAACAGGGTGTAAATGCTGCTGCTGTGATCATCCCTGCAACTACACCCTCTCTGCTCTACCACTTCCAAACATGCAGAGCTAATTTTGAATCTATATACTGACATGAGAATTAAGCTTCTTGCCCTATGATACAACTATTCCTAATTGCTTTCAGGTTTTGGGATAGGCAAAAAACTGACAGAACATCAGTCTGTCAGCCATCCTCATGCTGACATCCTCATGCTTGTTTGCAAACGCTACGTTCAGCGGGGAACAGAAGTCACTGCTCCTTGGAATCTGTAGGAATTAGATATCAGACCACTGTACAAACAACAAAAGAAGGGAGAATCCTAGATCTTATCCTGTCCTAGATAAGCACTTTAAGCACTGGTCTGTCACCAAGCTCCTTTTAGCCTGATGTTTTCAGTCCCTACGAATCTCACAGTGAGACTGAGAAGCTCCACCCAGTCTTCATCCACACTGACTCTCTTCTCTCACTTCCTGAAAAAAATTTCTAAGCATTAGTGCCCTGTGTAAGAGGACTCAGCCGCCATCAGAAGTAGCCCCATAAGGAAGAGGGAGCCTATGCTCAACCACTAATTAAGCTCCCAAAAAATGGAGGCATCCAGCATGTCCTGATATTCTCTGCTTTCCTGGGAAGAGATTGAAACTAAATGCAAGTGCACTGAAGAACCTCTGGAAATGCTCAAGTGAGAAGGGAAGCATCTAAACGAAGCACACGGGATTCCTATTGGCAGAAGCAAACCCCTTTGCCCACCAGATTGTACAATCAAGTCAGGAAGGTGTGTGGAAACTGGATCTTAGCTGACAGACAGGACACAGAAATGATTTAAAGGAGAAGCCCCGTTTCCCTAAAGCTCACCATTTTCAGTTTTCATCTACAAGTCTGCTATCTGAACTCACAGTCACCAAAACCTCTTGTGTCAATAAAGATTACAATCACTGACTTAATTTTGTTGGAGAAAAAAGGGCATCCTAAACATACAGAAAAACATACAAGTATAAACACACACACAAAGATATAACCACAACAAAATATACCTGTAGCCATCTTTGCTTTACCTACCAGTAATGACCTTGGGGCTTTTCGCCATATATTCCTTCCATTTCTTGGTACTCAGCTGCGTGGGAGATGGGATCGCTACGCTGCTTACATTACATGGCAATGTAAATAAAGCTCCCACCTAAATAACAAAAGCAAATACAATACATGCAACGTTACTGAAATATTTTTTTACATTTCATTCTTGAGCTACTGATTTGGCATTATTTCAAACATACTTCAATTGAAGAAAAACATTTTTATTCAACATTTCTTTCACTCACATCACTTGACATAGAACAGCGTGACACAGAAGCTGTAAAAATTGTGTTTATTTTTTGCTCCAGTTGAGAGATCATTAACTGTTGAATTGCTGTTTCATACAGGAAAAGGTGTTCGTTAGCAATTACAAGTCTCAATAATCCAGCTAAGAGCACTTCTGTAGAGTTGTATCCAGAATGAAAAGAGAATTCAAAGATAAAGTTGCTATCAGCAGCTGCATTCCTTTGAAAAAACATGTAATTTTTCCCCCTCCCTATATATTATCCTTTTCAGTTAATCAGATACTGGACTATGTTTATGTCTGTATATAAATTTCAGGCCAACAAGCACTAACACTAAAAATGCCTAAGCATTTGAATACGCAAGCAATAAAGCAATGTTTATACAGCTATTAGCAAAGCCTATGAATGTGTAATATTTCCAATAGTAGGCTGAAAGAAAATCCCTGTGAGAAATTGTTATCTTAAAAACATATTCAATTCAACCTGTGCAGACTCCAAAAAGTAGCCTGAGAATGCATTTAAACTGTTTTGGCTTTTTCTTTAGCAGAAATGCAAGCTCTTAGCTTGTAAAAGGTATTTGACCAAATGTTCAGTATCCTCACACAAAATGAAAATCACCTGGGATATTTACCAGTATAAACTATTCCAGAAGGTATTTTTGGTACAACATTAGAAAAAGGGCTTACTTCTTCTCTGGCTAACCATAATGGAGAATGGAATGGCAGGGGATGAAAAAAGTTACTAAAAAACTAAATAACAAGCTGAAGACGAAACACACAGCCTGACCATGGGATACCATCTCCACAGTAAATAAGGAACTTAAGTTACTCATCGTAACTGTACTGGCATTTTCACATTGCAGGCTGTTTTGATTGGCACAGATTTATTTTATAAACACAAAAAAACCCAAAAAACCTTCCTAAACAAGCATACATCACCTTACAACATTCAGGAAAAAACACCTTCAAACTAATACTCTGGCTATGAATAATCAGACTATTATTCCAAAGAGCAGGGGGAAGGGAGAGAAAGTAGGCTTATAAATGTTTCAGGAACCCTTTTTATCCAAAATCAGAATGGAATAGCAAAATACACACATGCAAAATGTGTGTATTCACTGTCCCGCATGACATCCTAGTCTCCAAATTGGAGAGTCACGGGTTCGATGAATGGACCACTCGGCGGATAAGGAACTGGCTGGATGGCCGCACTCAAAGGGTTGCGGTTAATGGGTCAATGTCCACGTGGCGGCCAGTGACGAGTGGTGTCCCGCAAGGGTCAGTACTGGGACCAGAGCTATTTACCATCTTTGCTGGAGACATGGACAGTGGGATCGAGTGCACCCTCAGCAAGTTTGCCGATGACACCAAGCTCGGTGGCGCGGTTGACACACTGGAGGGAAGGGATGCCATCCAGAGGGACCTGGACAGGCTTGAGAGGTGGGCTAATGCAAATGGCATGAAGTTCAACCAAGCCAAGTGCAGAGTCCTACACCTGGGACGTGGCAATCCCAGGCATAAATACAGGCTGGGCAGAGAATGGCTGGAGAGCAGCCCTGAGGAGAAGGACTTGGCAGTGCTCATGGATGAGAAGCTCAACATGAGCCGGCAGTGCGCGCTGGCAGCCCAGAAAGCCAACCGTATCCTGGGTTGCATCAAAAGAAGCGTGGCCAGCAGGGCACGGGAGGTGATTCTCCCCCTCTACTCTGCGCTTGTGAGACCCCACCTGGAGTACTGTGTCCAGCTCTGGAGTCCTCAACATAGAAAGGACATGGAACTGTTGGAACAGGTCCAGCGAAGGGCCACTAAGATGATTAGAGGGATGGAGCACCTCTCCTATGAGGACAGGCTGAGAGAGCTGGGGCTGTTCAGCCTGGAGAAGAGAAGGCTCCGGGGAGACCTGATAGCAGCCTTTCAGTATCTGAAGGGAGCCTACAGGAGAGCTGGAGAGGGACTCTTTGTCAGGAAGTCTAGTGATAGGACAAGGGGTAATGGTTTTAAATTGGAAGAGGGGAGATTTAGATTAGATATTAGGAAGAAGTTCTTTACTGTGAGGGTGGTGGGGCACTGGAACAGGTTACCCAGGGAAGTTGTGGAGGCCCCATCTCTGGAAGTGTTTAAGGCCAGGCTGGATGGGGCTTTTGAGCAACCTGCTGTAGTGAGAGGTGTCCCTGCCCATGGCAGGGGAGTTGGAACTTGATGATCTTTGAGGTCCCTTCCAACTCTAACCATTCTATGATTCTATGAAAATAAAAAAGCTTACCACTTCAGATTAGCTAGATACACTTTTTTAGGCTGCACATGTGCCTGCTTTTTGCTAAAAAAAAAAAAAAGAATTATGATTGCACAGAAATTATCTGTCAGGATAGGATTAAAAGTTACAAAATGTTTTAGGAGATCAAAACTTAGCTCAGGTAAAGAAAAGAAATTTACTGGGCTCTACAAATTGTCAGGACCTGTATAACGTAGACCTTTAAAAAGCCAAATTTGCTTTAGAACTAAATATTGGAGGAGCTTAGACAGCAACTAGGTTTCAAAATATTATTCTTGTATCTTTTATGAGCAATATCCATATCTTAATTCTTCTGCTAAACTTAAAGAAAAAAGTTATTACCTTCCCAGACAGAGAAGAAATCTGATCCAAAAGCAGTGTAGACGTCTCCTTGATACTCTTTCTTGGCAGGCTCCTGAACAAAACAGTTTAAGGAACCTCATCTTCACAAATAACTGTATGCATATCTATTTCACAAATCCTGTTACCATCATATTTCAAATAAGGACTGCAAGTGTCTAATATTTGATACTCCAGTACCACAAAATATATGAAACTCACCTTTCCAGGCAAAGGGGTACACTTGGAAATGCTATACCTTTAATATAGGCAGGCATAAACAGATAATTACATATACAAAATCCTGGCAGACTTATACACCTTAAGCTACCATTGTTACATCAAGACTAGTACCAAAAGTACATTAAATTTAAACCAATATAAATACTACTTGAGATCTCTGCATAGCTCAAGAGACAACTCCTCTGCTACACCCTGCCACAGATTTTGCACCTACACAATAAAACCAGGATTTTTGGAAAAATGTTTCTATATTGTGAAGCACATTATAAACATTAATGAGCAAGGCTTGTTTGTTTATTTTTTTAAACTTGCACAACAGTAAATGTTTCTTTCCTCACAAACAGCATATAGATCAATAGACAAAGTATATGTGCAATATTATCAAAAATAGCTGGTTATTGTTAGTGTAATTTACATTTCAACATTAAAAAACCCCAGTTTTGAAGCATCACGATGACTGTTTCAGCAGGCTAGAAAGGAATGAGTCCTTGCTAATCCTCATGTGTTGTTTGCATGGTAAATCCTGATTGTTTTCTTTCTGCTGTAGACCATTAATAGTAGTAATTTAGATCCTTAAAAAAAAGGATACAGCTCGAATTCCAGATCTGATATAAAAAAGGAAGGTAGATCAGAGAGCACCACCATCTGCAAAAATTCTAGTGCAGGACCATAGTAATGAAAAACCTGAAAAAGAGATCAAATGAAAAAATCTGTAACGCTATAGATGAGGTTATCTAAGTAGAACTTCCTCAAGAGTTTTGCTGGAGGCATTTGCCTTACAAGTACATCTGAAAGACGTATAAAGAAATGTAAAGAGAAAAACATTTCATAAATACATATTAAACATAATTATATAAAAACCAAGGAAGGTATTTAATTCTGTTTAATAAAACTTACTGTCTAGAATGTCAATCATGTGCATCAAATGTGTTGTAATTCTTATTCAAATTCACAGAAAAATAACATCTACCAGGAACAGACAAATGCAACCCAAAACATACATATTTTGACAATGAAAATAAAAATCTCTTGACTGATAAGGTTTTCATAAACACTCATTTTTGCTTTCTTCAACAAATATGATTCTGGAGTTCCCATCAGATATCTATTTCCAGTGCAAAACATGAAACAGCACCAGTAATTTAAAAAAATAAAACTAAACAGACTTTTAAAATGAAGCAGAAAAGCTTAGATAAATATAGAACTCATAAATAAATTACATATTTTGAGTATTGAGATTGAACAAAGTCTCAATTTCTTCTTGAAGAAATTTTTGGTACTGCATTCCTAAGAACAGATGAAATTTTAAGGATCTGTTTTGTAAATACACATGAACAAAAGAAGCATTCCTCAAACTTATGCAACTGTTACTTTTATGTTTCATTTTCAATTATGACTACGGCTTCCCCACTTACTAATTTTCTCAGGAAAGTAAAACTGATGAATTCTAGTGGTTCAAAGAAAGATCAAGAATAACACTTGCCTCTGGCAAAGCATCAGTATTCCTTGATTGTTGCTCTTTTTTAACAGCAAAGCAAGAACCTAAATGTGAAGTGCTGAATGTCTTTGCTGAAGTGCTTTTTAAACAAAATTCTGGAAATCTTACTTCTGATCCAAACTGGAGAGACAATAAACGTGTCAAAAGAGAGAGAAAAATTATTTCTCTTCAGCTAGTTACATGTATTACTATTTTAAACAATTAGTATTACATTTGTTTCCAGCAAATCTGTAAAACTAGGTAAAAATACTACACTTAGATAACCCACTAGTATATTCAAAATGCTAATCCTGAAAACGTAAACAAAGTCTTTCACAACCACAAAGCCATCAGGCTTTGCAAAAACATTAGATGTGCTTGCAATAACAACTTGCAGAGTTACATGACAATGATTTGTGATAGATATAAAACAATCTAATTTTGGACAAGAAGTTCTAAGGCAAACATTTCAGAGGAGAGCATTGGGGTTTCTGAAATTCAAATCTTGATGCCTTGATCTCATTTATCCTTTCATCATGCTAAGGAGTAAGTTTTTCCCCCACCCACCCAGATACGTTGCACATTACCTCTTGAATTACATCATCAAAACCAAATTTGGCTTAATGCACAAAATGCATGGTACAATACACACTTCAAGTGATGTACTCAGATGCTTTAAAAAAATAACCATAGCTGAAAAAAAGTTATTTTACCTTTCTTTCCCATATCTGAATCTTTCCTCTCCAAAGTTCTTTTAAATCGATAATATTCATGACATTATCTGAAGATACAAAGTCTGCTGATAGATAGTCTGCAATCTTTTGCCAACTACTGTAAAAATAAACAAGAATTAATCTTACCAAATTTAGTATTACAAGTTAACACATAGTGCAATTTGACTGAATTTACCTGTTACATCTGAATAGTCTCCTGTATGTTAAGAGAGACATATACAGCTTTATATTCCACAAAGTAAAAAACATTACAGAACTGCTGGTTTAGCCTCCGTAAAGGAAGTTGTTCATATGCTCCGTGAACGTGACAGCAGAGAACTTTGTCAGTCATCAAATAAGATTGGCAATGGCAAGCTGCGGCCATACCATAGTAAAGTTTGGTGCCAGAAGCTGGAACAAAGCTGGGCAGCCATCACTGAGGCTATCGCTGGCCCATCTAGATGGTTTGCAATCTTGTAAATAGAGATAAGACTGCAGCACGAGTATTATCCAAATTCAGCAACAGAGAACAGCTGGTATCTGTAGGTCCCTCTGGCAGTCGTCTCCTAAGAGAAA
The DNA here is from genome assembly GCA_013398295.1 of Chionis minor. Classification (NCBI taxonomy): domain Eukaryota; kingdom Metazoa; phylum Chordata; class Aves; order Charadriiformes; family Chionidae; genus Chionis; species Chionis minor. The sequence continues at coordinate 28,209 of VZSF01005695.1, forward strand.
TCAGCACCATCAACAGAACAGGGAGAATAAGTGAGAGAACTTTCATGACAGAAACTGTATGCCCAAATGGCCTGCTTTTACATGAAAGGCAGCAGAAAAAAATTATTCAGCCAGAAGTTGGCTGCGCAGGAAGGTCAATGAGCACTGAAATCAAGTGCTCATGGAAGTTACTGTGGTAAGTTTATCTTCCTCTGTGTACCTTAGGAAGTACTATATGGTAGGTATACTGCTTCTTCTATCCAAGGACTGAGCGTTCAACTTTTAAATTTTAAACAGTTTTATTAACTTAGGATTAACCTTAACTACATATTCTACGAAGCAAAGGACAAATCAGACACTCTTTCTTTTCCTCCCTTAAATATAATACCACAGGTAATATAAAATTTAAAGTAAAACCAGCAGAGTTATGTATTCATTTTACGAAAACTGGAAAACTGCAATCAATACAAGTTATTATGTAGCGCAGCACATCTTCAAAACAGTATGCACACTGCAGCCACTAGTGACCGAGAGGAAAGAGAAAACATTTTAACTACTGCTCTCACAGAAACAGGAACTTCAGAGGACCTGCTTTTTTGCCTGCCCCTCTGGTTAGGGCATGTATTTACAATAAATCAGCATGAGTAATTCCTCCCCTCAAACAATAATAGAAGAAAAATCTATGTATTTTCGATGTGTACAAGTAAAGTACCCAAACATTGTTTTTATTTTAAAAGATTGACATATGCTAACATAAACCAAAAGTGACCTAAAATATAGACCTAAAAGATAAGTGTCATACCCTTTAAAGTCGTTTGCTGCAATAGTGATTTTCGCAGAGTGCCATTCTCTCAGGTGTTTCAGTGCACCAATAGCAGGCAAGCAGTCTTTTAACTTGGGTCCATCTCGTTCGACAGCCTGCAGTATTACATCAACCATTGCTCTGCCTATAAAAACAGTTATACGTGACTCCAAGTATCATTATTCAGTAAATGATTCAGTCATAAATAGAAAAGTACTGACTATCACTGACTGCACTGGAAGGAGCTTAAAGATCAGCTTCAAGTAACTTCAAGATTTAAAACACTTTTCATGCATTTTAGCTCACCTCTCACTGCTGCTCTGAGATTAACACAAAATATTTTGCCATTTGCTCAGTTACAGTGGTTCTGTACCTCTCTCCTCTCTCACCCAGCACTGTATTTGACAGATCAGAGTTGTCTCCAGTATGACTACACATCGTTTTCCTCCTTTTAACACCTCTAAACTGCCGTTCCTCATTCTTTCCATGTTCAAGTTCCTTTGTTATCCCAGCTCAACTACTGCAGCATTATGTAACCCCAACATGCAAAGTGATATGTGTCTCCAGTTTACAAATCCGAATCCAATAGTTCTGGTCTATGCTCCTTCACAGCTTCTTGGCTCCCACGCACAAGCAATCAGCTGGCAAATCAGATGAAAGTCTGATGTCAACACCTTCCATTTTGTTCATAAAAACTTCTTATGGTTGCACTTTGAGTTTCATATTGCTTACTCTGTTACTACTTTGAAGGTATTTTAGATGGAAAAATTAATTCTATAAACAGCTACCTTAATCCCTACTGAAATACAGCCTTCCAGTGAAACGAGCAGCAAACTACTCCATAAACAGATTCGCAAGGCCAGCCATGCTCAAGTTCCTTAAACTACGCAGCAAGAGCTGCACACAAGTCAAGTCAACTAACAAACTAACACTCTGAGAGTATTTCTATTTGACTATGGCTTTACCAGCTGAGTTTTTAGAGTAACAACAAGATAAACTCAAAAAGAGATTGCTCTTTTAAGAGAGATTACCTGGGGCTGGCAGTTTATCAGCTAACTGATGCAGACTTTCTGCAGCTTCATCATAGATACTGAAAATGAAGAGAACATGGTTGGAAACAGAAAGGTAATTTAGAAACAAAACGTTGCAACTAACGAATACTACCTGATGTAAGAATCTTATACCTTTGAAATTCTGCACAAACACATCTAGGCAATGAAATATATTTATCACCCCTTTTACTGAGGCAAAAGTAGGCTAAATGACTTCAAAACAATCTGCAGTAATACTGAAAGTAAGATTCAAGATGGTCAGCTTTCCCTTAGCAAGAAACTTCTTTTTGTATCTATAGTTGTCAGCTATTAGGAACTTGTTCGGTTATTCTACAAAAATCACATGCAGCTGAAAAAAAAAAAAAGCTATGTTAACATAATTATTTTCAGTAGTAGGGGACTGTTCATAGTTAACTTTTGCTTTGGTAATAACTTGTACTTGTGAAATTTTCTTGATTCCCTTGGGTTATTACTGTTAAATGCCAGATCACTATAAAAATAATAATATGCATACTCAGTCATAGACAGTGACTCTCTGCTGTTATTGTCTTCTTCCTCAAAATTCTGTATGGCTCCCAGGCATTCGTCCGTACTTGTTTGGAAAGAGTCTTCATTTTTCTGTGTGTCAAAATTTATTTCCTCCCAGTCAGAACTGCAGAACTAATCAAGCAAAAAGAATTTTGAACATCACAGTTTTAACTTGCACTAGAGACAAGCATAGAGCTGAGGAACTTATATTCTCTCTTACCTGATAATAACCACATATAACGTGACTTGCAAAATACCATTTCTTTACACAGGGAATACCAGCCACTGAACATGCTGAAAAGAGATAACATATTTAAAATAATAAATCCACTGGAATATATTCTTCCTATTGTATTGTTGAAAAACCATGCAAGTCATTTAATGTATTTACAATGACTTAAGTTCTACTTTACTTTGGCATAATAATTAAGAGATAAACATATTAAGGTGTAGGTGAGTGTCTAGATCATCGTCTAACTATTAATGATCTTCCGACTTAATACGCAAGAAGGTTTTTGACTTCCTCTCCATTCTGTTCAATATTGGTCTTCATTTGCAGAAGTTGTGTCATACCTAAACTAAATCATGACTTTCCTAAATAAGGTTTATGCCATTCACAAAAAGATGCTCTATGCAATAAAAAGCACAGAAGTTGAAAACAGCTTAACGTTCCTATCTTCATGAATTTTACCAGCTTATAGTGGTTTCCCTATGTGAATCACAACTAGATGACAGCTGTGACAAGATGAGTCTTAACAGCTCAATGCAATATCCAAATCAAGGAAAGAAATAAGCAAGCAATTTATAACAAAAAAACCCCAAACCAAACCAAAACCCCAGCCACTAAAAATACTAAAGCAGATCTTCAGAAATCTACTTTGAATGATAAAATGATTTAATAAATATTCCTGGATTAGGGTTCTGAATTGTTACCCAGCAGACAAATATTGCTTCCACCAAAAAAAATTAGAAGACATCATAGGAATAATGAAAATATCAACCTGCATATTGGCATCAGAAACAAGCCCTTTCCTACTCTACCTTGCTAAGCTGTATTGGAATTTGTCAACCTTTCAAAACCCTTGTCTTTCATTTCTTGTGTCAAATCTATTTAATCATCTCCTAACACCTCAGCTGCTGAAAGGACATCAGTTCTCCACAGAAACAGCTTCAGCAGGAGCAGTCCCACCTGCAGGTTTCGACATACTGCTGAAATTGGGTTTCCTTAATCTGGCTTGTTTCACCTAGATCATAAAGTATGCCTAGCCCAATTCCTTGACAACATTTGCCTTACCTTACCACACATTACTATATTTACCTGGGAATGCGCTCACAGCTGCATTTATAGACGAGTTACAGCTTTCTTTCAGGAACTGATAAACATTTGCAGCAGTCCCAGCTGAAAACAAAGAAAGTGATTATTCTTAAAACTACTGAATTACAGAAGTTTTCATGCAAATGCAGTATAAAGTTCAGTTTAATATTAGAAGTTTAGTTAAAAAAACCACCAAACTAATCAACTAATGATTTGTAGGAGTTTAAAAAGACAAGTTTTGTAAATTTCTTGTGACAGTAGTGCACATCTCAGGAACGCTCTACTGAGTTGTGTAGCAGTGTCACAATAAAACATGAAAACCCCTAAGTTTCTGAAGGCTTAAGCCATTAAAAACTTGGGGGCGGAGGGGGGCTATTTAACAAGGTAGGGATGCAGAAAAGCCCACACAGGTGCAGATCCCAGACCAGTGACGATAAAGAAAATCACAGAATCACTTAGGGTGGAAAAGACCTTTAAGATTGAGTCCAATCATAAAAGTAACACTGCCAGAACCACCCCTGAACGGTGTCCCTCAGCACCACATCTACCCATCTTTTAAATACCTCCAGGGACGGCGATTCCACCACTTCCCTGGGCAGCCTGTTCCAATGCTTGACAACCTTTTCTGTGAATAAATTTTTCCTAATAGCCAGTCTAAACCTCCCCTGGCATAATGTGAGGCCATTTCCACTTTTCCTATTGCTTGTTATTTGGGAGAAGAGACTGACCTCCACCTCACTACAACCTCCTCTCAGGTAGTTGTAGAGAGTGATAAGGTCTCCCCTCAGCCTTCTCTTCTCCAGGCTAAACAATCCCAACTCTCTCAGCTGCTCCTCATAAGACTTGTTCCCCAGACCCCTCACCAACTTTGTTGCCCTTCTCTCAACACACTCCAGCACCTCAATGTCCCTCCTATATTGTGGTGCCCAAAACTGAACACAGCACTCAAGCTGCGGCCTCACCAGTGCTGCGTATGGGGCATGATCACTTCCCTGCTCCTGCTGGCCACGTTATTGCTGATACAGGCCAAGATGCCATTGGTCTTCTTGGCCACCTGGGCACACTGCTGCCTCATATCCAGCCAACTGTCGACCAGGACCCCCAGATCCCTTCTGCCAGGCAGTTTCCAGCCACTCTTCCCCAAGCCTGTAGTGCTGCCTGGGGTTGTTGTGACCGAAGTGCAGGACCCAGCACTTGGCCTTCTTAAACCTCATCCCATTGGCCTCAGCCCATCAATCCAGCCTGTCCAGATCTGTCTGCAGAGCCTTCCTACCCTCAAGCAGATCAACACTCCCGCCTAATTTGGTGTCGCCTGCAAACTTACTGAGGGTGCACTCAATGCCCTCATCCAGATCATCAATAAAGATATTAAACAAGACTGGCCCCAAAACTGAGCCCTGAGGAACGCCACTTGAGACCTGATGCCAACTGGATTTAGCACCATTTACCACAACTCTCTGGGCTCAGCCATCCAGCCAGTTTTTAACCCAGCGAAGAGTCCACCTGTCAATGCCATGGGCTGCCAGCTTCTCTAGCAGAATGCTGCGGGAGACTGTGTCAAATGCCTCACTGAAGTCCAAATAGACAACACCCACAGCCTTTCCCTTATCCAGCAGGCGGGTCACCTGGTCATAAAAGGAGATCAGGTTGGTCAGGCAGGACCTGCCCTTCATGAATCCATGTTGGCTGCGCCTGATCTCCTGGTTGTCCTTCACTTGCCATGTGAATGCACTCAGGATGAACCGTTCCATGATCTTTACTGGTATGGAGGTCAGGCTAACAAGCTTGTGGTTGCTTGGATCCTCCTTCTGGCCCTTCTTATAGATGAGTGTACCATTGGCAAGCCTCTAGTTGTCTGGGACCTCCCCTGCTGACCAGGACTGCTGATAAATGATGGAGAGTGGCTTGGCAAGCTCCTTCGCCAGCTCCCTTGGCACTCTTGGGTAGATCCCATCTGGCCCTATAGACTGTCCAGTTGGCGTAACAGGTCACTAACTGCTTCCTCCTGGGTTCTAAGGGGGTTTATTCTGCTCTCCACCCCTGTTTTCCAGCTTAGGGGGGTAAATACCCTGAGAATTTACTCAGGTTTTACTATTAAAGACTGAGACAAAGAAGGCATTAAGTACCTCAGCCTTCTCCTCATCCTTGTTGATAATCTTTTTCTCCACATCCAGTTAAGGGTGGAGATTCTCCCTGGCTCTCTTTTTGTTCTTAATGTATTTGTAAAAAAAAATTTTTATTATCTCTTACAACAGTGGCCAGGTTAAGTTCCAGCTGTTCTTTTGCCTTTCTGGCGTTTTTTCTGCGTGACCTAACTAGATCCCTGTACTCTTCTTGACTCGCCTGCCCCTTCTTCCAGAGGTGGCAAACTCCCCTTTTTTCCCCCGAGTCCCAGCAAAACGCCCTGTTCAGCCAGGCCAGTCGTCTTCCCCGCCGGTTTGTCTTATGGCACATGGGGACACCCTGCTCCTGCTGGCCGCCAGGTCTTCAGGAGTACTTTCCTGAAGAGTGTCCAGCCTCCCTGGACCCCTTGGCCCTTCAGAACTGTCTCCCAAGGAACTCTGTCAATGAGTGTCCCGGACAGGCTGAAGTCTGCCTTCTGGAAGTCCATGGCAGTGGTTTTGTGACCCCCCTCCTTACTTCACCAAGAATCGAGAACTCTTATCATTTCATGGTCGCTGAGCCCAAGATGGCCTCCGACCACCACACCACCCACCACATCTCCTCTGTTTGGGAGCAGTGGGTCTAGCGGGGCAGCTCCCCGCCAGGCTCACCAGGCCCCAGGACGGAGGCCCGGNCGGACAGGCTGAAGTCTGCCTTCTGGAAGTCCATGGCAGTGGTTTTGTGACCCCCCTCCTTACTTCACCAAGAATCGAGAACTCTTATCATTTCATGGTCGCTGAGCCCAAGATGGCCTCCGACCACCACACCACCCACCACATCTCCTCTGTTTGGGAGCAGTGGGTCTAGCGGGGCAGCTCCCCGCCAGGCTCACCAGGCCCCAGGACGGAGGCCCGGACGGGCCCGCGGCAGGCGACTCCCCCCACGGCGCGGCCTCCCGCCCCCCCGCCGCCGTACCT
>VZSF01005696.1:0-136425 GCA_013398295.1 Chionis minor
CTTCCCAGCAGGTATCAGGGTGGCTGAAGTATATAAATCCCTCTCGGTTGAAAATAAATTCCTCTCAGTAAAGATTGTAAGCAAGTATGGACTAACATGGTCTGTATATATAAGTTCCTTCCCAGCATTAGCCAAATTTCTATTTTCACAATGAAACCTGTTTTTATAAAAAGCTGGGTGCCAAGAAAGGTTTTCAGAGTATTACTGACTGTGCCATAAGTATTATCCACCAATAGAGAAGGAGAATTCACAGTATTTAAAAGAAAATTGTGGTACGACACTACCCTTTGTCTACAATGTGGTTGCAATAAAACTTGTCTACTGAGTTTTAAATGAACTGGTTTTGTTCTTAGGAACCATGAGGGGAAAAAGTAAATTGTTCTGGTTTTTCAATACCACAGTAGAAGCTTTTTACAAGGTAGAGCTGAAGCAAGAAAGGAGATTAGGATTTGATCTATGTAACTTTTTCATTCCCAGGCCTATAATGCAAATTATATATAAGGCAAATACAAAATGTTGTCACTCGTTGTTCATCAAACTTGTAGGGCCAAACTTCTCAAAAAGTAAGTATTAAGAATGATTTTGGGTGGCCAAGCTAAAGCCTTTACAAGAGCCTTACTTTCAGACAGTGCTGGCACAGACTGTCAGAAAACCAAATCCCTTAAAATACCTCAGCTTGTACAACCACAGCTAGAGATATGCACAGTCAGTAGTTATTTTAATATAAACAAAGTCAAAATAGGAAAGAAAATAAATTGAAGGGGTGGGAAAGGGGGTGGTGTTACCAACTGATGCTTTAAAGAAAGAATAGGATCGATTAGGAAATGAGTTAAAAAATAGGAGTGGGAAAAGGGAATGTTTATTTAAAGTATCTTTAGTCAATTATCAGAAAATAGATTTTATTTCAAAGAAAGCTTAGCTATTCATCTATAAAGAATAAGAGGAAAATCAATGATAAATCAAGCTACAATTACTATTTAGCACAGTAGTGAGACTTCAGCAAAATAACCTCACAGCAGTTCAGCATTTGGATGGGCCAAAAGCCTCCGCTAAGAAAATATTATTAAAATAAACACTGCATATTATTCAGCCTTGGCTAAATGAAAGTGGAAACTGAACAGGTCAGTAATTTAGAATTTTTATTTTTGTTATGTTTTCCAAACATCTGCTCACCAACTTCTTACCAAGTGCTAAACTGTGAACCAATGGACCTTACCTGATTATCTGAAGATTCCTGGCGTAACTCATCATCAAGGTCATCTAATCTGAATGTCTGTGCCAAAGATATAATGTTCTTCTTAATAAGCATCTTGGTAAGACCGTATGTCTTCTCTCTTGCTTCTGAATGTTCCCTGAGTAGCACCTTCTGACTAAAATACGTATTCATGATAACAGGAACATCTGTATTTTTGAGAAGCAGTTTTTGCCTGGAAAAAAAATAATTTAAGTCTCATTAAATCCACTACATGTTAAACTAGTGATAAGCACTATTTCAAAACATGTGTTGCATTGTATTTCTCTCCCCTTTTTTCTCTCGTTACCACTAAAACACTCAAAGGTGGGCCATCCAAATTGAAAATAAATCACCACATAGATATATTCAGCTTGGATCAGCCCTATTAGCTCAGGCATACCCTTGGGCAACTGGAACTCCACTGCATCCAGGGACAATTTACACCTGGAAGCCAGCTGAGCTGGTGATCCCTGTGAAGCCCATCTGGAACCCCGTCTGGCTTCCCATAAATGCTACTTGGCATCTCCACGTTGTCAGTACAGAAGCAAGAGCATGAGGAATCCCCGCATACAGCTACCAAGGTAAAAGCTGTGAAGGAAAGATTATTAATCTGCCTCTGTTTTAATTCAGAGTGCTGGCTCTGCTGGACCCAGCCTGGCTCTTGCAGAGCAGGGTGTCCCTTGATGCTGAATGCTTCCCACCAACCCAAATTCATTCCCACTGCAGCCAGCCACGAGCTGTTCCTTCTACTTTCTCCTCTCTTTTTCTAAAAGCTAAATCTTATGCTTTTCCCACAATATGCCACATATTACTTTGCCTGTATGTTTGCTGATGTCATAAATGTGCTCTCCAAGACCCAGTTTTGGTTTCTAGTGACAATGTAGATTCCCAAACAGTTTCACATGCAGCAATTTCTCGCCTATTAGATTAAGGTAATGATTGCAGAATCTCTAAATACACAATAATTTAACGCCAAACCATGTCTTAATGTAGGGATTTTTTCATAAACTAGTATCACAATCATACATTCAGAAATACACATTTTATACTCACAGGATACAAATCTAATGAAGTCAGCTAACAAAAACAAGCAGTAATCTCATTTTCTTGAGACCATCAAAACAGAAATAAAAGTCACTTAGTGACTTTATTGCAGGCTGTGTTTTTCTACTATTAGATTTGTATCGCTTAGGAGTAAAACAAGGCCCCCTGCCTTGGCAGCAAAGCTGAGCTGACCTAAGTTCAGAAGTAACTTCAGGACTTCAGTCTCCAGACTACTCAACAGTCATATTATGGAGATGAAGCAAGTTTTCACATCTACGACATTATTTGTCAAAACGCAACCGTACAAAGTTAAAAAAAACCCAAAACAAACCAAAACAAACCACTCAAAAATACTTATTTCTGATCTCAGTCTATACAAGATCTTGACCGTGGTCTGTTTTATAACAGACTCCTGCATTCTCTAAAGAGTGGATAGTTAAATGGAAATTAACGCATACATATTTTCAGAAGAATAGGAAGAGTTGCAGCAAGTTATAATCCCCATTTTTTTAAAATTAGGAAAATAATTAGGAAGATGATTTCTGCCTTTTAGAAGAAAGTATACATTTAAAACTAAGCTTGCAACTTAAAACCATGAATCATACACACAAATGATAAAAAAGATATATTTCTTCTATCTGTGAACACTCACAGAAATTATGATTTGAAATAGAAAATTTGTGAAACATTACAGCGTAAAATGAAGTACTGAACTTCACCATAGTACCTTACTGCCATCTGTAAACTCTTCAGATCTAAGTGAGCAGCAGTTCATCCGTAAGGGACACTCAGTCCCTTAACTCCAGCTGAATTTGCTAACAAAGGTCCCAGTTAAGAAGTGCTTGACAGCAGCTCACAAGGCTGCCAAATTGACATTGCCTGATCATTTTCTGCATTACAGGACTAAAACTGAGGAATTAGCTTGGTCAGCAAACCAAAACATCTCTGATCTTACGAGATTTTTAAACTGTCACTAGCCCCTTTTTTCCAAAGGCCAAAACCATATATTATTTGCCATAGATCTCAGAAGTTTGGGCTGTCTTTATATGCAGATGTGGAATGAAAATTTTAGCACCTACTTTCTTGAGACATCTGTGTTCAGACCCAAAGTAAACAGGAAATCTCTCTGAACACGAGACTGTTACGTCACTAATGTCAGAAGAATGTTTGCTTGATCTAAATCATCTCATTCTCTAAAAAAATACTGACGTTAGTAGCAAATCATTTGCAGGAACTCTGAGGTTTACGGGTTTATTTTTATTTTCCTGTGCAGATATATGATGAGCATTTTTTTTTTTTTAAGGCAGGTAGGTTTTACTGATACCCAAATTACGTGTACCATGGTTTTGCTATGCCTATGCATTCCATGCCTCGAGTACTTTTATAACCACCAAGCGCTTTCTTGGCTCAGTTTTCATCATCTCTTTACATGTGTAATGCATAAATTAATGACTACTCGGCATTTCCACAAAGCGAAAAAGGGACATATCAACACCTTCAGGAGAAGCCCCCCATTTCTTACCTGCAATTAGTTCACTAAAAACACTCTCCTTCAGGAATCATTTGTTTTAGACATGCATAGGTATCCACAGCCTTAGCAGTAACTCTTCAGCTAGGTAAGAGGAATAACCATAGCGGTCTACCTAAATCTTCCTATTTTCTCAATGGACGGATTCCTCTCAATAGGAAATGAAAATGACCAGCAATAAATAGAAATAGTAACCAATTGAAATGAAAGAAATAAGAAAAAATTTTGTGATAAGCTCACTATTTTATGTACAGGTGGATGGCTAAATGGAAATATTTTATATTTTTATATACGTATAACTATACATAATATACATAATAACATATATTATCTATATAATATATAATAAAGAGATATTATATTATATACATTATTCCCAAATTATAGATCTACATTCTTCAATATGAAGAATAGAATTATTAATATAATACGGATTAATAGAATGAAAACTCTGTTCTTTTCCAGAAATTCTTCCTAGTATTGCGCAGCTCAAGCAAGCTCTGCAGGATGGGAATTTTGACCATCATCATGGCAGAAAACTGTGTGTTGCCATTGTGTATTGCTCATACTGTTGTCTTTGCAACAAAGGCAACCATGTCAGAAATACACCACCACCCCTTAATTCTTTTTGTCTGCTTGAAAGATACAGACTAGGGCAAAGAAAGCCTATCAAGCTGGAACAGCTGAGGAAAAAAACATCACTTCCCCCAGCAATCCCTGTGGTCCTGAGCTGCATGTGTTGCCCCTGTGCCTGAGACATCATAACTGACCACCTCAACCTTCTGTAACTGTTCCAGCTTCAGATTCTCTACAGCCAGAAGTAGCCCTGCTCTGTAGGATACAGAATACAGTCTGTAGCATCCTTTTGACAGATAAAGTGTTAAATGGGTATTCCAAGCCTTCTGTGACCTCTCTTACATTTCTTCTTTTCTATCTGCTTCATTATATTCAAAATCTTATTGTCAAAGAATGAGAGATTTTATTCAGCAAATCACATAGAGACAATGGAAAGAAACTAAAGTTTGCTACAGACTTAGAAAAAAACCCAAACCACCTCTATTGTACTCTCTGATTTTCTTGTTGCTCAGCAAAGAACATTTAAATGTTGGATTAGCAGTTGACTTCCTTAATAACTGGCTTTAGAGGAAAGGTCATTTGTAATGACCTGAAATACAGACTGTGAACTTTTTATACTACAGGGCATTTTTTTTCTGGTATGTAGATAATCAGCAATTGCCGTAACTGGTCACATGTTAAAGGAACATGAGGCAATAATGTTATTTTTTTTCTTTTCCAGCAGCAGCTTGCTTCTCTCTCCAAGAACGTAGTTTGCTTTTTCTCTTCCTCCCTCCTATGATGCAATGACTATCTGGCAGAGTAGAAGCAGAAGATGTCCTTGCCTACTTCTCTGTTAATCGTGCTCTATCGCCATTTGAGATACAAAAGACAGCAGAAACTTACAGCATGGCTAAAGTTCCAACTTGAGGCAGGGTCTTAATCCTGCTGCCAAACGGTCGGCAGGTTTGCACTGCAGTCTGCCCCACGCAGCCCATCCACAGGCTCAGACAGTGAGAAGTTGTGACTCTATGGCAGCAGCAAGCTCACAAACCACACACTTCCGCTCAGTTCTGCTGACATCAAACAGCGGTGCTGGTTCATGAACTCAAGATGACTCTGGATCACTTTAAATTAGAGAACATATTTTTTTGTTTGCTCTCCCTGGCTACTTTATTGCCTTTTCTTTTCCTTTTCTTTTTTCTTTTCTTTCCCTAGAGCATTTTTCTTTAAGAGTACATTGCATTAACTGAATACTCTTAACATTTCAGCGACCTACAACATGTGCTGTAATTATGAAACAGACTAATTTCAAGTCTCAGAACAATTATTTCTGCGTAAAGAAGGTTTAAAGCCCACCAAGTAGAACAGCAGTAGTACACGCAGGACAAGGGCATGCCAGAGCCTTACGCTGCTCTTATCATTCCCCATAGGAAAACCATACAGGGCCCATCCCTAACTTCCTAGGAATCGCTTATTTTGTCCAATATGGAGGAAGTTGCTCATGCTGCCTCTCGCTTGGGGTTGCGTCCCATTTGCAATGTTTTGCCTGGAAAAAACTGTAGTATGTCCAAGAAATGCCTGAGCACTGAAATAATGACAATAACTAAAAAAACTCAACAAATTTCCCAGGTCCAGACAGATCTCTGTCCACTTTCCACCCCAGGACAATAACTACTTTCCCAATATGTAGCCCAAATTGAAAAGCCATTTGGAACAGATCTACCTTCTGCCCTGCCTAGAGATTACCCAGACAGAATTTTCATCCCTGAGTGAGTAATCTCACCACTCGCATGTAAGCCTCCACCAGCGTCATTTACCATCGCTTGAACAACCTGCATAAATCCTGTGTTTGTGAGCTCACACTTTCATAAAGCAAAAGTTCTCCCCCTGCCCCAACCTCAAAGACAGAAAACAAAAATCAGCTGATATGTCTTTCTTTGAAATGATCTTATTCAAAGCAACAGATTATTGTGGGACAAGTTCTCAAGGCTGATTGTGCTCCATGTACTCCATTTCTTCTCCATGAAGAAATAGCATTAACCATCTAGACCAATGTCCAGAGTCATATACGTCACATATACAATTCTCAACCATGTCAGGTTTCCAAAGAAAAGTAGCTTCAGCACCTCAGAATAGCAGCTCTGGAGAAGGTGTAACAAGAAAAAGCTACTTAAGCTATGTCTAAAATGTCTACTTTTAGAGTATGATGGATTTTATTTGTGAATAGCTAGATATTTGTTTTGTTCCCGTACTGGAAAAACATTTTGTCTAAGGACTCATTCCAAGAATACAACACATAAAGAAAATAATACATAGCTTTTAAACGTATATATTGTTACAACTCAATCTGTTACCATTTGTCACTCAACCTTAAGTAAAAAGCAAACTGTAAGGAAATTAGTAAAACAACACAAATAATGAAAAAAAAATCTTCTCTATGGCAGCATAAGTTCTTTCTGCAAAATAATATTGTACTTTTCAACAAAATTACTTGTAAACCTAAGAAATCATGCCAACAAGGAACTACGGTACACAAAGCCAACATTTTTATCACTATATCATTTTACTAATTTCAAAGTAATCATATAAACTAACCACTGGCTTGCCATAGTGCTGCCTTTTGAAATGTGACACCCTGTAGCACAAAAAAAAGCTGTATGGAAATTTTCACATTTAAGAAGAGCTCTGCTATAAAAAGCTTGTGGTTAACTTTCTGCACTATTATATCACACACCCTGTGCTCTCACCTCTGTAGGGAGGTGCACTGTGTGCTAACTGAAGAGGATGTACAGGTCTTCTGATGTAGGAAAGCACAGATGGGTATCAAAGCAAATCTCATCCACCTCCAGAAAATTATGGTAATACCAGGCTTTACCAAGACTGGAAAGTAGGGAAGTTTCTCAGAGCTCTCCAGCCACTTGCTTCAGCTACAAAAAAAGCACCTGAAATTTCTAGCATTCTGGACCACAATTTATCATGACCTTTGGCACCACCAAACATAAAATTCCATTCACAGGCTGCGCTTACGTACAAACTGGCATGAAAACCATCTCTTGATCTCATTGGGGTAATACTTTTGAGAGAATTTGCTACAAATCTACTCCAATGGTGATGCTGATATTTTTTTAATACCTAACATGTAAGTCAGGCACAAAAGAACTTTTAAAAGATGTAAAGTTCTATTATTAAAATGAACTGCACACAATAAAGCATTAAACGAGAAAGTTGCTTTAAAAACAAAACAAAAACACTCCCCCACACACAGTATGAGGGTGTTACAAGTAACTGGGGAGATATAAATATCATGGTTATCTTTTCATAATCAAGATGTTATGAAAGAATTCCAATCTGTGTGTTTACCCCATATATCAACTTGTGTCTGACTAGCCACGAGCTCATTACTCCGATGACTTCTTCTCTCTGCTCCCAGTGCTAAACTGCACGTAGGGTTTGAGGTGGCTGAGGGAGGTTGGCTGGAGCCACCAGAAAGTCCAGGGATATGTTGGAGGGATTCTGAAAGGCGAAAAAAGGGAAGCAAGCAAACTGCAAAGTGACATCATATTAAAACTTGTGCTGAATGTTAGAAATAACAAAAATAGCTGTACCAGTGTGAGATCAGAGGCAGATCTACCTCATGCTCTAGCTTACAGCAGCAAACAGCAGATGTTTGAGGAAGACTACAAAAATAAAAGAAAGCATCTAGTGAAAGTTCTTCAGAATGCTCTCTAATAACTTCTAAAAACTTTCAGCTTAGGGACTTCCTAAGGCAGAAGTAGTATCTTTGTAGTTAACAGTCCTTGGTAGACTTTTCTTCCAGGAACTTATATGCCTGCTTTTTGACCATTTCTACATTTACAGCATCCACAACATCCTCCAGCATCCACAGTGCTCTACAGTCTAATTACACGCATGTGAGAAACCACTTCCTTTTATTTGTTTTGATCTGTCACCTAGTGGTTACATTGCTGACCCCACTTCTTGCTTTTAAGAGGCAGTGAACAACCATCCTTCTCGATACACTTCCTAATACAGACCTTTATCACATCCGCTCCCCACCGTTGCTTTTTCAAGGTGAAGAGCCCTAGTTATCTTAGTCATTTCTCATGGGGAAGCTGCTCCACACCTCCCCTTGTCACTCTTCTCTGATATTCTTCCACTTCTGCTACATATTTTTGATTTGGGAGACTGAAATTACAACCTAAAAATGTACCACAAATTTCTACAGTGACATCATAGAATCATGGTTTGGATTGGAAGGGACCTTAAAGATCATCTAGTTCCGAACCCACCTCCCACTAGACCAGGTTGCTCAAAGCCTTATGCAGCCTGGTCTTGAACACTTCCAGGCATGGGGCATCCACAACTTCCCTGGGCAACCTGTTCCAGTGCCTCACCACCCTCAGAGTGAAAAATTTGCCCTAGTGAAGCCATGTTGGCTGCCACCAATCACCTCCTTATTTTCCATGTGCCTTAGCAGAGTTTCTGACTGATCATGATGTTTCTGACTGATCATGACTGTTCATGATCATGATGTTTCTAACTCCATTTCTAGTAAGTCCTACCATTCTATGTATTTTTCTGACCATCAGATAAAAACTAAGCTGACATATCAATGAAGCTATCAGAACACAAAACCGCATTCCTGGGATACTAACAATCCAGAGTCCATCATCTTATATGTGCACTTTGCATTTACCTACAATTTACTAGTAACAGAGGTCAAATCCTTCCTCCAGCCGTAGTTCTAGAACACTTTATAGGAGGGTGAACATATTCCCCTGTCCATAGGATTGCGAGGACCAGAGTGCCATTGAAGAGGAAGGAAACCTGCATACCATTCTGTTGTACAGAAGGTGTCCAATTCTTTATTTCCTTCATAGGCACCATAACACAATGGAGATTTGAGGTAACAGACTACACCAACAACTCCTCTGCCTATGGTGGAAAGGTAAGGAGTGTGGCTACTCTGCCGCTGTTACACAGCATCACCAGTCCTGAGGCATCAGGAGAAGCTGTTTCTCAGGCCAGAAGAGCTCTGCAGCATTCACCCAAGCAGCTGAGGGCTGTATGTTAAAGTGAAGAACTTGAGCTCAGAATTTCTGACCCAGGTATGAAGGGTCAGGGTACTTGGTTGGTTCAAGTTTGGAGGATTATTGGAGAAGCTTTAATAAATAAATTCCATTTAAAAACACATTGTTCAATGTTTTGTAGCAATTATTACGAACACCAGCCTTTTCTCCCATAGACGTTTAGCATTTGCTATTGGCAAAGACTCTTTACTAGTCCGTGCTTGCATACGTGCTCACAAACATCTTCACATGCACTGTAGCAAGAATAAACACCTATCCCTGAGCAAACTCAAGTATTCAGAAAGACAGCTCAATATATGCATATACTTGACTTTACTTACGGATTTTATTATTAAACCTAATATTAAAAAAAACCAAACAACACAACTACAAAACAACCAAAAAGCTCCCATTGACTTGTTCTTGTACTCCTCTCTTGTTCTGGTACTCATCTCTGGGCATTTCCTGTTGCTTCTTGCCCAGGACATGGAGCAAACCCAAATTCTCATATGGCCTGGTAAGGTCAGTTCTTATATAGGCAAATCCAGTGCTGTCAGCACATTAGTACAGGAGAGTAGTTGAAAGTAGCAGGTTCTCTGGTAGCACAGAGGGGATCACAAACGGTAGCAAGAGCTTGCTCAGTGCCACAGCAACAGAGCGCAACAGCAAAGCAGAAGACTCCCTCTGAGCTGGTCAAACTCTGCTTCAGCAAGAAGGTGGGCAGCAGCCCAGAGGTCTCCATGAACAGTGCCAGGCGAAAGGAAGAGGCTGGACCCCTGGCACAGAGAGCTGCCGTGCAGACCTCCAGAGGTCCTTAGGCAGGTTGTTGACCAAGTCTACCTACACTGTGGTCCCCTTCAGCTTTACTGAGCTGAGAAAAATCAGTTTTTTCACTGTATTTGATGCTACCATTGATAAATGCATAATAAAGGTAAGGGTGGTGTAGAAAAGCCAGAAATCTGTTTTAGGCAAAGTCCTGCCTAAAGTAATCCACCCACCACAGTCATCAGTGAAAAAGATAGCAACGCTAGTGGCCAGAGTGGGAACTTTTTTTCTGAAACATCCTGGTGTAGACACAGCCTGAATGAAACTTTTTGTGCAAGGGAAGCCCAATGGCTCAGCCTGCCACAGCAACACTCCTCTTCTGTGACAAATAAAATACCTTTCTTGTTTTCAGGGTGGAAAACGGTCCTCAATAGTGTATGTACTTTAAAGTTATTGCTCACAAGAATTACTTTCAGAGCTTCATTTTGCTTTGATGTAATAGTACACATCTTCCCCATCAAATTACAATAGATGGCATTGCGCTCTCACAGTCAAAACAAGAAAAAACCCTCTGACAAATAACATTTAAATTCAACATTCTCCCTAATGTTGACTTTTTTTCTTTTTTTGAAACAAGAGCAATCTTAATAATCCTGCATTACTTTAAGGACATAATTGTACAGAACAAGCAAAACCTTCTAATTCTAACATTGAAATCTTATACTGGTGGTCTCCAGATGATTGCTTAACTTTTGGTTTGTTTTATTTCACTGAACAGTTGCAATGACAATCACATCTGGGAGAATTTTCATACTGTATCACACTATTACATGCCCAAATTTCTTTTTTGGATTCATGTGAGAGGGCTGGTGACTCAGCAGAGCAAACTCAATAATGCAATGAGATGGATGAACCTCTGGATTGCTTTTTTGTGATCCCATTAGCCTTTAGAGGCTATACAGCTTCAGCATGTTCTAGCTTTACTTTTATTTTTCAAAGAATATTTGTTTTTAGAAAGAAACAGTATTTTCTGCTTCAGATAGAAGAAAAGCCCTTACTATTTTTTTTAAAAAATTTTTTTTTAAAAAAAAAAGTACACACAGCTCTGTTTCTATGTTTCTTTAAAATCTTCAATATCTACCAACCCAATAAGCCAAGTTTACCTACCACAATTCTCTGTGTTGCGCAGTCATATGAATACAGCTCCTTGAAACTAATTATAAGCCAACTTGAAAGAAAGGGGAAAATACCAGACAAATCATTACAGAAATAAAATCTAAGAACAACTTTTTTAGAACAAGAACGAGACCTCTATTTTCCTAGAGGACCAAAGAAAACAGAATTGCAAAAGAATTGCTTGAAGCACTATCATAAACATAGCAAAACTTCTACAAGCCTGATACAAACACCCCTGCCAAAACAGGGGGCCATCAATAACCTTTAAAAACTGGGAAGAGTCCTGGCAGCAATGATGTTGTGGCACATGGTCACACATGAAGGGCCAGTCCTTGGACAACCCACTTCAGCTAGAGAGCTCTGCAGAAGCAACACACTTCAAAGGGAAAGGAGCATTTTGGAGTACAGGTATCTCTCACTGTTGCACCCAGCCCTCCTCTGCCAAAAAGAGCAGAAACCAAGCCTTTGAAGTTGTGGGAAAACCCCTGCAAAAACATACAGATTTTGGAGAAAACTGGTGAGAGAGACAGAAGGGAGAAGGTGTGCCATCATGCAAATCTTGGCCCTGGCAAAGCAAAAAACCCTGAAGTTTAAAGTGAGAATGACATTCCAAGAACAATTAGCCAGTACAGAGAAATGTTTATACAACAAAGGGTGAAACAACTCCCCTACACACACATTTCCCAAGCGAATAACTGTAAGCTAATCAGGGGCTTAAACATATCCCATATTGTTTAACAAAGGATGGCATCCCTATATTCAGGCCTGGAAGTTGCATACCAAGTTTCAGAAGCAGGGATTTGGCAGCCACATTTGAAAACCTGAGAAATATGAACTTAAAGAAGGACTGCTGACTGACTTCTTATAAAGGAATCATCATGCATCTTGGTTTTCTGTTCCATACTTTTCACTGTATACGTGCCTTCAGTAAAATAATAGCAAATATAATATCACTGTACAATATGTCAGGCTTTACACTATATCCACAGACTCAAACTGGCCCCTGTTTTTGAGTCGAGTCACATGCTATCACAGGCAAAACCAGGAGAAAAAAAATCTTGGACAAAACAATCAGGCTCCAGCAAAACCGCTTGCCTTTCCTCCTCCCTACTCCCACTACAACTGAAATACTATTGGTAAGAAACCATCTTCTAACTCCAACAGGAATACGTTGGTGCCAGCTGATGCTCATCCCTACGTAAGCCGAAATGCTTTGTTATTTCCCACTCTGGTGGCAAGACCCTCCCTGTTTGCTTATTTATTTATTTTTTTATTAAAAAGAGTGTTCTCTTCTTGTTCGGTCAGGCCAAGGGCCAGCTTCTCTTAGCCTCCTTTCCCCAGGAGCGCACCCTGCTCTGCAGCCACCCCCGTAGGCCCTTCCTGCACTGCTCTTCCTGGCGCTGGCACTCTGCAGGGGAGGAGGGTGCCTCACACTTGCAGTCCTCTGCAATTCAAGATGGGCCTAAATAAAAATTATTCTCTTGCTCAACTGCATCACTGCACACGACGTGGAAAAAACATATATATATGCAATAATATCAGCACATTCTTGCTTTAAGTTGTGCAGGTAAGTATGTTTAGGATATGGTATTTTAACACATATTTGTACACCTGTTTTTAAATCAAAGTCATGTGTGTTCTGTAATTTCCTCTTTTATCGGCTGCTTAAAAAAAGAAAAAAAAAAAGAAGCATACCTGAAACCAGTGCAAAACTGCCTAGTACAAACAGTGTTCAGAGAGGAGTCTTTGGGCTGATTTCCTGTATGTAAATGTGCTCAGCTGAAAAAAAAAGTCTAGGGCACGATTCCCGGACTACGATACAGGAAAAAAGAGGAGTTCCCTAGCTTAGTTAACATCAGAGGGAAGACACAAGGGAAAAGAGGCCATTCTGTCACTCCAGTATGTGCATGCACATATACACAAAAGTGCATACACATGCGTGTGCGCTCCCTTCCCTTCCCTGCCTTGCCCCTGCCCTGGTGGGGCGGGCGAGCTGGCGCAACATCCCCTCAAGGGAACAGCTCTTGAAAGATCTGATACGGCGTTTTTACATTCAACTGACTGCATGCAACATTCCTTTTCAAAAAAAAAAAAAAAAAAAAATTATCTGTTTGCTTGCTTGAAGCGTCACAAAGATAATATTCATGTCTATGACCCTGACTGTCTCTGGTCAAGAGGCAGAGAGATTGTGCAGACCGCGTTGCTTTCCAGCATCCCTGGGATGCCCGCCAGAGAACAGCACTGCTGTCTCAGAGGAGAGGGTCAGATCCCTCGGCCTTCAGCTAATGCCGTTAGCAATCCCTCTGGCTAACTGCTGAGAAGGTGAAAGGCACGCATGGAAGACTTGCCTTCACAGCCTTACACCTGTGATACTGATGTACACAGCATAAACCACCGGTGTCTTAAATTTGGGGAGGGAATATTATTATTTTTCTTTAGAGAACCTTACCCTCAGATCACTTGTGTTTCCATTTCTTCTTTATCATTGTTGTCCTCCAAATTCCTACACCACCACCCTCAAGTATCTGCCAAAACATTCATATCTGTTTTCTACATTGTGGTTGCATGTACATGTGGGCTGAAAATCTTACAAAGAATCTTATTTAAACACAGCTTCGTCGTTCAGATATTGTTTGGGCAACCAGCTATACAGAGGCAAACAGCCTTACAGAATCTCATTTAAAACCCTGATTCAACTACAGGAGCACTCATTTTAAAGTGAATCTAACTTACTCTGCTTCCCACAAAAAATTGCCTAAGTGCAGTTTAAAAGAAATGCTGCCAAGTGCAGAAATGCAACCTCTGCCCTTGGAAATCCTTGAACTAAAGTTTGCTGAAGGCTGGCAGGTTAATCCAGGGAAGAATGCGTCTGTGTTTGCCCAGTCTTTCTATTCTCCCACCAACATGCACTCCTGGAGATAGGGTATCCACATAGGCAGAACTACTATCTCATCTGATAGGGCTAGTCTGTTCATCACACCCACCACATTTTGCCTCCATGCCAATAAAGGCATAGCCTAACAGAAAAACAGATCGTGAAAAGCATTTAAGCATTATATGTATGTTTTTAGTATGTCTCAAGCTCATCCTGTCATGACAGTTCCATATAATACCTTCTGCTGCCACGACCATGACCGCAACTGATCATGTAATGACAATAATAAACCTATGTTTGTACGGCTATTTATATGAGTATAAAAATCCCTAACTTTATAACTTGTCACAGAATGTATGAAAGGCTTGAGATGCAAGCAGATTTCACTTTATTTTATTCTAAACTTGTTCTAAACACTACCATTTTTATTTAAGTCTACTCTGTAAAGGTTAAAAAAAAAGTTTTGAAAAAATCCAAGACCCTAATAAATG
This sequence comes from Chionis minor, assembly GCA_013398295.1. Lineage (NCBI taxonomy): Eukaryota > Metazoa > Chordata > Aves > Charadriiformes > Chionidae > Chionis > Chionis minor. The sequence continues at coordinate 14,741 of VZSF01005696.1, forward strand.
CAAGAGTGTCTGCCCAATAGAGAGCACCAAAATATGTACCACCCACAATAGCTCTCCGTAAATGTAAACCCTCCTAACCCAAACCCTCCCCCTTTTACTCCAGAAGGTAGGTGGCCTTTACAGGGCGTCCTGAACATCTGGCTATGCGTGATCAGGAGAGCACATGTTAGTTTAGAAAGCCTCTAGAAGTCATCCAGGGAGTTTCTCTTCCGTGCTGTGAGAGGGTATCTGGCTTAAGGACACACACTAAACGCAATTGTGGCAGCTTAGCAGTCACTTGTACAGACTTTTCCAAGCTACCTTTTTCAGATTCTTAAATCACCAAAAAGGAGGCCTAATAGCCACCAAATAATTTTTTAAATGAGGTAAAATTACATGCCCATTACAAAATATGTGCTTATGTGCTAGGTTGGCTTACTTCTATTTAGATAATACAGCCCTGTAGAGCACTCTGTTGCATTTGAGTAATGCGGTAATGGTAAAGAGACCCACGTGAAAGACAAAAATAGTTCCAATTTTTTGAGGAGGCTACGGTAGACCAGAGAACACAGCAAAAGAACATTGAAAATTAGTAACTCATGCAGCAGAATGAATGGCTGGTAAAATTTTAAGCAAACACTTTGCCTCTGTGCTCACTTGTATCATCTTCTCTGAAGCTGAGGCTTTACCATGCTTCCATCGCACCTAAGCTTGTACCAAGCATTTCCAAAGCACACAAAAGGGTAATAATATCTTTTCGCTACCGTAACAGACTCAGACATACAGAGAACACTGCAGGTGAGAAAATTAAAAAAAAATAAATCCACCTAAACACAGACTCACTATTGAATGCTGCCTTCTTTTTTTGTTTTGTTCTTGCTTTTTTGCTTTCCTCCCAGAAAGATTCCTGCCAGCTGTTTTGCTGTCTCTCAGTATTCCAACGACGAGTGAACATCCCCCCATGGTGCCGGATCTCAAAGGCAGAGTTATGATTAATAGTGTTATGATTAAGCACCAGCTGAACAGGCACAGCCACAAAACCAGACTCTGTGGCTGAGAGCTCATGGTCCCACTCGGGGTTTCCCCCAAGCGCTGAAATCTTCACATTCTTCCCCTCTGAGCCAGAGAAAGGGATGGCACTTCCATAAAGAACAGAACACAGAGTCACCCTTGGATGACAAAAAGGATTTCAATATAGAATCACCTAGGTTGGAAGAGACCTTTAAGATCATTGAGTTCAACCATCAACCTAACACTGCCAAAACCACCACTAAACCATGTCCCTCAGCATCACGTCTACCTGTCTTTTAAATACCTCCATGGATGGCGATTCCACCACTTCCCTGGGAAGCCTGTTCCAATGCTTGATAACCCTTTTGGTGGAGAAATTTTTCCTAATATCCAATCTAAACCTCCCCAGTTTAACTTTGAGACCGATGAGCGCTGTCCAGTTCCGCAGTCAAAGGACATAATTCAACTCTATCCCGATACGTGCACCGGAAACGTGTGCATGGGAAATGCAGGTCAGACAGAGACCTGCAAGACAAGGACCACAGGAATGCATAGCCATGGTATCTCATACTCAATACAGAAAATATTCCAGAGGCCGACGCATTCTTCAAATAATTTTTTTGAAATAATTATTACCATTTAGATCAGTATAATTTACAGTAAGTAAAGTAAATAAAGAAAATAAATAAACTCCCATACTATGTCCTTCAACCTCACCTATTTACCTTGAAAATAAATTCAGTTAGTTTTACTTTCAGCGCTCCTTGCTGCCAGATTAAGGTTGCTACAGGGCACACATTATTTGATAAAAGCAATTCTATCTACTGGCATATACATATGTGCTTGTTTTATGCCGTGGAAATATCTGTATACTTTTCACAGAAACTGGATATAAAAGTTACACATGGAAAAAACAGTACCTGCGGATGCTCCCCTCCCAAACTGTAAACATAGCAAGAGACTTCTAATGTTTGTTTGAAAACACTTGCCCTAAGTGATAATCCTGATGGAAAAAACAGAAGCAATTTTGCTTACTCTCTGCCTTCAGGTGGCTCATTAAAACACCTCCTATAAAAGAAGAGGATATGAGTCTCTCCTGAGAACTTTATGCTTAGGCTAACCATCTTTGGGGAAGGATCCTGGCAGCAAAAGGGTGTAAACTCAATTTCTTGTTTTAATTTTGATTTTAATTTGTCAGCAAAACCAAAGTTCATAAAGAAGGCAAATTTTGACAAATTGCAACTGCCATGAGCTCTGCTAAGAGCAGGATGTAACATGAATATAATTCTTCAAGAGAACAAATTATAATCATTGCATCCAAACAAAAAATGCTTACGTTAATAAGTTTATTCTATAGTTTGCCAACTCTTTAGGCTGGGCGCTAAGGAGAATTTGCTAACGGGAAACTCACTTCTCACATTCAGATGACAAAGTGATCTGTAGCACATCTACTACATGTCAGCAGTACGAGATGACAGTTGTCCTATCGGGTTTGTTGGACTACAGTTAGCCCTTTCTTTGTAGCTATAATACCTCAAATCTGGGCACATCTGTAAACAGAAAGAGGTAATATAAACAAAGCATCAGTCTTTCCAAACAACCTTACAAGCCTTGCTCACCCAAGTAATTTGAGCCAAGAAAGAAAATGGTTGCTTATAAAAATAGTAATTTAGTTGTGTATCTAAAATAAAATACAGCAAATGTACTAGGTAAATGCTAAGAATGCTTGCTGCTCACTTCACCTACAGTATACTCTTAAAATGAAACCTTTAAAATACACTATGTCACATAGATGGCTGGAGCGGCACAGTCTGCAGGGAAATGTGAAGTATTACATTAGACATTAAGACATCAGTAAATAGCTGGAGACATTCCAAGCCTACAACATTTATCAGACATTTAAGACTGTGATTTGTCTAGCTAACCTTATGAACCAGTCCCCTGGCCTCTCTTTACAGTTGATGTGCAGAAATGAACAACTTCAGAATGAGGTTCATTTGATGTCCTTAAGAGGAGAGGAGATACACTCCAGAAATGCCAATTTCCTTCTTTTTTTCCTACAGAAGGATCAGGGGCCCATACTTGCACAGCCATACCATGGATGCCTTGAGTTGTACACTGCCTGCCGTGCTGCTCCGGCAGGGCCAGCACAGCCCAGAGGTAATCTGTAACCTGGCAATCCCCTTGCCAAGGCAGGAGAGATGAGTTCTCCAGAGGTGAGGTCTGCAGAAGATTCTGACAGCGTCAGCTGCTCTCAGCATCGCAAGCTCCATCATCACACCACAGGAGGCTTCAATGGGTTGTGAAAAATCATAATGAAGCCTCACTACAAACTGCTCCCTGCCTCCTGTAATTGAATGTACCTCATGCCCAAGAGGGAGATCTTCCTGCATCTCTGTCTCCTTGATGCTGGGAAGAGGGAGGTCTTCTCATCCACCTACTTTTGCGGATAGAGACATACAGCTAAGAGAAGAGGTCTCCATTACTATTTCTGCTTTCTTTTACTTTTCAACCATGAGAACACTGTAGTAGAGCTGCATGAAAATTGATCTAAATCACCCACAGAGAAACCACACAGGTTTTTTTTCATGTCCCTGAAAGCCAAATCAGATGTCACGCATCAAGGAAAACACCCACTGAGAAACTAGCACGGTATCACACTGAAGAATTACACTCCATGTTCTCCTACGTATCTCCAAACTGTGGGAGCTAAACTGACAAATGGCTGCACAAACGGGAATAACATTAGTGCTTAGCACAGCCCCGTGCAGAAAAAGTGCAAGTGACTCTGAAGAACTGAAGCAAGCAGATACAGGGAGATTATAGTCACGGTCACACAGCCAAGAACTGCAATACAGCCATGAGCATAAGGTGTGCTGTGACTAGTTCATTCTCTTCTAGACCCAACTGTAGTGGCTGAACAGGATACCTGCCCCTCACAGCTGTTCAGCACTGGGTACCACCACGACTTTTAGCACCCCTGTCACAGAGCTCTCACCCTTTCAGCGCAAAGCCAGCCAGGTTAGCACAAACTGCCTCAAATCTCAGTTTCCACTCGGCTCTCGGATTTCACGCTAACACAGACGAAGGACTTTCCCATATTCATCTCCACTACCTGCTGGCATGGGGCAATGATCTTCAGCAAGACGGCAGGCATGAGCGGGTGTCTGCCACCCGTAGAGCAGGCAGCGGCGAGTGACAATCCACACCACAGGCAGACTCGCGGCAGCTGAAACCGGTCGCCTCGCTTCCTCTCTGCCTTTTGCCCCTCTGCTACTCTAGGACATGCTTGATCCTGCTGAGACAATTTAGTGCAGCAGAACAACAAAAACTCATACTCTTACCCCCCCCCCCCCCTNATTAGTTTCCTACTGGTTTAGTGATATGAAATCACAAGCACTCACGTCTTGCAAGAGGGTGTGATGCTGCAAGCATCTGCAATGGCTAAACTTCACCCTATATCCGTACTTTACATAAGTCACAGAGATGTAAATTACGCTGGAAAGGGGTAAAAAGATTCTTCTGCATTTGTTCAGGATGAACAATTCATTTGTCAGCTTTTTTCACTGTCAATCCACATTAGAGTGATAACTGTATATGCAGCTCGCAGCATGCTTTCTGAACACTTCAAGCAGACACAACTTCGTGCTTCTGGGCTATGGTTTATCATCTTGGTTTTTTCTGCTTAATGCAATTATTTCTTTGAGAAGACAGAACAGAGTGAATGGGGATAAATCAGAGAAATAAACAGGAGCCAAAATCCCTCACTGTCTACAACAAAAACACGTCACTAGCAACCACAAAGGATATTAAAATCAACAGATAAAGGTCAGATAAAGCACAAGATAAGGTAGTGCGTACATTAATATCTCAAAGATGCTATTACAAGGTTAATCGGTTATGCTGGCACGATTTAGGTTTGAGTTATCTGGTGCCTAAGAAACAAAATCTAAATAATTTATTTTTACTTTATAAACAAACTGCAGATCAGCCTTGAAATTACAACTTTACATAACAAAATAAATATAATGCAATAAAATCTAAGTCTTTAAGGCACAGCTATCCCTAGGGATTTTTATACTAGTATGCATATACACAATACAGGGAAGGGTGATTTGCCTTAACGCAGCCCAAGGTTCCACCACTGTGCTGCCTTTTTTACAACCACGGGAAGTCAAACAGAGAGTTTGCATCAGAGTTTAGTTGCTCCAACGCAAAAAAGAAACCCAAATTTTTAACACAGATAAGCCCCGCGTCAGCTGATGGCAAATAGAAGTGCTTGCTTTATTACATTTTTGCCCTCATTTAGTTACCTAGAAGAGGATCTTTCCTTCTCTGTTTTCAGGAATGGTACTGAATACCATGCACTAGAGATGTCTTTACTTTTTCGTCTGACAAAAATCAGGAGTTCAGGATTTGCATTGTGACTGTTTCTGTAATTTCTCTTCATTTTTGATCCTACTGTATTTGTACACCTGAAACTTAAAAGTCGTGAAGAAAATAACAGCTGCCTGTTTCACCTATGGGCTGGCTCCAGATTCTCACTGACTGTTCAACCCAAGGGTGGCTGAGTCTTGAACTGAGGGGGAATTATTTAGGTACATGCCCTTACAACACAACAAAGAAGAAAAGCAATTGGCAGCATTTGTTCAGACAATCCTATTTTTGAAATTGCAGCTTTCACAGAAATAAATGTTGAGAAAGATATGCAGGCACAAACCAAAACACAGTGCTTTTCCCATGGCCTGCCTGCACTCTGGGCAGTGTTCACTCTTGAGTCCACTCAACTTCGCGAGGAGGTAAGTCACAAAGACAGGGTTAAGTCTACATCTTCAGTCGGATACATGAAAGGGAAAGTTACCGTGAGTACAACATAAGTCATATTTCAGTATTTAAGGGCCCAGAGAACTTTAGTTCCACCTTTATCAAACTATTACTTCTGCTACATATTAGTCACACAGCAAGAGTCTTAATCGCCCAGACACTCTGCCAACTCTTTCCTCCCCATTGAAATCAACCACACAAATCTAAAACGCCCATCTTCAACAGAAGTCTACTCAAACGCACACTGAGATATTAGTTGCCAAATACTAAGCATAAAGTTTCACATTTCACTAATTATACATTTATATGACTCCATGAGCCTACCAGTATCAGCCTATCTTGGTGATATCAATCCCTCCCTCCCCAGCTTCCAAGAGAAACGGACTTCATCAGTTCATCGCTTTGTTGATTGTTTATAGACGTACGTGGGTGTATTGGCCTCTATCAGACAAAGAAAGTGCATAAGGATATTGAGGTAAAGCTAAATTGAAATAAGGACTTTCACATTTAGGACTGAAAACACTTACAAGCTCCAACGCTTTCACTTAACTCACTCTAATAAAAAATGCTGCAGTGCAGCTCAGGAACTACATTTCCAAAGTGCAATAATCTTGTATGGCAGCCATTCACTTTGTAACAATGTTTTAAGAAGGTAATGGACAATTTAACTTCAAAATCTTGTATCTCATGCTATTAAACAATATTTTTATTCGCTCATCTGTGTTACTGCTCTACTGTAGCTCATATGCCACAGAAAATGAGGGAACAAGCTGTTGTTTTAAGCTAGTGCTGCAGATTTTAAGAGGGCAATCATGCTTACTGTAGATTCAAAACAGAAGGGAGAACATCAGTGACTTCTCTGAACCTCTGCTAAACAGAGAGATTTGCTGAACCAGTTGAACAGTTTTCTAAGCACGTAGCCTCAGTCCTCAGAACAAGAATGAGCTACTGACATGACGACTGGAAACCCAGCAGGGATAGCTCAGTGTCTGAGTGCAGGATGTCTTCTCTACTGAAAAAGGCATTTTATGAAATTAAAATTGTTACTACATCAACATCTAAAGATGCAGGTGGTAAGCCAGCTGAAAGCAATACCTAGTTCTATAATAGTACCTTTTCCTTGAAGATTTTAGAGTATTGCACAAAAATTAGAAAGCTCACATAATAGTTTTAATAAACAGGTGTCTTACAACTCCTGTTACAATTAAAGTATTTCCCCTTTTATCTCATGAAATGAGAAATGAAGGTAGAGAGGATGGTAACATGTCTCAAGCAACACAGAAAAGGAAGCTCTGGCTTCACAATACCCTCTCCCTGTGGTCCGCCCCCCACCCCTCATTTAGGCTGACGTGTCTGTGGGTTGTGCTGCAAACCAGACCAAGAACTCATCCAACTTGAAAAAAACAAAGTAAACAAAAACCCCTGCCTTCAAAAAAGAAAGAAAAAAATCTTATAGCTGGAGCAGTCCCCTTGGTCAGATCCAGGTCACCGCAGAGCCCCGTCATCGTTATGCTGGAAAAAGACAGAAAGAAAGAAAGAAAGAAAAATGCACACCAAACCACAAAAGAATGAAGTAGGTGAAATGTTCTGCTGCTAATGCATTACAAAAGTGTAAGGGGATGGTGCTGTCCAAAGAAATGCTTCTTGACTCCTCTTCCACATGACAGGCAGGAAAAAATGCTTACAAGAAACCTAGAAATCGAGATGCTAAGTTTCAAACAGTAAAATATTATAAAATTGAAACGGACAGGACTTGCACAGAAATGGTTCTGTTCTGTTCCTCACTGAGACGCTCCTTTAAACCACCTGATTTAGACTGCACACAGATACACACAGTATATCACCTCAACGTCTAACAGAATCCCATTTACTCTTTTGTTTTAAAGAATTTTTTATTTTAGTTTGCAAAACCAAAAAACCCCAAACACAAGGAGGCCAACTGAGCCTACACGCAGGAAGTTACCTTCTTTTTTTTTTTTTTTGCTAAGCCTTTATCACAGCTCTTTACCCAGAATTACCACTAGAGATAGAAGCATAACGGGTGCTCTCCTTACTATATCCTTTACCACTGCTAACGCAACGAGAACTGAATTATCCAGTAATAGTAAACTGCAAGTTGTCCAAGCAGAGACTAAACCTCCTTTCATTATGGGAAGTCAGAAACAGTTTGAAACTAGTGTGGACTGACGAGGTGTATTATCTGGACCACAAGGAGATCAAAGCAGCTGAAGTTCTTCATATCAACTAAAACCTGAGCTTCGTGGGGGATACTCATCTTTGGCATACACATCTTTGCTTCAGCAAATTGCCTTCATTTGATTTTCAAAAAACCTGTCAGGGTTTAGCTGCTGAAGAATCCCCTTTTCTATTTAACACAAGGAATTAAGAAGTAACTACATTATGTTTACACATTTATAAAGAATGGATTGCCTTTTGTTAAGGGTACTGGATCCCTTAATCCTTCCTTAATCTAATCAAAGAAGTTGGAAATAACTAAAACACAAAGGGATGCAGCAGCCCAAGGGAGAAGTTGCAAGGAAAAGGAAGAAAACTTCAAACTAAAGAAGGAGGGCAGGCAAAAGGCAATCCATCAGTCAGCTCCAGTGGAAACAGGGGAGTAAAGGGTGCAAGATAAATACTGCTGGCTTATACTCAAAGTTGCAATAGTATAACTTATATTGTTGTCATTAAGTACAAACATAGTGATCACATATATTTCCACTGAGATAATTACCCCACATATAGGTATCATGCTTTATTCTTCTAAGCTTTCACTCAAAGGTTTAACACAGTAATTCATGACAACGTGATACCTCAAACAGTACCAGGCAGTGAGATACCTACAAAATATTTGGATTTTAAAGAGACCTTATTTTTTTAAAGGTCTGAGAACACATAGTTACCATTGGAATCGATCTTACACCTCTAGTAGCACTTGGTGTCCTTTTGGAGCCAAGCGTTCAATAAGTGCTGAAAAACTCCAAAACGTTTGTGTCAGGAAAAAAAAAAAATAAATCTCTCCCTCACTAATATGAGGGGGAAATGACAGAACAGTGAAATCGTAGCTTTATATTGAAAATGTTTCAGTTTGGGCTACTGACAGTTCATTACACAAACTTTTCCACCACCTTCCTAGACTTACTAAATGTAAAGATGCTTTAAGCCTTGAAGAAAAGGTACAAAGATAGATTTTTCTCAAGCTGCCTCTGAAGTGAAGGACCGAACCATGGCATTGCATACCTCACAAAGAAAACGGGACGCCTCTATTACAGACTACAAGTTTCTAGATAGAGCAGGAAAGTGCTATGTCACAAGGGGGATTTCCGTTCTGGAAACAGAGAGCCTGGCTTCCCAAAACCTTCAGCCAGAAGCATCAGGACCGGGCAAACCCCCACCTCTCTCTGAGCAAGCACCCTCAACTCTGCTGAGGTTGGCACATATTAGCCCCATATTAGGGCTTGCTAAAGCTCATACTGATTTCAGTTTCTTTTTCTCCTCTTTGTAGAAAGCTTATGTGCCTGGGCCAAACCCACATCCAGCCAAAGAGAGCATTGACAGCTGTCATTTCTGAGCTTTCCTACTTAAAACCAAGCTGAGCGTACACCTTACATTTTATTTTTTTCAGACAAAATCCTGAGAGAGCAGACCAAGATAAAACGCAACACTTGGTAAATCAGAAAGGTTTATCTTTACTTGGAACTGGGTCAATTACAATGGTTTAAAGCTATTTCTTCATTTCACTGTCATCCAGCCACCAGTTTTGAATTTCTTTGTTCAAAACAAACATGTTAAGGAAGGGAGCTCCTTTCATGGTAACAGTGAAAAATCCAGCAGGAGCAAAAATTGCTAGGCATGTGCTTGGCTGGTAGCAGGCAACAGGAACTTTAATCATAAAACAGATAAGTATTTGCTTTTAAAAATTTAAATGAAAAATTAATATAAACACAATCTCAGTGTTATAATCCTTGATCACGCAAGATTCCCAGAAATGTGATGATGTTTTGCTTTAATGGTAACCATAAACCAAACAAAAATTCCAAGATTCTGTGATCAGCCTATGCACTCTTTTTTTAACTATATTTTACTATTTTGTGATTAAAACTTTCCCTCTAGGTCTTGATCCTTATGATATGCTTTTATTTCTACTTAAACTCAGATACAGTTTCCCAAACACAAGATAAAAATTCAACTTTCCAACAACCAGAAACAAAATCCGCCTGTTGGACTACAACCTCCTAAACCACTTATTTAAAAGTGTACGGCCACAAAAAAAACCAAGCAGTGATTGAATACGTTTCTTCTTTACTTAGTTGTTACAAAGTGCACAAATTTATAATTTCTTCGCTAAAATTTTAACACTTTGGCAGAAAACAAGCATTTTTTTGTGTGCAAAAGAAACACATTGCTTCTAAATTAAGAAACAGTGGTGAAAATTACTTACAGTCCCCATTTTACCTAGACTCTAGTAACTAGAGTGCTGAGTCATAAATTAAACTGGTGCTGTGACCTTTAAGGAACAACTGAGATCATAATAAACACGTCTCATATTTTCAATTGAGTCCAAGCAGAGAGAAGTCCCACAGCTCTTTGAAAGTCTCAGGAGATACAGTTTCTTAAAGCACACATAAAATTGATTAGCATTCAAAGTAACTAGAAACACGTGAACAAGAGAACGGACTTAATTTACTTTGCCTTTTCACTCTTCCCCCCTCTTATATGTGCTCCAAATTAAAAAAAGAACTGATACTGAAAATTAACCATGCATATGGAGAACCACCAAAAACATGCAAAACAACCTGTGAGTACAGTAGATCAGACAGTACAATAGTTATGTGCACCCATATAAGACCTGGAATTTAATTTTTGTTCAGGAAACTAAGGAGATTTCTTACCCAGAAACAATCATTTTAGTGATGTACATCCCCTGAAGGCATCCTTGAACGTAAAAAATTATGAGGACAGAAAAGTTAGGAACTACCTCGCTTCACCGAACTTGCATACAGGAACTTTTTCCCCATTGTGTGTCATACTGCTGGTTTTCTCCTCTCAGCTCCATCTTTCCTCAGCCCCAGACAAAACCAACCTCTTTCTCCAGAAGTCCCTCAAATCCACTACGGACGTTTTAAGACCTGAATGCATGAACAAGTGCCATATCTATACCGAGGCTCAATATATTTGTACAGGGGCCTCTGCTCCTGTATGTCTTTCAAGCTCTTATCTTGTCAACGTGAACTTGCACTTCTTTGCCTTTACCAGTTCAGTTACCAATGTTGTATTTCAGTTATATAAGTATGCTTGTTATTCTAATGCAATTTATTCTTAAACAGGGTGTACTACAAGCTACAGTTTTCATAAGTGTAAGTCTGCTATGCTACTAAACAACACATTTTATAATAAGGCATTCTTTTTTGGCTTGGCTGATGTTAAGCCGTGTTAAGAGGTTAGTACTACACCTGTGTGTCACCCAGTTGTAACAGGTTGCAGTCAACTTGCAGTCAAAAGGCTGTAAGTAAATTCAGAAAAGAGGATACAAATGTTTTCTTTAAACCCTTTCTGCATTCCAGAAAAAACTTCTTAGTGTAGACAAAAGCATAAGGCGAGGTGATTCAGCTAAGCGTACCTAAGGACTGGTTAACCATAAAAAGTGGGGGGAGCCCCCAGACTTCCTCCTCTCTGTAAACTGGTTCAGTTCGTCAACCCAGGAAAACGCTGGTACAGAGCTGGTGAACGGAAACTGCTCCCAGAAGGGTGTGATGTCTGCTGGAGACAGCACAGATGAAACAGCAGGAGAACATGCTCCACCTCAGGGTAACAGCCAGGGCTCTTTGCTCAGGAATGGAGTTAAACAGCACTGGAGAAGAATCCAGTTTCAAAAGCAAAAAAAAAAAAAANGCTGATGTCACAGCACAAGATGAACATCAATGTAGCTCATTTTAAGTGCTTCTCATTGTCCTTTCCACCTAGCTCAGTCATCAGCCAAACCGTAAGACTCCCAGGAACACAGATCTTTAAGACAGGAATGACAACAAGTCTATCACATACTTCAAGCATTAATAGTAATAACAAGAACAGGAACAAAACAACAAACGTCAAATATCGTCACAGCTCTGTTTTACTAAATGCAAACCGTGTCACTTATGTTATGTAATTAAATTATAAAGCACTTGCACTCTTGCTTGTGAATAAGAAATTTCAGACTTGTATCTCTGCGGTTCGAAATGCCTCTTATCAAGTTCACCAAAAAGGTTCACTATTGTATCACATGTTGAACCATGTGCTGGCCCTGGCATGGTATGTAAATGAACTTACTCACCTCCTTGGGTTTTCCCCTTTCTTTTCCCTGATCTTTAATGAGGATATCGAGCTCACAGGGAGTAGTAGGCAGGAGTTTGCTCTGTACTTTCACAGTGGGAAAGAAGCCAAAACACAGACACAATGACTGGATTCAGCTTTTTCAGGCAAACACAGTAGAACAGCAGACATCCTCCTCCGGGAAGAACACTTTCCACCGCCGCTTTAACAGGAAACATCTCAAAACCAAGGGTGGGCTATCCCCTCATTCACTTTTCACACCTGGCTATTAAAGCTATTCTTCCACAAGAAAGGTTTTCCTGTTAGAGAAGGTTCAAAAATTGCTTAAGAGTTGGTTTGGGGTTCTTTTTTGGTTTATGATGATTTCATGTGATAATATTCTGATTATTACATGGGGTCTTAGATATTTGGCTTTTATATTGAAGATTTTCATAAAAACATGGTTAATAGTACATACTCAGAAAATAATAGAAAAAGAAATTGAATGCAGCATTAGCCAGTAAAACATGTATTTATACATGAAAATGTCTCAAAGTTCAGTGTATTCATTTTCTGCTTTAAAACATATCCTATTTGACACAGACTGTCCATGCTAAATTCCAATTTTCTTTATGTTCCACCTACCCTTTCCTTAATTAGCCTCTCTTTAGCTGCTCACAATGCAGACAAATTACTTCGTCTGAGATTAAGTTCTCCTCTTTCCTCTCAAATTCAAAGTGAATTTCTCTGGCTAGGTGGCAGTAAATAAATTTAGATGTGTTCTATATTCTCATATTCCATATGAACAAATACATCTTAAGGACAAGTCTGCACATGCCTCTAGAGAGAAGCACAAAATTCAGAGCTCACAAAAAAAGTAACCAGAAGCATCTTTAAGTCTCTGTCAATGTGTTGCTGCTCTTGGGAACTACAGCAGCCTCTGACATAACTCATCCAAACTCCCCAAGAAAAGGGGATTCCACCCCCCACCCCACCCCCCTTCTGGCCTTCTCTCAAGCCCAGCAGGCTAAGTGAAACACCCAGTGTTTATCCACTAACATTAATTTTATTTACTAATAATCCAGTGAAACTGAGAAGGACCATTATTTTCACTTTTTATATACCAAATCAAGGCTCACAACAGATGACTTGCTTGAGGCTTTATGGGAAGCCTCATAAGCCAAATGAAATCAGAATGTACACAGTATTTTGAAGAAAAAGTCTGTTTTTATTCATCTAGTAGTCTTGATTATGCTCCTTCCTTATATCACAAGACATTCGAGTGTGTCTCAGGTCAAGATCCAGCAGAGAAGGGGATGAGATTGTGACCACGTGACTGGCATACGTCCAGCTGTATGACACAGACCACCATGACATGGTGGTAGCATACAAGGTAACGGCATATGATCTTCCTCTGTCCCTGGACAAACTGTGAACCCAGGAGGGCTTTGGCAGAGTTGAGGTTAGATGCACTGTCTTAAATTTAGGTTTGCCTCAAGAGAAAACTGTGACCGCATGCTGTCACAGTTAGGCATCTGGGCCAGCTGGCATCTCCCTTCTCGACCCCAAAATCAGGTTTACAGTATCTTAAAAACTTTTACACATATTTGCTAAACTGTGGAATTGTCCACTTGCAACGTAACACTATTAAGAAATTTGAAGTTTGTTACAGTAAAGGTCTATCAATTCAGATAGCAATTATCTCCATGCAGGTTAAAACAAAACAAACCAAAACAAGTACGTTTAAGAAAAAAGGGACATTCTTCCTCACAGAAACTATTAGTCCTTAGTTAGAACAGAATAAACTTGCCTTTAATTACTCTTCCTCAAAACAGGGAGAGAGAAAGAGGAGAGTGAGGACACGGAGAGGATTAATCAAGATAATATTTGCTGATGTTTATATTCTGAAAAAGGGAAATAAAAATACAAGAAGATGTATTACATGACTAAGATAGGAAGTAACTTGCTACATAGCAGAATTACCGGAGTCACATCCCAGCCATAAGAGACATGGATACAAACACAGGGATTATTTCAAATGAGGTTACTAGCGTTTCACTCTTAGGGAAACAGGGGAAGCTAAGAAGGAAGGAAAACTAAAAACATTGTTTGTTTTGAAGATACTATATTTTGACCAGTCTGAGGGAATGCTGTCAAAAGAGGAAAGTTGTATATCCTGGTAATAATTGACTCCATGAACACCCCCCTACAGATGAGAAGATTCTGATCGCGTTTGTTTTTATATGAGGCAAAAACTAATTTGCTGCTGATGTTGCCCTAGTTTGAAGTTGCTTGTATAAAAACAAATATGACACAATGAAAAACTGCTAAAAGATTCACTGAGCTACGGAATGTCCTTCCTGCTCACCCTGGCTCACTTTTCACTTCGAAACGTAAAAGGAATGTCACGCATTTCTAAACTATGTCTGGGAGCGAAGCCTCAAGTACCATGAATAAAAACACTCGAGTTCTTCACTATACCAATAAAAATGCTACGTGACTTGTATTCATGCGCAAGCTCAGATGTTTCTAAATACAGCCAGTATCCATCACATGAAGGAAGAACATTAATTACTGTATTTGACAGCTTTCTTGGGAACTGCACCCCTCCTCACTAAGCAGAACAAAGTCTCTGGCATACGAGAAGTTGCCAGGACTTTCTGTATCTCTACCCTCAATGCAATGTGTACTCTCTATGGAAAGAGGAAAACAGGAAAAGGAAAAATTTGTAAAGCAACCATCCGTTCTGTACGGTACGCCAATTGTTTTCCCAGTCTAGGTTTTACTACCTAAGCTTACTGCAACCCTGTCTCCAGGCGTCTCCAGGCAATTACACACTGAGTCACTTATTGAGAGCTCAGTTTTTCACTTGTATAAAATAAATGTTTGTAAAAACCTGCTACTTGCAAGTTGCCCATTTGTAGCTTCTATTCAGAAGAGCAAACTGTAACAGTGTGCTAAAAGACATGCAAACATGACTGGGTCTGACTGACCCGTTTCTCTGACCTGCTTATACTTCCCAGCTCCAACCTGGCCCTGTAAAGGAACAAAGTAAAAGTCCACACGAGCCTTCTTACTTCTGGTGGAAGGAAACCTTGGCACCTGAGCTGGATGCTGGGGAGATCTAGAGTCTGCAATTCCTGTGATGTGCGCACTTTATTCTATCCAGATGATACCACTACCCTATCATTTCACCAAAATCAAGCGTGAAAGAACCAGAAATTCATTATTTACATTAACAGGGTAAAGGACCACCATCTTATATTCCTTAGCTAACATATACAAGTTTCTACTAGGTGTCCATGTCGCCATAAACTCTGAACTTGTTCCTCTATAAAAAGCTACAGTGTTTAAGACTGGTTTCCCTACTTATCATTCCAAGTATCTGTTTGTTGTACCATCAAGTACGTAGTACAGCACAAGTTGTCAGTGATTTCCAGGGTAGCCATGGCAATGAAAACTTACCTCTTTTCAAGTTAATACATAACCAACTACAAGGCTACAATGTAGTATTTTAGCACAGTTTTAGAGACTCCGCAAGAGAAAGGATGCAGTAGGACAAGGTTCAGAACTTTGCCATGGCTACTCAGTCACCATCACCAGACTGAGCAACATCCAGGTATTTAAAAGCTGAACATCCACTCTTTTTTCCCCTCTTCTTCCTAGTGTTAAAAAAGCAGCTTATTATCTGGGCTTTATCTGTTTATGACTGTGCATCTGTGTATATGTATGACAATAGGAATTCTCAGAGCAAGCCAAACTGAGAAAGATGGATCGGTCTGATGTCTGGTCATCCGCGGGTGTGTCCGCACCACTCCTGCAGTTCAGATCAGTGGTGTGCTTTTGAAGCAAATGTCTCAATCTTCCCTGTGTTTTGGGAATGTTCAGATTGTGGAGCAGCCTTCTGAGCTCACAAAATGGATTCTTTTTGGATGAAACTAAACTTGAAGATGTCCCTCAACTGCTAAAAGGCATTCGGTCCACCACGGCTGGCCTACAGCCCATCTTGAGTAAAACCCCCCAATGCGTATAGCAGGACTGAATCTTCCACATCAACTTTTACGCCACTGAGCTGCTCCTACCACATCACATTGCTCACTAGTGCGGACGTGTCCGTTTTAAAACCACGCTCCTGTTCCTTGGCAAGTTTGTCTTCTATACACACGATCCCACCTGCATCCTTTGATAGCTTCATTATTGCAGAAGGACATATTACTGTGGAAGGCCAGGAATGCAGACAGACAGATAAATTTTCCCAGCTATACAGCAACACAGACATTTTGAAATGGACTCTGGAATCAATGGCACAGGAGGGGAATCACCAAGCGACGACGTTTATGGTACCCAGCAGTGCTACACACACAGATGATCAGATTCTGATGTGCACTGAAGCTCCATACTCCGCAAAGCTCTCGATGCAAATATGTGTTAATAATGAAGCCCTTGCCAGCATACAACCAGCAATGTTGGTACAAGCCTTCTCAACAGCTGCAGATATATTCATTTTTGACATTGATTAGTGAGGCCACAACAGATGTATGGGACTCCTGAAGCAGACTGACATCACATTTGACTACCAGCTACCTTGGAAGAGGAAAACCTTGATTTAAGTTTTAAATCAGAGTTTGTGACCCAGCTTCTAATTTTGATTACACCATGCAATCACGATGGTAGTCAAAGGAAAATAGAGGATAAAGATTAAGACTCAAAGAGAAGACCTAAAACCAGGAGAACTGAAAAGATGACTGAAGAGCTTAGCAGGAGTTGAGATGAGGCTGAGAGAGCTGGAAACAAGAAATAATGGTAAGCTATATTTTCCTTAATCATCTGTTCCACCTTTCTCTTCTCAGTCTCTCTGTATTATTTGCAGGGCTGGAGCATCTTTCTTATGAGGAAAGGCTGAGGGAGAAGAGAAGACTGAGGGGGGATCTCATAAATGTTTACAAATACTTAAAGGAAGGGTGCCAGGAGGATGTTACCAGTCTTTTTTCAGTGGAGCCCAGTGATAGGACAAGCAGTAATGAGTACAAGCTTGAATATAGGAAGTTCCATCTGAACATGAGGAGGAACTTCTTGACTTTGAGGGTGGCAGAGCACTGGAACAGGCTGCCCAGAGAGGAGGTGGAGTCTCTGACTCTGGAGACATTCCAAACCAACCTGGATGCCATCCTGTGCAACCTGCTGTAGGTGGACCTGCTCTGGCAGGGGGGTTGCACTACATGATCTCCAGAGGTCCCTTCCAACCCCTATGATTCTCTGATTTACTGGTTCAAACAAAATGGGACTGATTTCTATTCACTGCTTCAAACTGCTTATAAGTATCAGTCTACATTCTTGAAATTGATCATTCATATATCGAGACACACACATACATGCATCTACTGTGCATATGCTTTAAAATTTCTCACAAAGGGTTCCTCTAATCTTCACTAAAAGTCAGATTGGCTTAATTGCACTACTTAGGATACTCAAATTCTGACTATTAATTTTTAAAAGGTCTTGTTTTTTACTAACGTAATCTCCTCTTTACATAGAAATCAACATATGATCCACCCTACCCAGCAAACAGTAATATGCAATGCAGTTCTTGAACTGAGTTGTTTTGAACACCAACAGAGACTACTAGGAACAAACAGAACAAGAGACAATGATAATGCTATCACATAAGTGATGTTAATGATAAAACAGCTGACTACTCCAGGTTTACCATTAATCTGGCTTTCTTTCTCTTTTTGGGCACCCGCTATAATCACAAAGATTGTGATTTTATATATATATAATATATATATATAATCACAAAGATTGTGATAATCACAAAGGTTGCTAAGTGAGGGTACAAGAAAGGAAATTCCTCAAGATCACCAGTGAAAATTATTTAAGACAATGACAAAATAACAAAAAGTACATGAAAACTGAAACATAGACATGAATTGCCGAGATTTCACACAGCTACCAAGACTGTAGTGCAACTAGTAGCAAAACATATCAAATAGTGGAGAGATCAGAAAGCTATGCAAGAACAGGTAGCACGAGGAGACCACGATATCTGAGAAGGCACAAGCTTACACTGCCACAAGCAGAAGTCTCTTTGCAGGGCATGTCTGTATTAAAGACAGGAACCAGACTGTGAAGTATGATATTACTAGAAAGGACTTCTGGATTCTACTAGGGCAGATTCAATTACAAAAAGCTGACCGTAAAACGAGTAGGTGTTCTTACTACACTGATACATGTCGTACCAACATGTTTCCTGGAAAGCTGGACAACGTTCATGTACCTTTTTTTTTTAAAAAAGTTTGGGGACAGAATCTTTGCAAAAAGGTACGTTCTGTGCCTTATCCAAACTAGAAAAGGATCAAGCAGTAGTGGATTGTAGCAGGGGTTATGTGGAGTCAGGCAATCCAGTTGAGGCATGTCCACCCAGGTCAGATGACACATCTATCTAAACGGGGGCACAAACAAGGCTATTAGTTCATGGCTCTTGGCCTGAATTTACTGACAGGTGGCTAGAAATAATGTAAGGCCCATATTATTTTTCTCAGTATAGTGGTAGGTGCCAGGACACAACCAAAGAAAAGATGCTTATGCAACTGTTAAAAGAGATTATGCAGCTGCTATAAAATCTTGGAGGGCACTGGCAGATACGGGTAGAAGAACAGCTTTCTCTTGGAGATGGGTAGCTGGTAAGGTTAGAGTCATTAGTAAAAGTGGATTTGATTGGGAAACTTTGCGATATATGTGCAGCCTGCAATTATTTCTGTCCGCAAAAATCACCAGCAGCTCACATGCAAGGACTGCATTTCCATTAAAATTACTAAGACCGGGACTTTCTCACAGTGGTGAGGTAATAAATGAGCTCACTGCACATCATGGAAACAGCCTCGTCCTATGTTCCTCTACATCCGGCATGGAAGTATCCTTTTTCTCTTTGTTGTTGTCGGATAAGGACCCTGCTGGACATGTACCATCATGCAGTCCCAGGGCAAAAATTGAGGAGAGCAGTTAAACATGACCCACCTACAAGAGGGAAATGCACTTCCTTAGGGAAGCTGCACATCAGTTATTCTCAAGCCAGATGCTGTAGGGTTGCTATAAGAGGTATGAGTTTTGGTTTTTGGGGTTTTTTTGTATGCAGAATGTGCTGGTTCATGCTACAGCTTCAAAAATTATTGGCACTGTGGTTAGAAGTAATCTGCAGATCATTCATTGTTGCATAGTTCACTAGTAAGATGTAAAAAAGGGCTCCAAACAACTCTATATGCAGAGCTACAGAGCTCTGAATGAAGAATAGGCGATATAAAATTGTAGAAGTTAGATGCAAGTGTAAACGAGTTTTTACAAATTTGTATTCCATTTATGATACTCTGTGGGACGGTACATACATTGGAGATGATCCCAAAGTATTCAGTGCTTGTTCAACAGAAGAACAATGCACACACACAAGAACATGTTACAAAAATGTACTGAATGGAAAATAAACAAACAAACAAAACTTTGCTCCTACAACCTCATCACCTAAATTATATTCTGAGAGGTGGTACAGCTCAAAATTACTCCTCCCTCGCTCTAGTTTCTGGCTAACATTAGCAGAACACAGTATAGGGTATTTTGCATTCAGGAAAAAAAAAGAAAGAAAATGCACAGCCAATTACTTGTGAAGTGACTGCTAAAAACAAGGGAGGACGAAACTCAAGCACCAAGTTTTTACAACGATCTTGTAATAGCAGCAATCAAATACCTGGCTACATGTCAGCTCTAACAATTGGAGCTGCAGTCCCACCTCAGCAGAAGTGAGAAATACACGCAAGTAAGTGCCAACTGAGTTTCAGTCTCCCATACTTTACTATCTCCTACCCTGAAGGACATTTTGAACTGCAGTGGTGGTAAAAGCCTTCCTGCATGAACTCCTTAAACCTCCTTTACAACAACCCGTTTACTGGGGAAACAGAGAAGTGTCTGTATTTTAGCAAAACAACCTGTTTTCCAAGTTCTAAAAATAGAAAAGAAAAAAAAAATACTAAAAAGTGTCTGTCATTTTGAAACCACTCACAAGCATTTCATCCTAAGCAACGCAGCCTCCCCCCTTGCTAAAAATAAAACAGTACATCACAGCAACATTTTTTGCTGGCTTCAGCCAAGGACTTGAAAACCTCCCCTCAGCCCAGCCGGGGCGTAAGCTGTGAGTCAGCACTTCTCAGCATTTCTGGAAATTCCTCAGCAGAGCATCCACCCTGTAGCAGGAAGCCGCCTGTCCACTTCAGCCAGTACCAGGAAACAGGCGGGTGGTCACGGGCCTCACCTGAGCTGAGGACACAGCTCAGGAAAACCACCAAAACTACCAAATGCGCCCCGTCCCACCAGCTTTTCACACACAACCCCCCCCCAGAATACACTGCCCGGGGAGTAAGTTCGGCTCGCTCCTCGGACAGCAGACAAATACAGCTTCAGTATGTGCCGATGAAGAGGAACATACAAGATTAATTTAAAAAAAAAAAAAAAAAATCATGTCGGATGAGGATGCTGTCAAATCTTTATGGTGCAATTTAAATCATATGGGCTCTCGTACCCAGAATCCAGAGGCAGCTTCGCTCCATCAGCCCCAGCCAGGATCAGTCCCCTGCCTGAGGAAATCTGAATTCTTAAAAACCAGAGCCATCCCCACCAGGTAAAGAGGGGGTTCTCCAGTGGGGTCCGGAGAAAGTGATTGCTCTCCCCTCTTGAGACGACGAAGAGGCTGCGGGTTTAGGGCATCGCCATGCCTGTGAGTTGAAAGGAGACGTGACTGCAGCTCCCTCGTTCTTGCCAGCAGTCCTCGCTTTCCACGGAAAATCTTACAGCCCGCATGCAACAGAGCCTGGCGATGGGAGAAGGATGCACGCCTGCATGGGAGACACCCCAAACCTGCTTGCGTCTGCCCAGGCTATGGTGTTGCCAGACACCTCATCCCCACTAAGGCACAAACCAGAGACGTCCCCACAGAAGCTCTTGGTGCTCGATGCTCCCAAATGTGTGCAACCACCAAGGTGGAGCCGCTGTTCGTGAAACCGAGGTGTAACATGCACTCAGGTCCTGTCCTTAGATATAAAGAGTTATTTCACAAATACTGCTTGTGGTGAACCCACCTCAGACTGAGCATCCACTCGTCTTTTACTTTAAACGCACGCTTTGACAGGGGCATTAACGACAGAGAGTTAAGAGAATAGGAAGTACTTTGAGAACAAGAGTAATTGCATGTTCTGACCTCTCCGGCTTACATCATACGCATTATCCAACAACCACAAATCAAGAAGAAAACCAAATTTAAAGACATTAATTTTCAGCATGAAATGTATGTTAAAACTAACAGAAGAACAAGACAAATGCTGACTGTTTTCCTGTTTGTTTCTTGCTTGCATATATGTGGCTATTCTCCCAGAAAAATCATGTGGGTTTTTTTTTTTTTTAAATTAATATTTGTATGAAGGAAGCTGCCTAAAGTTGTGTACAAAAAAAA
This sequence comes from Chionis minor, assembly GCA_013398295.1. Taxonomy (NCBI): domain Eukaryota; kingdom Metazoa; phylum Chordata; class Aves; order Charadriiformes; family Chionidae; genus Chionis; species Chionis minor. The sequence continues at coordinate 36,339 of VZSF01005696.1, forward strand.
AAAATAAATCTGTTTTTCTCAACTGTTTTTAAATACAGAGCAATGAGATTAAAGTGAGGCAGATAGCCAAATACCTCAGCCATCACAGTCATTAATAGACGCATGTAACATCCGCGCAGCTTTCGAATGCAGAACATCTGGTTCCAATTCCCAATCTGGCTTTTAATAAAAGTGCCTCCCCCACAATACTTTTATCATAAAGTGTTCTTTTCCCCCCCCCGTTCCCCCCTCTCCCCCTTTTTTTTTTTTTGCCTCTCTTCATTTTAGGGTGGGTTTTTTTGGTTTTTTGTGGGATTTTTTTTTTTCTTTTCCTTTTTGGAAGCGGCTGTTCCTTCTTNTTTTTGGAAGCGGCTGTTCCTTCCTTCTTGCTGGAAGCCACCTGACCACTGCCAGGAAGAGGAATGCAAAACATTCCCAGGAGCAGCTCCTGACGTCAGGGCAGCAGCATTCCTCCTCCTCCTCCTCCTCTTCCTCCTCCTGCTCCCGCCCCTCCCCTCCCCGCCGCGGCTCGCTGCCACCGCCACGGCCCGGCCCGGCCCCGGCGCAGCGGCGGGTCCTGCCGGCGGCCCCCGCCGCCCCCAGTCGCCCCCTCCCCAGCTCCTCCCCGTTAAAGTGAGTTAAGAGCTTTCGCTCCTGCAAGACCGGCGGTTATTTAAGAGCCGGGGAAGGGGCGAGGGTGTCCCAGCCAGGCGCCCTGCCGGGGGGTCGAGCCGCCCCACCTACCCCTTCTTCTTGCCCTTAAATAGGAGTTTCTGCCGCGCATAAACCTCGGGGGGTCCCCGGCAGGTTTAAATGGGGTTTTCGGGTTGTTACCATTTTACTTCTCAGTTCTTCAGAGGAAGGCAGGCTGCAGAAGGATGCCAAGGAAAACACTGACGCACCGTTGCGGGGCAGTTTGTTTTTTTCACTTTTAAGATATTCCCAAGAGATCACGGGGTGACAAGGATACCCAGGCAGGCGGCCTGCGGCAAACGCAGCTCTGGAACCCACATCTCGGTCTTTTCTCTTTTCATACAATCACCTACCTTCTAACACCTGACAAAATGAGGCTGATGGGGTGGGATTCCGACTCTTTACATCTCTTTAATTCCATTTATCAGAACGCATTAACAATAAACAGCATTATTTTACTCCACTCTTAAACTGGTAGCTAAAACTATACAAGTGAGATTCTCAGTGGAGTTGCAGTCAGTGAGCTTACTCCTTTCAATGTTTACTCCAGTTAGTCTCATACTTCTGGGACATAAATTTTTAAAACTCTGTAAAATGTCCTGCCTGGGAAAAAAAAAATAAAAAAAATCTCTGCATATTTTAATAAACAACTGTAACAAAGACAGTAAAGACTAAAAAGAAACAGAAGCTGTTACCAGATCCATGACAGAGCTGAAGGAGAGCTCCCCAATTCCACCACGCCAAAGGAGCAGGGAGGGTCTGGGAATATGAAAAAAAACCAAAAACGTATATGGAAACCCCTTCATTTCTAGAGGACGTGAAGAAAGATCTCTTTAAGAAACATTTTTCCATTTTACATGACTCTAATCGTATAGCAAAAAGTTTAAAATATATAATTTCATCACTCCAAAACCAACAAAAGCCTAACATGTGGATGTTAGTTTAAACATTATTTTCCAGGGAATACAAAGGAAGCCAAAACTCATCCTGAATAGCTAAGGAATATGACTGGTGGTAGTAAAGTGTTTGCATGGATCACTTCGCCCCCAAATATTTACATAATAAATATTTATAATAAATATAAATTTCTCCATGCTGACTGACCACAAGGAAACAATAAAGTTCTGGAAACACTAAGCAAGACAGTGGTATCATTTTCAGTATTAATTGTAATTAATCAGCTATGCGCTGTTAGGGTTATTCTCTCTGTTCCGCTGTAGTCCCTGGGTAGTCCCATCAGGACCCAGAGGGCTCCAAAACCCACAGGCGGTCTGACAGCCCCAGTTCCCCAGCTTCTCAGGCCATTCGTGGCAGTTGAAGACATAAAAATGTTTGGGTTTTCTCCTAATGTAGGGACTTGTTACTAAAAGGTCAAACAAATACGTCTGCCCTCTGACCAACCTCATGCTACCTATGACTTTTTTAAGAAAACCTGCTCTCTGAAGAACCGCAATGTCAGTAAACATTGCTTTCCTGGTAAGAAGCCTGCAAACGTTAAGTTACACCAGTTGGCCATGTCTGACCAGCTAGAAAACCCAAGACCACCTTTTTTGCCCTCTTCTCCAGAGGTCACAAATATTCAAATGATGTATCATGTAAAGAAAGTGGCATTGCTGGAAAATGTGGCAAGATGACTATTAATTTTATTTTATAAAGCTTGTTGGGCACCTGGAAAAGCACTGGTCAGCTTCCTGCAGCCATTGCTACTGAAAAAAACAGCTGATCTGTGCTTTTATATATACATATATAAATTTAACTGAACTTCACTGATGTCAGCAGGCAGCCAGCAGTATATGTGACTATTAAAAATAGTGCCCTTTTTTCATGTTTTGCAACAAAATGAGGGAAAATGAAAGTGCAAAAAGTTTCTGTCACTGAAAAAGAGAAGTAGGAGGAAATATAAGAAAAATATTCTATTACCTAAATAAAATAAAGTAGTGGCTCAGTAGAATGGGCCAATTTTCTAAGCTAAAAGGTAAAGAAAGTGAAATATGTCCTCAGCACCTTCTAAAATTTAGCAAAAGTTAGGGTGGCCTGGAGCCATTCAAGAATACCGTGCAGGTTTTGGTTCTTGACATTTTTTCTCCATTTTCTATTTTATACTATATGCAGAGATAGATATAGGGTTTTTTTTTCCCCAGCTACATATTACGTATTAAAAAGTTTTNCGCCCCCAAATATTTACATAATAAATATTTATAATAAATATAAATTTCTCCATGCTGACTGACCACAAGGAAACAATAAAGTTCTGGAAACACTAAGCAAGACAGTGGTATCATTTTCAGTATTAATTGTAATTAATCAGCTATGCGCTGTTAGGGTTATTCTCTCTGTTCCGCTGTAGTCCCTGGGTAGTCCCATCAGGACCCAGAGGGCTCCAAAACCCACAGGCGGTCTGACAGCCCCAGTTCCCCAGCTTCTCAGGCCATTCGTGGCAGTTGAAGACATAAAAATGTTTGGGTTTTCTCCTAATGTAGGGACTTGTTACTAAAAGGTCAAACAAATACGTCTGCCCTCTGACCAACCTCATGCTACCTATGACTTTTTTAAGAAAACCTGCTCTCTGAAGAACCGCAATGTCAGTAAACATTGCTTTCCTGGTAAGAAGCCTGCAAACGTTAGTTACACCAGTTGGCCATGTCTGACCAGCTAGAAAACCCAAGACCACCTTTTTTGCCCTCTTCTCCAGAGGTCACAAATATTCAAATGATGTATCATGTAAAGAAAGTGGCATTGCTGGAAAATGTGGCAAGATGACTATTAATTTTATTTTATAAAGCTTGTTGGGCACCTGGAAAAGCACTGGTCAGCTTCCTGCAGCCATTGCTACTGAAAAAAACAGCTGATCTGTGCTTTTATATATACATATATAAATTTAACTGAACTTCACTGATGTCAGCAGGCAGCCAGCAGTATATGTGACTATTAAAAATAGTGCCCTTTTTTCATGTTTTGCAACAAAATGAGGGAAAATGAAAGTGCAAAAAGTTTCTGTCACTGAAAAAGAGAAGTAGGAGGAAATATAAGAAAAATATTCTATTACCTAAATAAAATAAAGTAGTGGCTCAGTAGAATGGGCCAATTTTCTAAGCTAAAAGGTAAAGAAAGTGAAATATGTCCTCAGCACCTTCTAAAATTTAGCAAAAGTTAGGGTGGCCTGGAGCCATTCAAGAATACCGTGCAGGTTTTGGTTCTTGACATTTTTTCTCCATTTTCTATTTTATACTATATGCAGAGATAGATATAGGGTTTTTTTTTCCCCAGCTACATATTACGTATTAAAAAGTTTTCCCTTTTTTCTTCAGAAATGTTTGGTTTTTGTAAATAAACTATGCCTTATCAAAATGTCAATACACGCAAATCATACTAAGTCACTTCTGAAGAGCAGAGTTTAGAATTTCTGCAAGATGAACATTTTAAAATGTTTGACTATTTAATCCCTAGTATTGAAGTCTGGATGGGGATTAGAAGGGCCACAGCACACACAAGTGATGAGAACCAGGGTGTGTTCTCAGCTTCCCCGAAGCTTAAATTCATTCTCCTCTCCTGTGTTTCAGCTGCTTATTCATTCTATTATTCTTTTATCACCAGGAATAACACCAGGATGCCAAAAGCATGAATGAAGTCACAGTGAGAACTTCCTTCTCTGTGTGGTACAGAGAATTAAGCTTGAGGTGTGTTTCAGGAGGCTGCCTCAAGAACCTGCGACTCACGAGCCTGGTACCAAGCACACACTGCCATACAGTCGTGGCCAACTTTCTCCTGGCACAACCTGGCAAGTGATTTTATCTCGACATATGAAGCGGACCCTAGATTGGGAATTCAGCCTCAGAAGACCACAGATGCTTCAATGAAAAGATTATTTTTCACCAAAAAAAGAGTAACGCAGCATGACATATATTTGCTACAAATTGGCAGAACCACGCCAGTTCACTTGACTTCTCGAGGGAGAAGCATCTTTCCTTTCCTGAACTTATAGATAAGGGATTAATTCATACGTAACAAGGTTTAGAAAACAATGGGTGCAGAGAAAAAGAGACCAGAAATTTGAGTAATACCCAGGGATCAGTAAGAAAAACACATTGATTCTCTTCTCCTCATTACTTTTCCATACCTTTCTTGGTTACACTGCCGTTTGGGTGGATAACTTTTTCTCCAAGACTAAAATTTCACTTGATAACAATGTGCTCTGTAATACCTGAAATACTTTTAACTGCAAAGGATCAGAAGGAGGGGGGAAAAAAAACCCTTAATTTCCTAGGTTCGCTTTTGCATCTGGTAACCGAAACAGCCCAGACACCAGCTGTTCATGATGCACAGCCCTGTTTCCACAGAGCTAAGAGCAGAGCCCCATGAGAACCAAACTCCCCCTGAAGTTTTGGAAGGCTGCACTGGGAGAAGGTGGCAATTTCTTTACAGCTCCTCACCTTCACGCACAACCTACGTAAACTCTGTTTTGAAGTCGGTCCATACTTTTTTGAAGTACGCTGCCTCCTCTTCCCCTCTGGGTTTTCTTTTCATGTGTCTCTGTCTGCTGCTGCTGGCTGGACCCGGCAGTGGAGGCGCTGAACAACAGGAGCGGGTCCAGCCCTGTTGCTGACTCAGACCTGAGAGCCTGCGCTCATCAGATTTCGCCGCTGCGTTCCAGATTTCAGTACCCAAAAAAATTCAGATAATTATCTAAACCAAACTTCCTGAGGGTGAACTATCCCTAGCACTAAGATACTGGGAAGAGCCCATCCGCATGCAGCAGACAGCATGCCAACTGCGCTTAAAGCAATACCTGCCTACAGAACTTCAACTCGGTCTGACTGGGTAAATTACCAAGCTAATTGCCTTGGTATTCATATTTACATTCAATAAAAGGATGGGCAGATCTGAGGTCAAATCGTTAAGCTGTTCCATTAAAAACTTTGTTTTAGGCAAATGGACTTCAGAAAACTTCTTTTGTAATGTAAAATAGAACCATCTGTACATAAATTTGGGGAGTTATTTTGATGTTACATTTATTGATATAATTATGTCGTTACTAAACTGTTTACTGTTTCAGGCTTCTAATGGCTATGAGGACTTGTTAACATTACTCTGGAATCACAGGGAAATCTCTTCCTTCCCTTTTGTTTGGAAAGTGAAAACAAAAATTCGAAATGTGTTTATTTCCATGTTTTATATTTGCATGTAGCATCCACTTCCTTTAATGTGAAAATTTTATGATCATGAAGCTTTTGCCTCGATTTGTTTAGCTTTACTGCTTGGACAGTCATATTATTATTAGCACAACAATATAAGATCGCACTACTTAGTGGTGTTTAAAGAAAGAAAAGTCCCAAGATGAAGTATTTCTTCGTATTCACTTTATTCTTAAAGCCATAAGAAGACTGATACTGCAATTACTACAAAAAGAAATAATTACAAAAATTACCGTGGTAACAACCCACCGTATCTTAAATTGTTTCCTCTTCTGAGTTGGAGATTATTAGTTTTCCAGTTTAAATTTTGAAAAGGAAAAGTCTCCCACACAGCTTAGCAAAACAGATTTCTCAAAAGAAAGCTTTCACTGGCTTGTCATTTGATTCGGAGAGACAGAATATAGCAGATTCTGCCAGACAAACTGCTCAGAACCCCAACTGGCTTCTGAAAGCCTTTACTCTTTTGTAATACTAAGGCGCCGTTATCCAGGGTTCCCGTGGGCAACCGCTGGACCATATGCACCCCAGAGCGAAGAAAGGTGATAGGTGAGTATTCTTACAGCAACAGAGTTTGCTACCCAGCAATCAATCTTTGTTTAACAGAGACCAAAGCAGTACCAGAAGCCTTCAGTGTATGTTTAATGCAGTGAGTAGCATCTCCAAGAAATACACACAGATCAGGAAGGGGACACATACACATTCCCCCCCCACTTTATTTACAATTATTTAAACTCCCAGAAATTGTATGGCACTAGGCACCTAAACTCCACTTTCCTTTTTTAATGGAAAACAACAAATAACTGGATAAGAAGTCCAACAAAAATTGTCATCTGTGTTGCAACTAAAGTTAAGTAGGGGGGTGGGGGATTACAAGGTAATACCCTATTTGCTCTCCGCTTACCGTAAAGTACATCAAGAATTTGTATTTTTTTGCCCCATTTGACCTCCTAAATGGATGAAATCCATTACATTTTGTCAGAGAGGCTTGGTTAGGAACACAGAGTGAGAGGTGAACCCAGTAATTAAATATGTTGAAAGGTTCCATGATGATTGAAAATCAATGATGGATTTACCACAGCAGAATCAAGAGATGAGAGTCAAGAGGAAAGGAGTGGTCTAATATAAACCAAGAATTAGCATTAGACAGAATAAAATGTTAAAATTCACAAGACACAAAAGTCTTGGAGAGGACCATTTGAAATAGTTAAAAATATTCAAGGAGCTACTTGAAATGTGTAAAAGAAAAGAAAAATATCCCCACCAAACGGTCTGTTAAGCTTTCAACAGTTCTGTCATAGCCAGGAGGTAGCTCTTAACAAAACTCATGCAGGGAAGTTCTCAGTTTCTCCCCTGGCAAACTCACTTCAAAGCAAAGTTTGTAAACATCTCGTGGGAGGGAGGGCAGAACATTACAGTGGGTTTCAGAAACATTTACAAGTGTTTTGCAGAAATGAAACTTCAGTTAAGGAGATCAGTTTTGCTCTCCGGGTGGGGAGGAGGGTTTGTCAGTCCACAAGGTCATTGACAACTAGTACAGAAAAGCCTTCAAAAGTGTTGAACTAAATGGCACACGGCCTTCTTCAGCGTTGTGGAGGAGAAAGTTGTGTGAACGGTGCGGTGACTGTCTCAGGCACATCCCCGCACTCAGCGATGTTATTAAAAGGTGTGTAAGAGTAATGGCGCACAAACCTAAAGAGCCCCCCTTTTGCAGACTCTTGCTTCATGGACACGAAACTCTGATGCCAGAAAAACTTGTGGACACACAAGCGCCAGTGAAGACCAGTGAACCCTGGAGCAGTTTTACCTGGGCTCCCGCTGACAACATTGCCACCCCCCGCAGCCGGCGGGCAGGGCAGGGCAGGGCAGGGTGGCGGGGGGCTGCCGGCCCTGCAGGCACGCAGCCCGCCCGCCGCCGGCCCTGCCAACTGCCAGGGAAATGCTCCTTAGAAAAGTGCTTTCCCACCGCTGCGCTGCGTAAAGTGATTCCTGTTGGCAGGGAGTTCTCAAAGGGAAAGGTAGGTCTTTCCATAATGTTGGCGACACCACGCGAAATGCTCCCACCCCGCCAGGTGCAGCCCTGGTCGGTGCCCGGCCGCACACCCGCTCCCCTGGGTCTTGGTGCCGCGGCAAGAGCACACGTAAACCGTACAGCCCAGCCACCCTCACCTCAAATCCCTCATTTTCACAGCAAATGGACTTAGTCGACTCAGCCTACAGCACAGTCCCAAGAACAACTGGTCTGGTACAGCCAGGGGACGACGAGCGCAGCGCACAGGAGGGACATAAAAGAAAGGGAAAGCATTCTTCACCACGTAGTAAAATAAACATAGTATTGAACGCATCGCCGATGTGAATGCTTTGTGTTGCTTCCAAAACAGCTTAGGAAGCTGAGGAAAGCCAGAGCAGAAGGTAAGGGGAGGAGAGCACCGCTCTCTCCATGCCCAGGCCCGAGGACCTCTCACTCCAGACTCCAGCCCTAGTGCATTCCATTACGATCGTGCCCAGGTTCAGTCAAGAGCGGTAACAAACCGCTGGCTTCTCTGTTTTCACAGTGTGGGATTTACACATGTCAAATTATGAATTTTATATAAATTTTAACATCTGAAGAGGTTGTAACAGGAAGGCGGGATTTCATCTCGGCTAGCTTGCAGGGAGTATTTTCCTCCGAATTGTCCACAATACATGTATAGTTAATGAAGCGTGTGTTTTATATATATAGTTAACTATATATGACTATAAATAGTTAATGAAGCATCATGAGAGCAGTTAAATAAACAAACTACAACTAATAATAAATTTAATATATCAACTAATAAATTTAGTCCACATTCCGGATGAAAAAAAAAAAAAAATCACTCTACCTAGGCATACCCAAAGTACATCAACACTGCTGATAACACGGGGTAGGAAATTACTTCAAAGAAAAGCTTCCAAGAAAATCAACACTGCTACCAAATAACACCTCTATTAATTTAGAAAATGAGCATTGAGAGTTTAATCTAAACAGACATAGAGGGGGTTTACATGTAAGATTACACATATTTTCCAATCTCAGGCCTCTCTTCCATAAGGACAATCTTCAATGTGTAGGGTTTGCCTAAGAGCATGATTCATGATCACAGGTAAGGATCCTGACCAATTAACAACTGGAAGACACAGGAAGAGAATACTTTTGTATCTAGTCTAATCTAAAAAATAAATAGATATAAAAGTTTTGTTTGTTTTGTTTTTTCATCCTGAAAAGGTGCCATTTATATTTAGGTTGTGGAAATAACTTTTCCCTTGTTTTCTCCTCTAAGCTCAGCTGGTGCTAAGAGGAATTTTCAGAGTAACCAGTAAACCTTATGGGATTCCATTCCTTCCTGAGCGGCGGGCTTCAAAAATCAGGAAATTGCAACCATATCTGAAGTGACCAGCAACCAAAGGCAATTCTCAAGGCTTAGGTGAACTGTTCTAGAAGTTGATAATGTGGTATGTTGATGTTTGTTTTAAAATGGGTTTGGTTTTGAGTATAGCTAGCAAATAGCTCCCTGGTATACGGCAAGATTGGAAAGTGAACTCCCGGAGTCAAATATCTCCCAAGAAAATTAAACGATCACCTCACGCACAACTTCTCAAACCACAAGCCATGAGTGTCAGCCAGAGGTGGCTGCAAAAAAAACAAAGAAAATACTGGGCAGCTGACTAATTTTTCTGTGAGAGACGGAAGGAAAGAAGTATTTGGAAGGATAATAAAGAACTATGCTATTCTATATAAAAAGTTCTCAAATAATTTGAAGAACAACTGATACACGTATACTGTAAATCTGGGCTCCTTCAAGCCTACAAACCCTGTAAGTTCCAGCAACAGCCCATACCAATAAAATTTATCTCTTCTGCAATCTGTACATTCACAATGCATGAAATAGTACCAGCCCTAGTAAATTAATATTTATGACAAGCTCAGGGAATCAGAAGACAAGCAGTACTTGCTCAGGCACAAATGTGATGTACGAGTCTCACACAGTTGCATTGTCCATGTTTCTCAAAAATGAGCCTCAGCTCAGAGGAGTAATTTGTCTCTGGGAAGCACACAAGGCAGCCATGCTGTGGCATGCCGGGAAGACAAATGAAAACACAAATGCAGTCAGTGCAATTTATGGGCTGACACAGAATCTAAAGCGTTCTCAAGTTAGTGCTTTCACTGTGTTGTAGCATGCAGCATTCTAGTAGATATTCTGCCATTTTTTTCAGAGTAGTTAAGTCTACAATGTCTGCCCCAACAATATTTTGGAGATGGCAAAAAGGGGTATTTCTTCACAGCCTCAGTTTACATTACAAGGTATTGGGTGAAGATGCTGACAGACTTGGGTTGGCACTAACAGATGTGCTGTGAGCAGCAGCTTCAAGGTGGACATTCAGCCCTCTCTTTTACACCAGCCAAGGACCACAGAGACTGACTACGGACAATGATTCCCAGGAAGATTATGCAAAGGCCATCATCATGATCTGCTGTACAACAAACACACACCACTTATTAAAAAAATAAGAATCCAAGACTTAAGACGGGGGAGATAAAGAAACATGAAAACCAGAAACATCCACAGAAAAGTTCACTATGCTTCTTAACTCTTATTAACGAGAGGGACAACAGATATCGCTTCAGGAGTCCAAAGAGGTTAAAGAGAAGGAAAAAAACCAAAAAAACCCCCCAAACCAAAAAAAAAAACACATGCACAAAAAAAACCCCTTCCCACATACTGCCAAGTATGATTTTTTTTGGAGCCACATCAGTGATTTGGCTTTCAAAACACACAATGAATCCCTCAAAGGTAAAATTAATGGTTGTGCACTACTTCTAATGTCATGGATACTGTTCTGATACTTCTGCTGGGAGAACTTTGGTCTGCCAGAAGGCCGTTCTGGGACAGTAACAAGAGGAATACTTTTTCAAGACATCTCAGGAAGCTGTCAAAGGAACCTACCACTCAGGGAGAAGTAATACGCTGCAATATGCATGGTTAATGTTGACTCAGAAGATTGGTAGGCAGAGAAGCTTCATCAAACAGACAAAAGACTGCACTGAATGTTTCGCAGCTGAACAGCTTTATATACCAAAATACGTTCTTGCTGCCAAAAATACATAAAACCATGCTTTTTCCATGAGCTTTTACTGACAGGAAAGGAATCTGCCTGGTAGAAGTAAGAGCAAAATTTTTCTTGCCCTTCCCCCCGTGCCCCCGCCCCCCAGGATAGCAGAGATATTTTAAATATTGCATTTTGGGTAGCAACATTCCAAATTTTTCAAATATTTGAAAACAACATCCCCCTTTTGAAATACTTGGGGTTTTCATTATTATTTCTGCAATGAGTATAGTAATTAACTTCTGCTTACCTACACTTAAATAGGGACATTAAGGAGGAGGAGTCTGAGAAAGCATACCTTCGTGTTGAAGGGAATCGCCAGACATGACAAGACAATCTGGTAAACTCACACTTTATCCATCTCTTTGTCCATACAAAATTGCATAAGGACACAAGCATGTTTAGCACGAAAACCCACTGTGGCGTAAAATACCCAGCATATTCAAAGCCCAGTGTAACTGCATAGAGAACTGCATGTAAAAATCTTACTGTAACTACACACCTACTATTACAGGAGCAAATCACAGCCCCTAAAGAGAATGGCACTTGACTTTAAAATTGTTTCTCCATGATGAGCTATGTATTTCACAAAGTGTAAGTGCTAAACAACACTCTAACAAGAAGATACGCTTTTTCAAAATGTAAAATTTAAAAAAAAGATTAGCAGATTGCTGATAATCTCAAAACATTTAAACAAACCCATTCACATAGTCAAAACTTGCTTTTTAGTGGTTAAACTACTGCAGGAATTTTGGCACATAGTCTTTTTACAAATTAAGTATTGTTTTACACGTCCCAAATGTGTTAGTCATAAACATTAGCAGAGGAATACAAATCACAACTTTTTAATAACCCTGCAGTAATTCTGAACTTGTTCATCTGAACTTATTTAGCTTGTTTTTCCTTCATGACTGGATAAAGCAGACTGCAGGATTTTATGCACTGCCAGGTCTTGGCTCCATCAGTTGCTCATTAAACAAGATCTGGAATTTAGCAGTGGATTGAATGCACATGGGAACTCATGTGAAGCTGCTCGTATATCATTGATAGCTCCGTTGCTAACACAGAGTTTATCCAAGACCGTACATTTTTCATTGACTTGAACAAAGCTGTTCGCCATCCTCTGTTTTTGACGTCAGTGGACAACTACCCACTAACAGTATCTGTCACTACAAAATGCTTGGAATTTCCTCACTTATAAAAGCTGGAAAGTTTCAAGTACAGAGCTTTTCTTAAAAAAAAAAAAAGTAAACATTATTAGATTTTTCAGGATGAGAACGTTTTGTGATTATTAAGATAGGACATTTTCATTCTCACTGAGTATTTTTTCCAGTAACTTAAGAATTCAAACGTAAACAGCATCACTGACTGTAAGGAATGGATTTTTGAAAACATAATTTTCCCCTCCTGTTCCTAAAAACCATGGACTCAAATGTATGCTAATTCCTCAACATATAAGCATCATAGTGAGGTGATTAAGATTTTTCCCATTGACTGGACACTACAATCATTCCTGTAGGATCAATGTTGGATAGTACCTAATATTTAACAAAAATGTATAAAACCATCCCTCCCCAGCATAAACTAGGCTATTTACATTCACAGCCTCTTTTCCACACCTTCTTTATTCTTACAAGTGAAACAGCCTATGTTGAAGAAAGTCATCCCGGTGGAGGCTCCCTCTGGAGCACAGAATTACCTCCTGAGGAAAACACACAATGCTCCTTCTAGCTGAGCTCTGTGCAGGCTGCCTGGGTAGTGCTTGCTGCTCGCGTGAGCCAGGACAGCAACAACTGACTGCACGTACCCAGTTCAGACATCCATCTGGACAGAGACGTATTCTAGCCCTGCTGGAGGTTTTTGTGCTGATAATAATGATTTCAACCTTGATCTAAAAGCCAAGCTGCTGCTTCGCAAACACACCACTGGCTTCTGACCCCTCTGATTTGGCTGAAAGCAAACAAACATGTCAAGAAAACCCAGCGCTTCATTGGTACAATGCATTGGAAAGTCCCCCTTTTCAGTGTGTCAAGATACCATCAGCTATTAGCCCAGGGACAGACAGTCATGTTTAAAAATCCAGTTTTAATCTTCTACAGAACTCTGGATCTACTATCTTGAGGCTCCCATCTTCCCCAAACGTGTTTCCATTCTTTTCTGCATGGAAAACCCCTTTCATAGAGAACAGTTCTTTCATCTTTGTTTTTCAGGGTGTAAGTACTTTATGTATAACACTCATATAATACATCTATCTATGCCATAGTTATAAAAATAAACAAGTCTATCTCATTGTGAAACTGTGATTATGTTTGTGTGTTTATCAGACATAGCCCGCATCCGAAATACCAGGTATCTATTGCTTCAGATGCTTGTGACAGATCATGGAAATGGCATAAATGACTTGTTCTCCTCTTGGAATCAAAGCTTTTTAATTCTGTATTTTTCCAATTTTCTCATCCACCTACGAATGAACATAATTATTCGTTGATTTGATTACTAAGAAAAGGTGTTATTTCTATTTTCTATAAGCAAGATGAACAAACACAAATAATTTCTTTAGTTCTAGAGACATAAAACAGGATATAGCTGAGCAGCTCTACAGATACGACTTTCTCCCTTTACATGAGGGGATGGATAAAAACCCCAAAATTTATTTTTAAAACTCCTAAGTACCACTCTGTCAAAATGGATGAAGCAACAGAAGTATTGAAGAAATTATATTAAAAGCTTTTTAGAGACAACTTTCAGTTCACAAAAAGTATATGTATTCCTATTCTCCAAAGACAACTCATCTCTTTTGAAGTGATTGCACTAGGAAAGGTATATCCTAACAACAAAAAAAAAAATATAAGCACTGCCAGAAACCAGCAGCTGCTTCAGCTCCTTCTGAAAGAAGCTTCTATTTTCACAATTGCATGATCTTTGAGAAGCGATTCCAAACAGATGATATGATCTGATCTTTGGCTCCAAGGCCATTCCCATATGTACTTTAGAAATAGTGCCCACACTGGCTTTACAGCTCTGAAGTTTTGTAGAATTTTATCTTCTGAGTGAGCCTCGTCCCTCTTATCAGGATTCTCCCACTCTGCTATTGTAACATCTTCAAAGAAAGAATGTAAAGGCAGAGCTAACATCTTTCCGATGGGAGGGATCTGACTGGTGATCTTTTTTCCCCCTCTTTCCCATCCACTTGAATATTTATATGTGTATGTATATATATGTATTTATAAATGTTTACATTTCATCAAAGGAAGATGGTGAACATAGATCAGTTTTGTTCAACTGACCAATCAAACATTCAAAGAAGCTGCCTCTCTGTAGAGAAACTTAATTTATGCCAAAGATGTTCCATACATGTCTTTAATTCATATTTGTATTTTACCTTTGTGGAATGAAAACATTTTTGAAGGATATAGATGTTTTCCTTCTCAGAGAGCAGCAGTATGTCGCTTCTGCATTCCATTACTCTATGAAGCCCAAGATGCTACTTTCACGTGATCTTTCTTGTGACAGGGAGGTATTCTGTAACAGTGTTCCTAAATGCTTCTCTTGATGGTGAGAGCAACAGTGATAAAAAGTCTTTATCTTTGTCAAATGGAAGGCAACCCCCCTTTAACATCAGTCACACTAGTTCAAAACACCTATTTCATGCCAGTTCCCTGTGTTGGCTCTCTTATTGCTCCACCAGGATTATGTGAGACCACGCAATGTAAGACAGTGGATTTAAGTAAGACAACTCAAAAATCACAATAACCTATCATCATAAGTCCTGTTGTTGAGCCAACAAAACAGCCTATGACATATCCAGGATAATTCTAAAGCAGAAGAATGCGTAAGTCCACAAAGCTAGATTGCTTCCCACACATAAACTTGTTCAGAGCTTGACTGCATATTTCTACAGCAATTTCCACCATCGGCCCACCTTAAAGGACTTGAGATACAAGGTTTCATCACTGTACATCAGCTGATCTGCAGCAATGTTTTGTGTGAGCTCTTCTTGGCAGTAAATAATTCAAACTCTTCTAAACCTGTTTCATTGAGACCTAGTCTAGTGTAACGCAAGTAGAAATGAGAAGTCCACATTAAACACCAGGCACTGGAACACTTTCAAAGCTGAGTAATTATGATTCCCCATGGTTTCATAGGTTAAGAGAAACTAAAGAACAACTTTGAAGTTGTTTGTTGGTGTCCATGCTAAGTGTTTTATATACTTACCATATTGAGTTCCTAAAATAAACTCCCTGTTTTTGTTTTTTTTTTTAAAGCACAGAGAAGTTGCATAGGGAATAGCGGCTACCCAGCCAAGGACCCTTGCTTCTGCAGTGCATAAGAGCAATGCCTACAGGCAATGTAAGAACAGAACACAAAGTAGTTCTGTCCCCCTCATACCGTCACAGCCCTCCAGTTAATCAGCAGCACGTGAACCTCCTGAACCAGAGGCTTCATTCCAGACCGTCACATTCAATAGGTAAGGATCAATCCCTGAGCCTGTCCCAGTCAAATGTGATCTGTGGTTTATATTGCTATTGCCAAGATCTGTATTAATATCAACATACTTTTAGTAGTTTAACTTCAGAAGTACACAAAGAATATTTTAAAGTTGTTAAATTTAATGGCAAGGAAAAGAATTCTAATCTGCACAATTTTCTTCAGGTTAATTTATCTTGAGTATTCAACTGTAGGCATATCTACAAGCAGGAGGCAGGAGTATCTGAAGGAAACTGTCTATCCTCAAGTGCTGCTGTCAGCAGAAAAATGTCTCCAGTCTCTAAAAATACCAACTGTTATCACTTTCTGTTAGGTATGGTAAATGATTTTGGTAATTTTTACAATTAAAAAGAAAAAACCAAAAAACCCACCCCAGGTATGTTGAAGCCATAAAATCACCACCAGTGGAACTGGGAAGCTTTTGTTCCCATTCTGTCACTTTTTTTACAGTATCAACCAGTCTTCACTTTATGCTGGATATGTATTTCTGTGAAGTGAATAAAGACTTAGTAATCGATTTAATTACACACAGGAGTAAGCTCTTCCTTTTCCAACTGTTAAAAACACTTAATGATTCAGATTCAGTTTGTAAAAATTATGAGGTGTTCATTTAAAATCTTAATCCAAGAAATTGCTCAGGTACTGCAAAGACAACTAAAGGCAAGCCTACGCAGGCAGGGGCAGGCAGGGCTGAGTTCTGCCTGTTGTATTCCCAGCAGGCCAGACACAAACCAGCTCCAGCCCAAAACACACAACTGTTTTCATGTGATGTGACCAAGTTAATACGCTTTATTTAGCTACAACACTGCAATAATACTTCTATAGAGCCTCGAGATCAGAGCAGGCTCCTGTCAGACGGCTCAGAGGCTAGGCAGCTGAGCTCCTTACTCCACCAGACACACTGGTTTGAAAAATGTTCATCAGCCTATTGGGGCTGCTTTCCCTATAGCAAGTGAGAATTCTCGCATGAAATCCCTTTCACTCGAGACTGTGAATATGTACCTTAAGACACTGGACATTGACTCAAAGAAATCAGGGCTCAGTCCTGCAAATTCTTCCTGTGACACAAAGGCTCCCCTCAAGTCGGTGGGACCGCTCTCACAAGCAATGTCCAGGCTGACAAGGCTCTTATAACCAGCCTCCTGTCAATATTTTATTTTTGAAATTAAATTGCTTGTATTCTAGTGCTGAAGTATCATGGGATTCTGTATGCAAACGAATACCAACAAACACATCAACAAATCTCTAAACGCTGCTTCCCCGAAGTATTTATGCAAGTCTACTGCCAGAGACATTTCACATACCAAGCTGCACACTGAGCTCACAGCACGTACAAATACAGTCACAAAAGCAAAGTGTAATTTTACAAAGGCTTCAAAATGATGCGTTCAAATTTTGCTCACGAATAGCCACATACAGAAGCCCACAGCCTGTGTCTGTATCTTACCTACTTACTCAGCTGCCTGGTCAGAAAGCAAAAACCAAAGTCAGAAGAGAATTCTTGGGTGTTACTTTGAAGATATCGGGAAATTGCACTCTCAGGACGTTACTTTACAGCAGCAGAAGCAATCCACTTGTAAATCACCTCATCTCATCCCATTTTGCCTTACTATACAAGTATATCAAAATACCGGACAACGAAGTAGTATGCTGTGTGTCCCAAAGACACACAGGTCACTCAAGGATTGTCTCCCCATGCACCTACTTCTGGTTTTGTTCCCTTTTGCTTGTGACTGGTGATACCATAAGATACGTAAATATGCCTATGTCACGGTTATATTAGTTAATTTGTTTTTACACTACTCACACATTTGAATCGACAGGAAAGCATTTCAACACAAACAGTATTTGTTTTTAATGACAGAAGTACAAATTCAATGCAGAGTAACAGAAACGACATTTCAGCATTCAGAGCTCTCAAGTAAGAGTTTAACAGAATAGAAGCTTGGAAATGTAACAGAGGAAACTTCCACTAAATGTACAAGTCCAATTTCTAATTAATGTAAACTAAAAGTGCCAAGTAATAATCTAAACCAAAACCATCCCTCATCCTCCTCCCTCCCTGCCTCCAGTAGGTTTAGTGTAACAGTATCCAGGCCAACTTCTTTTGACTTCTGGTTGAGTAAACAGAAATGACTGACATTAAGGTAATTCCAAACCGACAGAAAATAGGACTAGAGATGAGATATAATGCAGTTTTGCCACTACTGACTAATGTCTCTATGAAGTGCCTTAAGAGCCACATAAGTAAGGAGAACAACTCTGACAACACCAACATATCACCTGCCTGAACATTCTGGTTTTATGAAATAACCTTTTGCTTACATGAAAAGGACATCCTACTAAAATAAAAACCCAAAGCAAATAAAAAGTGGTATTTCTGGGAAGACAGACAGCTATGAAGTTTTCTCAAGGAATCTCAGTTTAAATATATATAGCGGAATGACTTTTATGTCCAGAACATCTTGGAATTTAAACAAATTAGAAGACTACACTAGTACAGTTGCAGACGCTTGTAGTCTGGAAAGGATCGTATCAATGCAGAGTCACATCTTCCCAGCACACACATGGAACAAGCTGCATCAGTCTGGGACTTACACATGCTAAGCATACTGACAATAACCGTTGAGGAAAAGAAAAAAAGAGGGAGGGAAGTTTGAATCATACCCTAACTGAAACAGTTTTGCTGGTACAAAAATCTTTCTGTAGGTTAAGGTCTATACAGAAAGATACAGCAGCATAAATGCAATGTCTCGTGGTTTAAAAACATCAAAGGAAACCTGAAGAGAAAAATGGAATCAAGATGGAAGTTCATAGGAGAGAGAAACAAGAAAACAGGGGGAAACAAAAGCAAATGTAAAGCATGAAAAGAAGCTGGCTGAAGGAAAAGGTAAAGAAGAACAAACATTAGTACTCTGAGGGGTGGAGGTGGGGCGTGGGGGGAAGCAGTGACTTACTTCATATCAGACTAGGACCTAATATTCAACTGTATTTCCCTCAGCTACTAATCTATTTACATCCAAACTTTCAATAGTTGGATCTGTAGCCATAATAAACCACAGATTAAGCATCTTCCCTTAATTTTTGGAATCACCTCAAATAAGAGTTAAACAAAGTTTTAGATGTGAAAGATTACCAGTTGTGGAACCTAAAAAAAGATTTGCAGCTATCAATGAAAATAAAAACCAGATATGGACCTTTGCAAAACAGGAAAAAGTATTTTGCAAAAGGATATGGTCAAACACTAGAGACAGGATTCTACTGCAGCTAGAGGCTAAAACTCTGGTAATGAATGCTGAAATACATAAGAAGAAAAGTATTTCCTCTTTTATAATTTGGGAGAAGAGCGAAAAGAGGAGTAATATTCCCACTTCTCTTGAATTTGTATGAAGCCTAGACCTTCCAAGCTACAGCCACCAACAACCAGCTGCTTTACTAGAAATCTCATCACTTGATGCTACCCCTTAAAATCAGGAAAGTAATCCAATTCAGAAAAAAAAAAATCACAGATATAGACCAAACATTCTGAAGAATTCCATAAAGGATTGTGCTGAAGAGGGCTTGGGGAGCTGAAGACAAGAGACAGCAGCAGCACTGTGGAACTCCCAAAAAGGTGTCTACCAATTCCTTAAGAGTGTGAATCTCTCATTTCTCAGGGTTTTTTCCCCCTCCGTTTTTTTAGCTGCATGTTCTTTTTGCTGAATGCTATACAGTTAATACAGACTTTTCCACTGAAACTTTATACCCGTACTCACAGCAGCAGATGAGCATTCCTGAACTAGTTTGCTACCAGAAAGTATGCACTTTATTGGCCTTATCATTGATAAGACATTGCTCAGGCCTTTCTATCTCTCTAAACATGAAAAAATTAAGTGAAAACAAAACTGAAGCCCTGAGCAACACTAGAGGCGTTATGCTACACATTTGGCTGTTATCTGAGCTATCTTTAAGGTATATGTCAAAGTCTCTCCAGCTGTCAGAGACAGATGACCACAAAAGAGTCCTGCTTCTCCCCATATCCCCAAGGTCCTTCCTACAACAACGCAAGCAGCATTCTACAAACCCCCTTGTTCTGCAGGGCTACAGCAAAGGTGGCCAGTTCTCTCTACTCACCATGGAGGGTAGATGTGGATGACATCCTGTGGCCTGCTCTTCAGGTGAGCTGCTGTCTCTCTTGCAAAGAGGACTTTGAGTATCGGTTCTCTTGCGTTGATAGCAGCATCCTCGGATGAAAGCGTAGCAGGAGACTGTTCCAGCTGCTGGCAGAGGGCAACTTGTATTGTACACTCCTCAAACATTTCTAAGATCTTCACAGTTAGGACACCATATTTATCTGGAAAGTAAATTAAAATGAAAAATAAAAATGCAAAGTCTGGATGAGGAGAAAGAAATTCTGGCATTCTGAAGATGTGCATCCCTCTGCTCTCTGCAGATGTCTAACTGTGAAAAATTCACTAAAAGACATGTTCAGGTTTTCTGGTCGTTTTTCTTTTCTTTATAGATGTTATTAACTGTGGAGACAAAAGCCTACCAGCACTTCTTCCAAACACCAATGAAATCATGCTTACAAGAAGCCCTTTCACAAAATGTTTGAAATGTTTTGCAATTCATTCACTTTGTTCAGTCTTTTTTATCAGATACTGCACAAAATAAATTTATTTAAAAACGGAATAATCAAGCTGTGTTAAAAATGAAGATGTTTTTGCCCTCCTTGACATTTCTCAAAGCAACAGTTGTCAGGGACCAAGTCAGAAGAGTACCTGTTAGGTACAAAGCATTTAAAAGCTGATGATTCACATTTAGAGATGAAAGTGGAAAAAGAGGGAGTAAGATAGATGCACTGCCCAAAAATAATTATTGCAAAACTGATCATCCATTTTATCGGTAGGCAATCAGGATACAGAAGGCGCTCTTGTTTTAAAGCAGCATGAACAGATACCAGCATCTCAACAGTTTGATTCTAAGCACTTTTGTCTATGCTGAACAAGAAACAACTTCGCACTGACATGAAATTACTTCTAGCTCTCTTTGCAGTCTGCCCAGGACAACAGCTACTCAGGCAGACCTAGGTCTGTTCTCTAAGATTGTGTAAGATTTATTCTCTTTCCCACCTACCCTGCTCAGATTTACACTTTGGCCACTGAGGGGAGAATTCTCATTATCTACCTATGTTGAATGCTATAAGCAGTTAGTGGGGAAAGACAGGGTGCCAGAGGACAGTAGCAGCAGAGCCCCGATTCTACCCATTTTAATTCCCAAGTTTCATTGGGAAAAACACAGCATCCCAAGAAAAACAGCTGATAGAAATTATTGTCTTCCCACAGCAAAGAAGAAGCAGGGGAGGAACGGTGAACGTGATACTGGAACTTAACAGCAGAGCTGTACTAGTTATTTGTTTGTTTATTTTAAGGCCCATTTCACAATTGTGAATGCCTTTCCTTTGGAAAATAAATCAAAATATTTTAGTTTCAGTTTATGAGAAACTTCAAAAAAAATTAACCCAACCCTCAAGAAACCCAAACCAAAGAAACTGGGCCCTAAAACCCTTCAGGTTTATTTAATAAAGTTAAATTTTACAAAAAAATATTTTGTCCCTCTTTTATATTCCCCAGGCTTTATTACATTTTCTACTGAAACTGAAATAAAGTAATTCTGAAATATAAAACTGAAATGTTCTCAAAACTACTTTTATGTGAACCAAATTTTCATCACATGCAACATGCTTCTGCAAAGCGTTGTTTCTCATGAACTGGTATGTTCCAGCAGGATAAAGGGTTCCACCAGAAAGTACGTAAGTCATTTCTGTCCAAGCCATTACAGCTCGACCTCTTTTTCCAGATCTGAGAAGCAGAAATAAGAGAACCAGTCCTTTCTGCCAAGTGCTTTGAGAGTGGCTGATGAAGAGAGATGGTTGCCACCGCTATCACTCCTTACCACTGTCACCTTCTCAGCAAAAGCTGTAAGATCACAGTGCCACTCCAAATACGGCACTGTGTTAAGGTCTGCTTATGCACAAATTTCTGCTAAGTGTGAGTGCGGACTAGTTTTCTATGCCTAAAGGCAAGGACTTAGAATATTCACACTTGAATTCTGTTTTGCCTGACTAGCTGCAGTTGTGGTCTTCTGTCAACCCCAAGTCATCTGGCACGCATAAACAAATTCTCCTGACCACAAAAATTCTTGGCCTTCAAAGTAACTGAGCATTTACCTCTCCCCTCTAGACATACTGCACAATTTGCATTTTCATCCACTTAAAAAACCAAGTCACAAAAAAAAATAAAATCAACTTCAATTTTGAAACACACCAACAGTTTATTTAAAAAAAATAAAGTATTAAGACAGCTCATAAGAGAGACTGTTCATCACTTCCGAACTTTCTTATAGTGCAGAATTTTATGACAATTCTTACTGGTCAGCTGTGTATATGTTACTCAGCTGATAAAGCAGGTTGAAGACAATGAATGACAACTTAATAACATTTTTCTTTTAAATACCTCAGACTATAAACCAGTTAAAAATACCAGGTAAATCAAGAACTGTATGTCTGTGAAAACTTCTGGAAGACATTGGAGGAAAAAGCAGTACCAAGGTGCCAGAGTCTCTTGCAAGTCAGTTTTAAAGTTGGTGCAAACGCTGGGAGCTGATGCTAAATGAAGCCAATTGCTTCTACATTAAAAGCAGCAAAATTTCAACAACTAGCCAAGTCTCACAGTTGGCACACATGCACATTCTACAGAACCACAATCCATTTGTTTATTTAGATGCACAGAGATAGTTTAATTTAATTACTCAGAAATTATTATTACTGCTGATGATAGAATGCTCTCCCAAACAACATGGCAAAGCACTTCAGATTCCTGGCACATGATGAAACAATAAAGTTCAGAATGTAGCTTTGTTTTTAATTCATTTGGCTCTTGTATTGTTATGTCAATCAAAAATAAATCAAACGTGTGGCTGCACAGTGAAAGGAGAATTTGTGGGTGAGGAGATGGGCTGGATCACTGCAATTTCTATAGTTTCCAGAGAAGTTTACTTGTTTGTTCATCTGTGTGAAAAGCTTACTTTCAGGTTTTGCAATGTTCTCTTTCACCCTTGGACAATTCACAGAAGTTCTCACTTGCTTGCTGAACTCCTCATTCACTTAATTTCACTTGCAAAGCAGAATTATAGCCCAAGAAATTCAAACCTGCAGATGTACAGGTTTCATGGCAATGCCTAGTAATCTTAAACAAGGAAGAATACCTTACAATAACATGTATTTAAAAAGGTGCAAGCAATAACTGTGCTGCAATCCTGCCCATTCCTGCACTGCATATTCCTTCATTTCCCATTCTCCTGTCTAAAGCACTCATGAATTTCTTTCTTTGGGGTTAGTTTTTAACAAAATCAGTGAGCTAATCCAGCTAATTGCAAAGCCACCAAAGCACAGGAGCAGATACTACGGAGAGGAGGGAACAAGTGAGGGAAAGGGCGGAGGAGGGGCAAGAAGAGACTGAGGGAGGATGATTCTTTTCAGTGACAACCTAAGCTGGCTGGATTAAGCCAATTTCAAATGCTACCCCATTGCTTATTTTCCCCTATGGTGCCCCAGGCTGGCTTATCCTCAAGAAGCTCCTTCAGCATGCAGGAAAGACAGGCAAGATGAAGTCACTGAACAGAGATACCAGCTGTTTAAGGTGTGCGGTCCACAGACATATCTGACACCAGAAATGTCCATATGTTATACAACTCTTGGCCAGACTCTCTTTCACCTTTTTTGAGCCTCAGTGTCCACAACAGATAGACACCACACACCAGTAATGAAAACATATGTCAGAACATACCTAGTGTTATCTTTCAACCACTGACTCTAGGCATAACGCTATATAGTGGAGTAACTCTGAGAAAGAGAGAAGGAATAAGAACCGCAGGTACCTATGGAATGCCTGTTTAAAAAAACTTGAGTTTACTTACTTGAAGGTAACCTTTCTTCTCCCCCTGAAAGACAAGCCCGCATGTACACTCACAGAGAGCGAGCATACAGCTGCCTGGATGCATTTAAAAATCTTCCACTCAAGCAGCAATTTGGGGACTGCTTAACAAAGCTCTTTGGTGCCAGATGCCTCTGCAACAGTGCAATGCTTGAGGGAGATAAAGATGGAAACCCAGATAGCTGCCTCATCAGGGTCAGGCATAGGTGCATTTCTCAGCAAAGCCCTGGGCACTCCGAGCTGCTGGTGACAGAGGGCTGCTGCAGCTTGGTGGTCCTGGAACACAGCCTAACATGGACAGCTGCCCCTTCCAGCACCTCTCTATAGCCTTCACACAGAGTCAGCTGGAAAGTCAGAGAAAACATCCACTGACACAGGCTAAAGGATCATTTGAAAGATCTGGCACCATGAATGTAAACAGAGATCTTATTCATCCCAGTGGCATCCCAGCCTGATACACAAGGCTCGAGGTGCCATGAAGAGAGATAGAAAGGCACTGATAAATCTAGCTGAGTGTAAATTTTGAAGAGGTATTTGGCATATAAATGTGCCTCCTCTAAAGAGCACCACTTAAAAGGAGGAGAAATGAGCAACCAGGGCCTGTCGTGCTCCCTCACTTCTAACAGAATTCTCCATAAGGAGAAAAACCTTCACAAAAACATGTAGCAACATGCTGGCTACTACTGATTTAAGACATCGGTCGCAGAAGGGCCAGAGTACAAGAAAAATCAGGTACCAGTTATGAGCTGGGTTAGCTTGCAGGTGCAAAGGTCACATCAGCCCTTTGCAGAACACTGCTGTGGTAAGTGCCACCCACTGGAAGGCAACAGAGAGAAAAATCATTGCTAGTGGACCGTCGTCAAACAAATTCATTCTTCCAGACCTCACAAGTGGTCCAGAATGAGTGAAACCACCAGGAGAGACTGACTGGTAGGAGGAACAAGTCATTTAAGCAAGGAACTATCTCTGGTGAAGCCTCTCTATGATTGACAAGAGCCTCCCTGATCTCCCAGCCAAGAAACAAGAAGCTCTGACAAAAGCCATCCGGCATCCCTGCCATGAGGGGGCTGGACAGGCAGATTCAGCACCACCCCACCAACATACACAGAAGCCACATCTTCAGGCTCCTCAGAGACAGATGAAGAAATCCTGATCCAAACCTAGGCAAATGGAACATCAACCTCTCACTGCTACAGTTAGCAGAAACCTTTGAAATCACAGGGGAAGGTGCTTTTGGCAACAGTAATAATGGCACAAACCTGGCAAAGAGCTTGGGCATAATTTCCAAAAAAGCCTGATGCTTCACAGTTGTGTGATCCAAACAGGTCTATGTTGTATGCATGGGTTCAGAAAAACAACCAGTAACTTCTTGGTAGGAGAAAAAAATATATATTTAGAACTACTAAGAACACAGACACTAGTTCTGTTTCAGAAAGTCCCTGAGTCGAAGATCTTTGGAGATTGTTGGGAGAATACTTTGGGGAAATACCATCAAGTGTTAGCCCTGTTATAATTATGCCTAGGTATTTTGGTAGCTCTTGTCACTGCCAGAAACAGGATCCTAAGCGAGAGGAACTTTTGAGTTGATCAACTAGCAGATCTGCTCTTGCATCCATAGTTAAATTTTTAATTCCAGGTGACCTCTGGCTAATTCCAGTGCTCTGCCACCCTCAAAGGAAAGAAGTTCCTCCTCATGTTCAGGTGGAACTTCCTATATTTGAGTTTATACCCATTGCCCCTTGTCCTATCACTGGGTACCACTGAAAAGAGACTGGCCTCCTCCTCCCGGCACCTTCAAGTATTTGTAGACATTGATGAGATCCCTGCTCAATCTTCTCCCCTCCAGGCTAAAAATACCCAACTCCCTCAGCCTTTTCTCATAAGAAAGATGTTTCAGCCCCATAATCATCTTTATGGTCCTTCGCTGCACCCTCTCTGGCAGTTCCCTGTCCTTCTTAAACTGGAGAGCCCAGAACTCGACACAGGACTCGAGTTGTGGCCTCACCAGGGCAGAGTAGAGGGGGAGGATGGCCTCCCTTGACCTTCTTGCCACACTCCTCTTGATGCACCCCAGGATGCCATTGGCCTTCTTGGCCACAAGGGCACATTGCTGCCTCATGGACATCCTGTTGTCCACCAGGACTCCCAGGTCCCTCTCTGCACAGCTGCTTTCCAGCAGGTCAGCTCCCAACCTGTACTGGTGCACAGGGTTATTCCTCCCCAGGTGCAGGACCCCACACTTTCCTCTGTTGAACTTCATTAGGTTTTCCCCTGCCCAACTCTCCAGCCTGACCAGGTCACGCTGAATGGCAGCTCAGCCTTCTGGTGTGTCAGCCACCCCTCCCCCCTTGATGTCATCAGCAAACTTGCTGAGTTACACTCCATCCCTTCATCCAGGTCATTGATGAATGCATTGAACAGGACTGGACCCAGCACTGACCCCTGAGGAACACCACTAGTCACAGGCCTCCAACTAGACTCTGCCCCACTGATCAAAACCCTCTGAGCTCTACCTGCCAGCCAGTTTTCAATCCACCCTGCTGTCCATTCATCTAACCCACACTTCCTAAGCTTGCCTAGGAGGATGCTGTGGGAGACAGTGTCAAAAGCCTTGTTGAAGTCAAGGTAGACAACATCCGCTGCCCTATCCATCCAGTCATGCCATTGTAGAAGGCTATTAGATTAGTCAGACATGACTTCCCCTTGGTGAATCCATGTAGACTACTTCTGATAACCTTCTTTTCCTCCAGATGCTTGGAGACGACACGTAGAACGAGCTGTTCCATCCTCTTTCCAAGGATGGAGGTGAGACTGACTGGTCTGTAGCTTCCTGGATCATTTCCTTCCATTTTTGTTTATTATTTCAGTACATAGGGTAATGCTGCCCTTCAGTCATATACCATGTCATATACCATGACATCAAAACATGTTTTGATGCAGTGCTTTGCAGATGTTCTGCATTACTTTGAATTCCAGAAGGGTTAAAAAACAAAAATGTTCCCTGTTCCTTTGGGGATCACAGACTTGGAGATCTTGAGCTTTTTGAAAACTTCAGCATGACTCTAGTCTCTGGCAGACCGAAGGCCCTTAATCTTCAGACCTAACAAAGTGGCTTCACAGCAGAAGCATATATTTATATTTAAGCTACGTCAACACCAAATGTACACGGTCACAGATGATGCACTGGCCATGCCAAGGACAGTCCAGGAGGGAGGCTAGGAAAAAAGCCAGTCTGCTTTGACTCTTAAGAACCAAAAAGCAGTTTGGAGAGAAAAGGAAAAACATCGAGGAGCATGATTTAAAGAAAAAAAAAATTTTTTTTAGACATTCTGGCTTCAGTGCCTGAAATACAACTCTAAAGTTTTCTTTAATAACTCTATAATGAGCAATAAGGAAGACAAATGAGGTGAAAAATATAGAAATGATGATCTCTTGGGGACTGCGTATTTTACGTTTCTCTTGCTACACAGTGACAGAAAGCTGAACACAGTGCAGGGAGAGGATCCATGAGACTTGATGTATGGAAATGCATTAGATGTTGACATAGTAAGACTACGCACAGTTTTACCTCACTCAAGTGAATTTTGCTAAAATGTAACTGTTCAAATGTCCCAAAAGAGCACTTGTAGCCTTGAACAGAAAGCTCTCAAAGGGACCAAACTGTCCTTAGAGTCAGTTGATAGAACTCCAGCAGCAGAGCAGTCCCTATGAGACCTACAGGGTGTGGAAAAGTGCTTCAGAACAACAAAATGGGATATGTGACGCCTCGCAGGTCCTGAAGAGGAAGCCAGCGAACAGTGTAATTAACCATGTTCTGCATGATTTGAATGCGTTAGCTGGGATAGCCAGTGCACCTCCATGCAGATCAGCTCAGCAGAGGTAACAACAGCAACATCACCACATCAACAAGAGCAAACCAAAGGCAGGCTGACTCTATGACAGTGGGTACTCCGGAATTTTTCAATTTTCCATTCTTCCATGAGAATTTAAAAATCTTGCAATGTTGAGGGAATGCATCTCACCCACAGGGCTGAAGGACGTGATAAGCCCCTCTGAATGTAACTGTGTGTAACAATCAGACATGACACAAGGTAGAAACAAATTTTCATAAAGGCCGCAGTACCAATGCAGAAAACAATGAACTGCAAGCACACACTGCAGGTGTTACAAATACAGAAGAAAACTGGAGTTTAGTAAAATGCCACGCAATGTACAGCTCTGCTCCACTGAGCATTCTGGAGGAAAAAAAAAAATATATACGTTCAAGCATGAAGAAGAGCAGAGTGGAAATTATTATTATTATGACAGTAAAAAGTCTCCAGTAATAAAGAAAACACACCTACCAGTAAATATACATGTGGACTACCATGCAAAGCAAGAATGACAAAATAACAGAGAAACTCCTCAGCCACAAGACTTACCCTATAAGTCACATATATGAAAGAAACCACGCAAACAGGGCAAGGGGAACTTCAACACCTTCCTTTTAAATCAATAAAAAAAAATATATTCATGCAAGTAGAATTTTCTGAAAAAAACAAGACAAACTCATACAAAAACCCAAGGGATTGGGAGGAAGATGAGTTTGCTTGAAGTCACGTTAATCTTTGAAAAATTGCTAACAAATATTTGTTTTGTGCAAAGGCTGTCAGGACAACCTGTATTTGTTCTTATCAGCTAAACAGTCACAATGCACAATTCTTGATCTTAATGATATCTGAATGATATGGGAGAAGGACAGATGCTTTTAAGAAAAACAAATTACTGTTACTTTTGCTCAAAGAGCTATCAAACAAATCACATATATGAACTGCAGCTTAGAAGCTATGTCAGGCAGAGTACAAATTGGCTTCTAAGCTGCAGTTCATGTATTGAACACGGCTGAAAAGTTAAATTATACTTTTACTTAACTGGCAAATTCTTTAGAAATATGAACTACAAGAAATACAAGTGTTAGACTCAAGTCACATTTCTACTAATCCTAGCCAAAAGCTTTTATAAAATAACATTTCCCACTGAAAGTACAAAGAATCTTGGGCAATTAATGTTGGGAATAGTACTTACTCCACTAAGAACGAAAGTAAATTTGTGCATTTGGTTCTGATGGATGGATCCGATACACATTATGGAAGTATGAAGTAAGCAAAGAAAACCTCACTTTCTGCCTTGTTTAATAAAGCAAACCAGCAACACACTTCCAACTTTGTCTCCCTTAGTTATTTTTTTCAAAGGCATTATTTCATCCCAACATCATTTAACTTCTAATTGTCTAATGTGGGTTCCAAAACTGCAGTTGCTAGACACCCTCCTGGGACAGCACTTACTATCTGCAGTGGAAGAATAGCCAAGCCTACATTTTCTGGTTCAGGCCACAAAGTTTTACTTTCATTCTCAAGTGTCAATCATATAAAATGTCAAATTACAGGCATAAATCAAAGAAAAACATTCCTTTGCTTGGCATAGCATTATTGTTTTTACTCCTCTCTCACGTAAAAGATTGCAGGTGCAGGCATAACAAACTCGCCAAGGAGGCAGATACCAAGCAGACCCTTACAATCCAAAGTCAACGTTGAAAACCAGGTGGAGATTCCAACATTTTCACAGCCTGTACAAAAACATCTGCTTGCTATTCTGATCTATACATGTTGTTATTCTTCCTGGGTTGGTAACTCCTGAAGCCATTCAAAAAGATTTTTCTCAAAAACATACCAAGTCTTGCAGGCATGATGGCTTCTTGCCACATCTATATATTCACTTTAAAAGTCTGCTGAATTTGGCTGTGCTTTAAACATTCTTTATAAGAACATATGTAAGCTACTTCAAATGACTATGCATGTCATTATTGTTTCTCGTAAGAAAACAAAAACAATGCAAAGAATTCTTGTTTGAAAAAGACAAGTTTACATTTGATTTTTTCCTTCCCAATGTTGTAACAAGTTCAGACAGTTGGCCAGCAAAAAAAAAAAAAAAAAGACAAGACAAATTTGGCTACTTGCCATGTCTCTACCATATTAACTTAAGTAATAAAACAAACTATCAAGAACTAAGAAAATAAGCAACAACTGGCAAAGCTCAAACTTCGGTGTTTTTAGAAGAATTTTGCATGGTAAAAGGAAACCTTATTAAAGACTACCCTTGTTTTCTTCATCCACAGAAATAAGTTTTTGTGCAAGCGTCATTGCATTCAAGCTGCTACAAAATCCTTTCTTCCCATCACCTTAACTAGTCATTGAAACTGGAAGGGGGTGAATGATTGTTTATGTCCTTTTCTGTAAGCGTTTCAGCCTTCCTGAAAATGTGGTGTTACATGTGAAACCCTGTCCTCATCTCCAGGGCTTCACCCTCATCGCCTCATGTTTGTGCTCTACTTGCCTCAGCAAACTGAAGAATTGCTGCCTGTTGAAGGTCACTTCCCCCTGAGAGGAAGGAGCAGTTTAGAAGGAAACATCAACGATTTGGGTTTATTATTAGTTATTACTCAAATCCAATTTAATCCAATCCCAAATCTTAATCTCAGGTCAACAAATACCAAATATCTTGTATCAGACTACAAATGCTAGAGAATAATATTCTGCATTTTAGGCCAAGAACTGCTTTACCTCAAAATTATAATTGCAAGGAAAAGAAAATAAAAAAATAAAATGTACAGAAAGTAGAATTTCAGAAATTACAGAAAGAATTTACATGAGTTTGCTTCAGATATTGTTAGTGTCCTCTCCTATAGACAGGAAAGTCATCTGAATGTAACTCAGAAAAGCACTATTTTTTCTTCTGCATCATGCAATCCCCATATAACCAGCAGAGACTGACAGGAAAAAGGTTTGGGTTTTTGTTGTTTTATTCTTCGCTCCCCGCCCCCCGCCTCTCTCTCAACTGTCCAGATCTCCTCTTTGCCCAAACAGGAAACTTCACAAGGAAGTTGCAGCATTGCATACAGAAAAAAAGCTTGCAAATGGTCTAAAAGCCCTTGCACAGAGTACTCTCAAACCATCAGCTTGACTGATCGGAGACTTGTGGCTAATGGGGAGTGCAAACCCCTCAGCATCCCTCTTACATGTTGTGAAGGAAAAATTATTTCTGGATTTGTGGCAAAGAGCCTGACATTTGTCTCCATTGGAACTGAACCACAGCAAGCATTCAATCAACAGTGTAGCATGGGCAAGCTTTGGTCTTCTCTCCTTTCAGGCCTCTGTCTGATATGGTTTGCTTGATTACACAAGCGGAATTACCAATCACCTTGCAAAATTGCACATCCTTAGCGAGTGCCTATCCTAACACAGGAACAGGCTGCTGAACACAATTTTGACCCAAAATTTTCAAAATGGAGAAAGCACAAAGATTTCTTCTACCCTGCGGTGTCAATCAGCCAAAAGTGAGACCCCCGTGCACTGTATAAAAACCAGAAAGTGCGTGCTGAAGGGAGGCGCGCTTTTCTGGGGTAGTGATTCATCCCAGTGACCAAGAGGCAGCCAAACCACAATGGTTAGTTACAGAAAGGGGTCAGGAGAGCAAACAGAAAGGCATTTTTGAAAAATAAAGCCAAAACAATGATTTTTGGATAACGTGGATGTTGATACAACATAAAAGTAAACAACAGCAAAACAAAGGCATAGAATTCTGTAACATGAAATGCCTAACAGGGACTTCAGTCTCAACTCATTTGAAATTTCTCCCCTTTGCCTTAGCAATAAACTTCTGGTCTGCATATCCCTGGGATATCCAAATGATGTGACAGCTCCCCCAGCAACTAAGTTACTTCAATCCTCTGCATTAATCTTCAGGCTCCTTTGATAACACATCTGAGTTTGTCATTTGAGAGTTCTTTCCTCTACTTCTGTTGTTGAAGTCAGAAACTGTCCTGGAAACAGTGTGGTTTAGAAATATTACTGGGCAAAACAGAGTGAAACAAAATCCAAGAAGAATCTCAGATTAGCGAGACACCCTTAGTATGAACCTAAAAACACAAAAGCTGAAAGTGGTATGCATTTGCTGTGCTGACACTTCACGTTTCCAGACTACAAGCAATTAGAAGGTTATCTAGTTACATTACTAAAATGTCAACCCATTCCAACTGACATTTTCCGAACCAAACACCAATTTTATTTTGGCAAGATGAAACAGTATGGCCATTCTCAGAACAAAGCTATCAAAAATACATTTTCCCCTAGATGAAAAAATATCCTCAGAATATTATCAGAGTTATTTTACTGATTATTTCATCGTCCTCATGCTTTGGAATAAGGATTGGTAATTGCAAGTGAAATTTATGCTGTGAAGTTGAAGTATATTCCTAAATTATGGCATGTTCAGCATCTTTCAGAAATTTTAGCAAATGCTCGCAGACTAACTGTAACTAGTTTGTCTTAAAGACTTCTAACTTGCCCAAGTTCTTGTAGATTTTCACCATGATGACAAAAGGCATATCCCAGAAATGGCTCATCTTTTGCCAAAACTAAGTCATCTTGAAGACACTCATAAGGATTTTTAAAATGTACTTTAGAATAGAGCAAGGTATTTTCCCATAGCCTTTTTCTTCATAAAATGCTAACTAATTCTGACTCATTTTCTGAAAGAAAGAAGAATAATCAAAGAAAGGAATTCAGCCAGAGGCAGATGTTTAACATGGAATGTTTCAGCCTAGGAGTTAAAGTCTAACAAACTGGTGAGCAGCCAAACACAAGGTTTTGTAATGACACATGTGAAGCTAGGACAAAAAGAATATTAGCATATTAGCACGCTGCAGATCCATTGCTACAGAGAATGCTAAAAATTATAATTTTAGTAAAAAGATGGACCTATCCAGCATCAGTTTCTATTCCATATTTCAGTAGAAGCAAGAGGATGTCCTCATACCACATAAGAATGATAAAGTAATCTCCTATTCATTAGCAAGTCAGATGGAGGATAAATAACATGCAGAAGGCTTGATTGGTTTTAAGTAAGCATGCCTGTATAATTTTCAACATAGCAGTTCTGAAAAGAGTTGGCTAAAGACACTTCTGGTTCCCTGATGTTACTTTCTAGTGAATCTTCAAACACTAGGGAAATTCCAAAAGACTGAAAGGATGATGATAGTGTGCTAGTATTCAGGAAGGGCAAACAAAGTGACCTACAATAACCAAAGACCAGCTAGTTTGACATCAGATCTGGGCAAAGTGACTGGAAAAATAAGTAAGGAATTAAGGTCAGAAATATAACTTGTGCCATTCCGAACATGTAGCATGCAAGTG
This sequence comes from Chionis minor, assembly GCA_013398295.1. Classification (NCBI taxonomy): domain Eukaryota; kingdom Metazoa; phylum Chordata; class Aves; order Charadriiformes; family Chionidae; genus Chionis; species Chionis minor. The sequence goes on from VZSF01005696.1 coordinate 69,018, forward strand.
GCCCGGGCTGTAAGCCCGCTAAAGCTCCAGCGAGAAACTGTGAGACTAGTTTTACCCAACAGTCTGGGTTTGAGTTAAAATCATACAACTTTGCTATGAAAAAATAGCCATTTTCACTATAAGTAATGTACCCCTTAAGTGGAAGGCAAAAAAATATTTCAGAGGACTAACTGTGAATTACAGTTAGAGGTTTTTAACAGTGGAGAATCAAAACTGAGTAAGAGCAGTTCCAGAAGGATTTGAAAGTAAACACTCATGCTATTAAATGGTTTCATCAATGACATAAAAACAAGTTAAAAAATAATATAAGAAATTGTGTGGATACCACAAATTCAAGCAAATTTGTGACTAAAAGAGGGACAATGATCTGAACTGCATGGTTAGCTGGGTATACTCAAAGGAAGCAGACCTGGATACAGCACAAATACTTCCCTGTGTTTAGGCAGAAGATACACAAACAGTAGGTGGAGAATGGGAAATTGGATCTCAGAAAACAACAGCTAAAGAAGTTATGAAATCATATTGGACAATCAATTCAATGTGAAGTCCCAGTATCACACTGTGACCAAAGCCAAACCAGACTCAAACACTTATTAAACGCCTTGAACATACAGGAGGCTGAGTAGTGAACTGGACCTGGCCAGTGGTTTTGATGAGACTAAAACTGGAAGAATACAGATGGAGTAGCTGCCCTTGTTCTTAAGACCATGCTGAAAAGTTTGAGAGGGTGCAGTAAAAAGCCATGTGAATCACTTGAAGACTGGAGAAGATGATTTAGAGAGCCTTAAAGAGCTCAGGCTGTTTAGTTTAGGAAAATTGTGAGGCAGCATGATTTTGCTATGCAAGTGCCAGAGAGGGAAAATGCCACATACTACAGAGCTTTTTAATCGAATGGAGAAAGGCTTTACAAGAAACAAAAGAGGGGAACTGAAGCCAGACAAACTGAGATTTGGAAGAAAACCCACTTTTAAAAATTTGTGAGTGGAATTAAGGACAAACTCTCAAGGCAAGTGATTCCCTCATCCGCATGTTTTCAAATTAAGACCAGAGGACTTTCTGAAAAATAAATGGAAGTTCATATGTGCTCAGAAACAAGCAGTTGGCTCAATACAGCAAAAATGCTTGAGATTTTGTAGCTTACAGTCACACAAGTTGATAAAAAACCTAACCATTTCTCTACACTTAAACTCTAAGAATCCATTATCTCTCAAGAAAACTACTGAAAGGTGGTGTTTTCAGGCACTTGTAACTAATTAGCATAACTCCCACCCCTTATTTTTAAGTGAAGTGCTCTCTGTAGTCATGCTTCACACCCATTTCACAGTTGTGTTCTATTTGTTCATATTTGCTGTCATCCACAATTTCAGCACTTACTGATGAATACAGATGACTTCAAAGAAAAATGAACAAAGAAAGAGGAAAAGGTGGTTATAAAGAAACAACAAGAACCAAAAGACCATCCGCACACCCATAAATTAAACCTTGAATTGCCTGCTGGAAACACCATTTCCCCAGGTGATGCTGGAAATCAAGGAGCTGTGAAAAGTCTAGATGGAAGTTATTTAAAACAAATTCTTTACCTCTTACATTCAAACACTCTGACGACTGAGATATTATAACCATCGTATTTAGCTGAAATATGATACGAGCTCAGAACACAATCAAGAGAGCATTAAACCCAAGCCAGGAAACAAACACAGAGGATATCATTTTCAGTTGCACCCCTATGTGGGCCTATACATATATGTAAGTATTATACTTTCACACAGCGGTATATGTATAATGCTTCTTACCTGAGGGGATTTTAGCATCTGAAATACACTGATGCCTCCAAAAGCTAATGGCAGATCTTTCTCTGTTCTGCAGTCGACATAACCTCTCAGCTAGCCCGCCCCTGCAGAGAATAAAGGAATGCTCAATTTTGCCAAGAATCAGTATTCAGTTTTGCCAAGTGACAAGCCATAGGACAGATGGAATATGTATGCTTTGACCCTTAGAGATGGAAATATACAGTAAAATTATATTCTGCAGATTAGTTCTCCTAATTTTGATTTTCCAGTGGATATACTCCCAGTAAAACATACACTTATGGTCAATACATACACTAAAACATTTGCACTATTTGGGTTTCCAAAATTTTCAGTCCTGTCTCCAACACAAGGATTGTAATGAATGGTTCCCAACTTTTCTTTGCACTTATGCACATACACTCATAGATACTACAGACAATTGCAAATTCAAAACAAACCGGTATAACCACTAGTTATAACAGGTTAGGGTTTTTTTTTTTTCCCCCTCACAGATTTGTTTGTCTGTTGGCAAGGAGTGATCACAAAAATATTCTTTTACCCATACTTGACCCTATGATTCATTTCACAAGCTGGGTCAAGTGTGCAGTTTCAGTGGTCTGAACACTCTCCAAGATGGAATTAATTTAGCATTCCCAAGGTGAGGAGCAGAGGAGTGGCATCTAGCACAAATATATTTAAGGTAACACTAAAGCAATTCCTACCCCTGGATTCAAAGCCAGAAGACAGAAAATCTCACTTTAAGAACAAAAAGATGAATGTGTTGGAAACTGTCTTTGGGCTACTACAAAGAGCTTTGGGCTACTAGGGGAGTACTCGAGCATTTTTCTTTGGCTTCAGAGAAGTTATTTGCATAAAAACCTATTTCATTCTTTCCTTATCATGTAAGTTTTTCCACAACAAGTACTATCCAGTATATCAATAAAGATTTCCACAAAGGTGAAATGTGTCCTCGGGTGAAACTTGTTTAGGAATCAAGAGAGATAACATACAACGACCTTATTATTATTTGTGCACATGCATAGATTTTGTTTTGTTTTAGAAAAAAAAAGCGCCCAATAGTTTGGTAAAGGTCACATTGCAAATGTGAAACTGGGAGGACTCACACCTGTGGAAACCAAGAGGGAGCTAAAAAGGTTAGCCAGCACTTCAGTTAGGCTGTAAAAATCTGTTTTGGTTAGCAATTACTAAGCCATTTCACCTGCAGACAAGTCAACAGATTACATGAAATGTAGTTAGCAGTCTCAGCTGAATTTCTAATAACTACATACTTTGCAAAATCGTAACTATCACAAGAATTATTAGATGGCATGGCTAAACATCATAGTGGTAAAGAACATCTTAGTAGTAGAGATCACAGAATGAATGCTCTGAAATACAAGAGCCACATTTGACCCAGAATGATCCATGAAAGTTTTGTAGTTTACATTACTGCAATCTCTTCTACGGCTGGTGCGGATCAGGCAGGGAAGAGAGAACCTCAGACTCTAAATGACGATCTTTCAGAGGAAGAAAAAAATCCTCAAGCCTCCAAAATAAAGAACCCACACTTAACAAGCTATAAAACTTGCTATATTAAGGAGGAAAACAAACAAAAATATTTAGGAAATCTTGGGCTCCCGTGAACTCCTAGGTAAGGTTAACAACGTTGTTTAATCCTGCTCTCAACATGGATTTTAAGACACAGAGAAATGCAATGGAAGCTTTGGTACTGAGAGCAGCACAGTCACACACAGAGCTTCGTGCAGGGTAATTTACTTTGCTGATAACACTCAACCATATATCCCCCAAAACTTGAGCACTCAAGTACTACCGCACTGCAACACTTGTGGGCAAGACAGTTCTCCAAACTCCAGCAAACTGTCTGCCCAGTTTCTCCTCTTGATGGGGAACCATTTTCAGATGCAGTTGTAATTCAGCTTGGCTGCATGGTCTACCCAAGCCATGCTGGAACTGGTAGATGCCAGCTCAGCTAGGCTTAGAAATGCAGCAGTTAAGCAAGCAAAATCAAAATGCTTTTAAGTCTGGCATGCACAAGACTGCAACTGAACTCTGTGGTTGGACTACAGCAATACACAATACAGCTAGTAGCTCAAAAACTTGTGGTGAAAGAAAACTGTTCTGTCAAGAGCAATGTTCTAAACCCCTACTTCATTCCCTCCACAGACAACAGTCAAAGAAATTTGTTCAAATAATGCTAGAAAGCCTTAAGGTACCCGCACAAGAGAACAGCTATTACTGGCTCACAGCCCAATTTCCTCCCGCTTTCCCTGAACTCTTCTGTAAGCCCACTGCTGTTTCACCTATGGCAGGAACACCCTGCAGCATGAAGGAAAGCAAGTTCCTGGTTCCACAGCTATTGCACACAACAGTAATACACCATTTCTGTTTCAGGACTGATATGCCTACCATGGAGGGTCTCACTGACGCTTACAACTTCATTACTAATTTGCTAACCATGTCTGTGTTAGGATAATAGTTATCACAAAGGTCCATGAAGAGTAAAACTGTGCCTTTCCTTAGCAGCCCTCTGTGGTAATAAAAATAATTGATATTTATTAATCATCCTTCCATTCACATTCCAAATGCAGTTGAAAATGGTTTAAACAGAAAACTTGATAAAGCATTTTGCATCCGCTTAGTTGCAGAATATAAAATATAACCACAAATGCATTTATTTCTCAGGTGATCATTGGAATTTTTTTTTTTTATAACGTCTGTTTCATACATTGTGAAACTGGAAAACGCAATTCAAAGACACGCCATGCACAAAAGGAATTTCTATGGCAAAAGAGGGTTGGTGGTTTATGGTTTGTTTCTTTTAAAAGGTAGAAACAAAGAAATTTAAACACCACCCCAAGCCCAGGAGGATCAAACCCCTTTTTAGCTCAAACATGCAAAACAAAGAAAGAAAAAGGTGCTTTCTGATACATATTCTAACAGATTTGACAACAATGGCATTTCAAAATTACTAATTCCTCCTCATACAGTACAGGTGCCCATACTGTTGAAACCACTTGGCTACGTGCTATGAGATACAGTGAAATACAGTCACTCGTGGTTATATTGATGATGAAAGATAAGACAGAGTTACACAGAGCTTACACAACGCACAGCATGGCATTAAGCACGTGCCAGCTTCAGTGTAAGAACCAACCCCATGTTTTCAAAAAAAGATAAAATGTTAAAATTGCTATTATTTTATTCCCAATTGCACATCTGTGGATTGTTAAATACCTAATGAACTTTTATATTCAGTCTTTGGTAGTTAACTGGGTTTACTGGGACTACATTAATGTTTTGGCATGGATTCTATCATAGAATACTTTATGTTGGAAGGGACCTTAAAGATCGCCTAGTTCTAACCCCCCTGCCATGGACAAGGACATTTTCCACTGGACTTGGCTGCTCAAAGCCCCATCCAACCTGACCTTGAACACTTCCAGGGATGGGGTCTCCACAGCTTCCCTGGGCAACCTATTCCAGTGCCTCACCACCCTCCCAATAAAGAATTTCCTCCTACTATATAATCTAAATCTACCCTCTTCCAGTTTAAAACGACTACCTCTCGTCCTATCACTACACTCCCTGATAAAGAGTCCCTCCCCATCCTTCCTGTAGGCCCCCTTCAGATACTGGAAGGCTGCTATAAGGTCTCCCTGGAGCCTTCTCTTCTCCACACTGAATAACCCCAACTCTCTAAGCCTGTCCTCATAGCAGAGGTGCTTCAGCCCTCTGATCATCTTCATGGCCCTCCTCTGGACCTGCTCTAACAGGCCCATGTCCATCTTATGTTGAGGGCTCCAGAGCTGAGCACAGTACTCCAGGTGAGAGCGGAGCAGAGGGGCAGAATCCCCTCCCTGGGTCCTGCTGGCCACAATTCTTTTGATGCAGCCCAGGATGCAGCTGGCTTTCTGGGCTGTGAGCGGACATCGCTGACTCATGTTGAGCTTCTCATCTATCAACACTCCCAAGTATTCCCTCCTCAGGGTTGCTCTCAATCCATTCTCCACCCAGCCTGTATTTGTGCTTGCCCCAATTTGGGATTCCCCCAATCCATGTGCAGGCCCTTGCACTTGACCTTACTGAACTTCATGGAGTTTGCACGGGCCCACTTCTCAAGCCTGTCAAGGTCCCGGTCCCTCTGGATGGCATCCCTTCCCTACAGTGTGGCTGCTCCACAGAGCTTGGTGTCGTTGGCAAACTTGCTGAGGATGCACTCAATCCTGCTTATCCATATGGACGTAGCTTTTTGCTTATTCTGGTAATACAAGGTAGAGATGAATAACTTTCACTTTTCACTGCCCACACATTAGCCTTCTGAAAAATCCCCTAGCTTTCCTGGATTTGCAGGCTGCAAAAAGTGTTTGGTTTAATTTTGCCAGATATGAGAGGTTTTGTTGGCATCAAGGGTGGAGACTGGATTCTACAGTACCAGGTCTTGGTTAATATGCAGTCTGTATTTATTTACACATCTAGCAACTTCAAGAAGTTTAGAAAAAGATACTCAGTTCCCTCTTTTGCACAGATCTAGCTCTTATGATGCATTTAATTGCCCTCCATGATGAACCCAACATCTGGTGTGTGTATACATATACATAATTAGCAAATACATTTTGATTAGTAATGCACAATTTCTGTAATCAAGGGAACTGACAAGCTGTATTTAAATAACAAAACCTGTAATTTGAGACGCATACTTTACTGACCAGCACTTCAAACTTGCCCCCAAAATGTTTTAATACGAGCAAATTGAACACATTTGTCAAATTGTTAATGCAAAAGCTGTTCACTGAAGCCAAACTGCTCAGATACAATCTCCACTGCCCACAATCTTTTTACTTTTAATCACAAAACTTTCAGTACAACTATTTTTTTCCTTTAAATCCCTGAAGGCAGACAGACTTAACAAGCAGAAATCCATGTCTTATTTCCGTACTAAATCTGAGCTTGTTGAAATACTGTATTTAAAACAACACATTGCCATTATTGTCCATGTCCAACAATATTCACATGAAAGGCAACTTTGATGACTGTAAGAAAACTCAGCCTCTAGTACAAAAGCTCAGTTTCTGGTGGTTGCCCCGTTCCACAAATTTCAACAGCAAGACTGAAGAGTTTTGTGCCACCATCTGACAAGTACCACCAAGCCTGATCTGTGACTGTCAGGCTGCTGAGCCCCAGCTTCCAAGTCCAATGAGGGGACTTAATAGAGGGGAAAAAAAAAAAAANTGTTTTGAAAAGTGATTTTCAATCTTTCTGAAGTGCTGGAGATACCTCTGTGTTTACTTATTAAGGTTTTCATTCAGCAGGGCACTTAAAAATAAACCCACATTCATCCAAACTTACTCCTTTTCAGACTTCATTTGAATTTAAGCACAATGAACACTTAAGCATCTCATTATTGAGTTGTCTCCTCATACAGACTACACTCAGGAATCCATGTATTTCAAACCACTACAGGTTATACAAATATATATATATCCCTGTCTCAGGACTGGGCAATTTCCATCCTTCTCTCTTTCCAAAGCAAGGACAGAACTCCTCTCATATCTCCAAGTTAACTGGTGAAGTAACTGACTGCTGCAACATTCAGCTGTGCATTTCCACTCCATGGGGTGCTTGCTAAAGAAGAAAAGAGGACCCCTAAGCACGCTGGGATTTAATTTGTCAACACTGCAAACCCATCAGCTATTATCAGCTAGTTTACAACTTGCAAAATAATAAGCAACACTGAATGCTGACAGTCACTACCAAGTGCTCCTTTAGTGTACAAAATAGCATGGGTATGTATGAAAGACATGACTGAAGAAAATGTTGGCCACACAAGCACAAGTCTCATCTACAGCAGCCCATGTCCTCTTCAACACAGAAGAGAAGCTATTGACTTTGTGAAGTTACAAGGGATCAGAAAGAGTAATTTTACCTTTACAAATCAGCCCCACTCAAGCTCTGACTCAACAGCTAGGTTTATAAACTTTCACTTTGGCTGAGCCACCACTACCATGATTGTTGCCATTATTTTGTTTGTTAAATGTGGGCTACTTTTCTGAAATCAAAGCATAACACAATTGATAGAACAAGCAAAGACCAAAGTAGACAGCGGTAATTTTAAGTCCCTATAAAACCTGTCAAGTAATTATACTCTGCTACCAGTTCTAGGGTCTTTCCCTTGGAAAGGAATCAGTATTGTTCCTGACCCACAATTTCCATGTCAAATCAACAGTATCTGAGGTACGCAGCTAGAATGGAAGGAAAATGGAAGATCTGTACTGTAACACAAATGATAATTTCTAACACGCAGCTATGAAGGGCCAGTTGTGTCTGCCAACACAACAATACAGAGAAAAGACCTTCCACATTTATTTAAAAAAAATACAAACTGAGTAGACAGGCAATGCAGTGATTTAGTAAACTGCACTAGACCCTGGATTTTCTTGCACACCAGTTGTTCACAGCTCACCGCTCTGATCTATTGTACCCATCCAGAGTGGGTTTTTTTAGCACTAGCCAAACCAATAAGGCAGACACACTGAAAGCCTCTTCTAGACTATTAAGGATTCAAGGATTTGGAGCATTTCTTAAAAGAGTTCAGTAAGCCAAAAATCTTTTTGAGTCCATGTAGTCTCTCACCACAAAGGAGGTCACCTCCACAAAACACATGTGGAACAAAGACGACATTTTTGTGAGTCCGCATTGCACAGTGAGAGCCAGAGGTACCTTTTGGCAACTACATTAGACAGAAGTGACCATCTAGAGAATTTACAGTGTCTTCAGCTGTAAATTTCAACCAGTATATACTAAAGTCATCCTCAATACCACCTCTAACAATTAAACTTTTGCAAGTAGTGTCTGGACACTATACCGCAATTACTCCTGCAAATCAAAAATAGTTGTCACAGACACCAAAGCTCCATCGTTCTTGGGTAGAGAGATTTGGTTTCCAGGTCCTAGTTGCCTTGGACAGTGCAGAGGAAGAGCTGTAAGAGGGATTGCAGTTGTAACTGCTGAGAACAGGGTGGGTCAGCACTTTCTACATCCCATGCGGCCTCCAGTGAAAGATTTTAAGTAAAACTTTATAGGCAACTAATTTTCCCATGCCTCTACTTAGCCAAATTCACTCACAAAAAATATTTGAAATAATTTAGGAACATCTTTGGAAATAGGTAAGCTTTTGGGGCCTGGTCCTTTCATAGTTTTCAAAACATTGATCAGCCCTTCTTACCAGCCACTGAACCGTCCCCCAGTTGAAAAGTTTAGCTCTCTGTCTCTTCAGACTCCTTAATAGAAAAAAAAATTCAGATTGTCCTACCTCTCGTACATCGTAGGCTCTCAGCAGAAGTAAGACGATTTAATAAGAAGATTCTTCCCAAAAATGTTATCCCTTTTTTGGTTAGTGTAAAAAAAAATAAATTAAAAAAACAAGTGCCAGATTGACATGTACAATTTCTCACAGAATAGAGTAACAAAGTTAAGAGGAGGACTCTGGAGGAACCAGTTTTGATGGGGGAACAGCCATGCCCCGTGAGATAAGGGAAGCACCTTCCCTTTAGTTCTGGAGAGTTGCTTGAGCAGAGATCTTGCACAGAAAAGCAAGCTCCATGGTTAAACAAACAAACCAAAGGCACCAAAATGACTTCTCTCTGATGGGGAACAACTGTAACCTGCTAAATCATTCTAATCAGTAAAATACATTACATGGGAAACTGAACAAGCCTGTCACTTTAAGGAAAGTGAGTTTTTTTACTAAATGTGGGGGTTTTTTCCTGATAACATCAAACATCTGGCCCAGTGTAACCATCCACACTTTCTAAAAAAGAAAAGACATTTTAAGTTTCAATAAGCGCAAAATAATTTGCCCGTGTACATTGCCAGTGATTACAAGTGTACATCTGTAGTGCAGCCATGATATTCTTCAGTTATATTCTCCTAATCCAACAAGAAATTCTCTAGCAAGGAAAAGTTAATCAATAGCTAAAATCAGCATAAGAGCACGACAGCCAAAGGACTAGTCTGTTGCTGTTACACCCTCATACTACTTGCAGATGTAAGTAGATCAGACCCAATTTTAAAGTAGAAGCCTGCTTCATTTGTGCCAGCTCCTTCCTCCCTTCGCAATTTCCTTTATTTTCAGGACCTCAGTTGGCCCCGTGTGACAACCAGGTTTCATTTTACTGCACATAGTACCAGGACATTCTGTAATTTTCTCCTCTTTTGATAACAAAAGTTAACTTTAGCAGATCAGATCTGTAAGTAATCCACATACAAGTAGATGTAAGATAATTAAACAGAATTTCCCAAGATTTTATTTTACTATTAAACTAAAACCAGCCACTCAAATATTAAAAAAACAAACAAAAAGCTAAAGCAGCTATTCTTCACAAGTAAAAGCTCTTGCAACATGACAGACTTGGAAGGAGGGTTAACATTATATAACTCAAGGTATCCATTTCCTGCACCGAAAGCCAGACTTTTTTTTTTGTTTTTTGGTATGGAAATAAAATCTTACTAGAAAAAGAAAACAATTCATAAAACTTTTAAGAAAGGTTTACTTGTAGACAAGAAAAGCTGAGGGTGCGCATTTTGAGTTTCCTTATGTACAAATACTAAATGAACTGAGTTATTGGTTTAACCTACATAACAAAATTTGAGACTTTCAATACTCTTCATTTCTCCTTTCAGAAGGGAACTTTGACAGACTTCGAACTAGGGCAGTTTAGACATTTCACCCTGTAGTGTTAACATGAATTCCAAATTTAAAAATAAGAGCTTCCTAAAAACTGTTATTTGAAGTATATACACTTTCCCCTCAGGTCTGCAAATCACTTGCGTTATTTTCCCACGCAGTGTTGACTCAAGCTGAGAAACGGAAACTTTATGGTGGAATAAAAGGGCAGGAACATCTAAACCAAACACCTCTTGACCTGATCACCAAGACAATTCACCTCAGTATCAAGTACCACTAGTAGCACTTCCTTATCAACTCTCTTAGCAGCTCATGGGTACAGCATAATGACATTTATCTCTCAGCATACCTTGAAGAATTATACTACTCCCACTCCATCCATCAACAATTTTGTTTAAATAAAAGAAGATGGCTACACAAGATGTCATATAAGCCCAATGTTTAAGGTGAGAATGTCCAGGAGTGGTGTATTGATGGCTGTGAATGAGAGAGATGACACTTTGCTACTAGTATGACAGACTGGCACCTCCTACAGTACTGCCCTTCAGGATGCTTCAGAACCTGCCTGGGACCACCAACAACCCTGAAGGACAAACACCACCATACAGACTACCTGCTCTCCCCTGTGGACCATGGCAGAAAGAAGAACAATCTTAGAACAATTTTGAACCAAAAACTAATGTTACAGGGGATACATGAAGACATAAGAGAATTTGGCAAAAGGACACAATAGACCAGTCAGTAGGCATGGTGGGGGAGGAATTGCTTTTGTCACGCCTTTCTTGTCTGCAGATACTAATCACGTTCCAAAACCCTACTTAAATCTTTACAGAGAAAGATTGCAACACACACCAAATTTTGTTCATCGTGAGCAACATTGTATATTGTACATGTTCTTTTAGGGACACAGGTGGGTTTCTCATTTTATTTCCACTCAAAGGTGTTGAATTTATACTCAAATTTCTAACTAGGATCAGCAAAATTTATTTTAATCATCCATAATCAGCTTACTTCTGGAGATTTCTGTCATGGCTTCAGCTGGGATGGAGTTAACTTTCTTGCTAGCAGCTGGTATAGCGCTATGCTTTGGACTTGGGATGAGAGTGGTGTGATAGTGCACTGATGTTTTTGTTGTTGCTAAGCAGTCCAGACTGTTTCTGCTCCTCACCCCACCCCACCAGCAAGTAGCCTAGGAGTGCACAAAAAGTTAGGAGACAGCTGGGACAGCTGACCCAAACTGACCAAAGGGATATTCCATACCATGTGACATCATGCTCACTATATAAAGCTTGGGGAAAAAGGAAGGGGGGAGATGTTCAGACTTAAGGCATTTATCCTCCCAAGTAAGAGCTATGTGTGATGGCACCCTGCTTTCCTGGAAATGGCTGAACGCTTCCGAGCTGACAGGAAGTGAATGAACTCCTTGTTTTGCTTTGATTTTTTTTGTGTGTGGCTTTTGCTTTACCTATTAAACTGTCTTTATCTCAACCCACAATGTTTTTTTCTCTTTTACTCTTCCTATTCTCTCCCCCAACCCAAGTCAGGGGAATGAGTGAGTGACTGTGTGGTCCTAGTTGCTGACTGGGGTTAAACTACAAGTTACATCTTGATTTTTGTAGTGTATGACAATTACATCTGTAATAGGATCAAACAAACAATGCTCTTTCCTCCCATCCAGGCAACTTCCTGGATTTCCTGCCCATTTCCATTTTAGCACCAAAAGGATTCAAGGAGGAGAGGACAGTAGAAGAATAATTTATTTGAATTTTTCCACAGACTGTTACAGCTCTTTTCTTTTTTTCTTTGTTTAGGTTTTGGTTGGGATTTGAGGGGTGAGGGGGGAATGTTCTGGGGTTTTCTTTGAGGTTGCAGAGAAAAATGTAGCCATTGAGGTCATGGAGCCCAGCTGCAATCAGGTAACGCAAATACGAATGCAGATTGCAACGTGCCTAAAGAATTTGGAAGAGAATTTACACTTTATAAGATATTTTTCAGAAAATATAAGTTAAAATTTTTTGCAAATATTATCTCTGCTTTTGAAGATAGCTTTAGTCATCCCAAACAGCAAAGAGAGATGAAAACAGAAATAATTTTGGGAATGGGATGGGAAAGGATGGTAAGAAGAGACATGCCGAATTAATGCCCTCAACAGGAAGAGTGAAAAGATGACAATTACCTGGACAAACAACATAACTAGATAAACAAAACTGATTACTGAGGAATTTCTTGTCTGCTTCCTTGTTCCCAAAGGAACCCAAGGTGGAACCACAGAGTGAAGAGTAAAAACCCCTCCAAGCTCTGCTCCTCTGGCCATTCTGGAGAGATTACATTTTGTATCTTTGTGGTTTGATTGGGTTTGTTTGTTTCTTTTTAAAGCTATTTATTCCCTATACACTTGTTCCAGAATATGTTTGCTCTAATATAGATTTTTGTACTAAGATTGTTGATAGTAGAGGTAAAGCTGGTAGGTGCATGTTCAAGTCATGTTTAAGATACAGAACTCCTTACCCTGGGATGCTACTCCAGCAGCCAAAAGTTTTCATGGTTTCAGAAAACTACTGGGCAAACTCATGAAAAAAGAAACCCACTGACAGTAACACACATCTCCTGAGCAGTAAACTGCTGAAAGCTGGAGGTGCATCTGGGCAAAATACCACTATACACTTGTCCTGTTCTTATTACCTTCACAGATACTTGCTTTTGGACAGTAACAGGTCTTCCTTTCAACCTAAACCATTCTATGATTATTATTATTTTCCTCGTGTGTTACTTTTCTATTAAACTGTCTTTATCTCAATCCACGAGTTTTTGGGTTCCCCCCTCCCTCTTCTCCCTACTCTATTGAGGAGAGGGGTGGGGGGAGTGAGTGGCTGCGTGGTCCCAGTTGCTGGCTGCAGTGAAACCACGACTACTTGAAATGCATTCTTACTCTTCTGTTAGTATTCTTTTACTTACAGTTTAAAAAAAAATAAATGCGTAAGGCAAACAGCGCATTTACCTCAGTAACTTCCTTTTCTTTGCAGACTCAGCAGGGGCTCGGGGGGCCTTGCCCACCTGCTTCCCAGGGGTGCGGAGAAGTGCCTGCGCAGACCTCAGCCACTCGCTGGCCGGTCGTGCTGTATCGTCCCCCATGTCCATTCCTGACTTCGACTGTAATCTCTGAGCAGATCCTGAGGTGGTCGCCAGACCCATATCTCCTTCTTCCACGCTGTCGTTATCAGATGAATACTCAGAAATTTCTGTCGAAGTTGCCTAAACAAATAAAAATATAAAGCTATTTAAAAGAATGCTAATGAGATAGTACAGGTTTATGTAGACAGTTATTTATGTTCCCTAGTAATCCACAAATTGAATGCCAATTTAGTGTAACTCCGATTATGCCGATTACTCCGAGAATGCCGATTAGTGTAACTCGGACAACTTCACTGTAAATGCATATTAATCTTTCGAAAGTGAACGCAAACTCCTGAATATAAGGACTATCTCTTGAGGGACAATTGGGATGAGTAACACTTATTTTTTCAAACAACTAGACCTGGAGATTATCAAAACAGTAAGTTAATGCTTATCCCTATCGGGAGAAGTTTCCAGACAGTCAGGATTAAAGCAAGTTTTCAGGAAAGCAGGAAGAGACTAATGAGTGACACGGATTGTGACTGGAAGGAGAGCTGAGAGGAAGGGAGCTTTCACATTGGAATTCAAGTAAGTAATAGGAAGGCTGGCTTCCATAGTCTCAATGGAGGGAAAAAACACATGCCTCTATGGAGAACTTGTAGCTGGCAAAAAGTACGTCACCTTTTTTTAAAACATTCTGACCACTAAAGCTGGCCTTCCTCCATGTGCAGCAGGCCTATAGTTTCCCAGGAAGGTTTCAGAAGTCAAGCATAAGCTAGCAGGTAGTTCCAGGTAGGACTGATCACTGGTCAGCAGCCAGAGCTGTGAGCAAACAGGGCTGAAGTTCAGACTCATAAAACCTTGCTGGAGCTCTTCTCCCAGGAACTCACAGGACACACGGAACTCATCCCACCAAAGGAAGGATGAGAGGAGAGGATGAGAAGGCGCAAAAACAAGTCTGCAAAGAGATGTGAAAGGCTGAGGAGAGGACTGGTAGGGAAAATTCATCTGCTTTGGCTCAGCTTGTTGCACCCTCCTCTAGGGTTCCTGCATGAGCAGGGCAAGGCAGCCTTTGCCCCGATCCCAGAACAGGTCCTGAAAGAAATGAGCCTGTTCCTCTGGCCTAATGCAGCAAGCAGCTCTCCATACAGGTTGTCTGACAACTGGCTCAAATAGATTTCAAAGATAAAAGAGGAAAGGGAGGGAAATCACTGCATTCACTAATGCTGTTGTATGTTATTAATTAGTGTAATCATCTGAAACCAACATTTCTCAACTGCACACAAAAATGAGTTCAGCTCTTGCCAGTTTTTTAATACATTCTTCACGTAAATGACGAGACACTGCGTTCACATTCTGAGAGCTTACCTAAGTACTCTGGAAATTGGAAGGACCTTTTAAAGTTATCCAGAGAAGGAGAATAGCTAAAAGAATGTAATTAATATCAGCCTGTTTTAAACGCAACACAGTCAACATTTATCCCTTGGCAACAATATTTCTCTGAAAACAAACTCCTTCCACATTGGAAAAGTGCCAGAAATAAAAGTTTTCAAACAGTACGAAAGCAGTAAAACACCATTCCAATGCACACTTTTGCTTTAGGAATGCTTTCATTTTAATTTTTTTTTTCACATTAAAAAAGGGTGCAAACCTGAAGTTCTTTGAGCAAGTAAAATGCAAATGAGGAAAGCCCTTGCAATCTGCTTCAAGTTAAGCACATTTTAATCCCACTGACTGTTGTAAGAGTTAGCAAGCTTTCCCAAGTAAAGATTGTCTAATAAATCATTTAATTCTTCTGCTAATATTTATTATTGTATACTTGCTTAGACTTAACTCCCTCAAGGAAACTGTACCTTGGGGGTTTTGTTTTTGGTTTGTTTACTTGTTAGAGTTGTGATTGGTTTGTTTGGTTTTTTTTTTTAATTGGTCACTTGGAAATTTTTTGTAAAAGAGGAAGCTATAAAAATGGAGAAGAAAAACAAAGAACAAAACCTCAACCTTCCAGTTCCGTATATTATTTAACTGTAGCCACCATCAGAAATACGATCTGAAAAGTATTGTAAAAACATACAAACAGGATTTGTCAAGTGTCCAGTAAAGAAGATGGCATGTCTACCAACATTATGGTGGTGGACAGCTGACAAAAAAATTAATTCATTTAATTTCTTAGGTTCACTTTAAAACAATCATTGATAAATAGTGAAGAAATTGTTTACCGATTACCAATATCTTAAACATCACAAAGCTGAATTTTCAAGAGGTTTTTGGGTTTTTTAAAATAATATCCCCTGTAACATCACTAAGAGGTTCTGAAAAGCATCATTGCTAAGCACAGAGAAGTGGTAAATTAGAAGTAGTTGACTTTTCCACATTGCTTATTACTTCAAAATATGGTAATTTTTGGTTATGGTGGCTGAAAGTACACTGCTCCCCACCACACACAGGCTCTGTTTCCCCACCTCAACCCCTTCCTTCAACCCGAGCCCAATCTAATCATCCCCATCCTGGGCTTTTCCATGACTGTCTCCCATATATTCCAGTCATTCCAAATACTTGGTAATAGACTGTTCACTAAGATTTACCTATCACTTCCAATGATGTCCTTGCCACAACACCCCTTTTTATATCATGCTAACCATTCTTCCGTGTGCAAGGGCTGAGTGGAAAAAAAAATATGCAGGGGCTGACCTCAACCTCTCTCACTAAAATGACAAACATAGCTCTTTTTGTTCACTTTTAGAATAAATAGATTTGCTCTGTGACTGGTTTAATTTGAAAGGTTCTAAATTCTCCTCTTTCACGGTTCTTTCTTTTAAGGAAAAATGATTTTAGTATAAATGCACAGAATACTGCCATTTTTTCTGATAAGATTTGGCTACAGGGAAACAAAGGAGTCAGTGAGTACTGTAACTGAGCATCCAGGACCCTATATTTTTAAAAATAAGCATGTTTAAATCAAAATGCATCAAAAGACAGCTCTCAAGATGAATCAGTTTATGATGTATTTTTTGACAGCACTCACCAGTACTAGCTAATATAGAGGATGGTACAAATGTAAAGACAGAAACCACAATGAGTTAAACAGTTAAGATTGTGAAAGAATATATGATTACCTGTGTCAATTTAAATTCATTAAAAAAAAAATCACCTAAAAAACAACTACAGAGATGGTAAAATCCTGGCCCAAATTGTTCAAAGACAAAACTCTTGACTTCAGTGAAATGGAAAGAGCATTCCATAAACACGTAGATTTTGCACACAGGCAGCACAGAAGATATCATTCTGTTACTTCTGTGACCAAATACTTCCTCCATCCCCCTCAGGAGATTTGCTTCAGCTGTCTCTTGCTTTGCCTTGAACACCTTGTGAGTTCTTTGGGAGTACTTTTGCAATCTGCACAGCATTTGCTTCTAAAAGATCTGAAAAAATTACATTTTCACTTCAGTAATGATGGAACCAAGAAATATCTGTATTTGATCACTTTTAATAAGCACTCAATATTTCTTATCAATAGAATAGCAGTAACTTAATATAAGAAGTGTTACAGTTCCAACTGAAGTTTCCAGCTTCAGCAAAGAATTGCACAAAACTTTCTGTGAAATGAAAGTTAACACATCAATCCTATTAAAAAAAATACGTATGTATTTTTTTAAAAAAAGATGCCCTCATACAGTGATTGCTAATTAGAGGCAAGGAGATGAGCAGTTAGGAGAGTTTCTCATCCCCCTTGGCTCTCCGCCTAAGATACATCACTCAGTGAAACTTTCCTGAGGAAAAATGTCAGTATACACACCCTCCTTTTCTATTGATTACACACTTTTACTTGTTTCATCACTGTACATTCAGAAAACATTGTAAATCTTTTCTAGTTGATATGAAAATATCTTGCAGACATGATGCTCAATAAAAGCTCACAGATATTCTGAACAAGTTCATCAGCTGAAACTAAGATGCTTCAGCATGCTGCAGTATGTCTGAATCGCGTCTTACCGACAAAAAAAGGCTATCAAATTCTATATAGACATTGAAATAACTTTTTACAGATGGATGTCACCTAGTCCGTCATTTCTTTCCCTAAAAATAATAAATTTCTTCCCTCCTTTTATCCTCCTACAGCTTAGCTCAAATGGCAGAAGAACTAAAAGTGTTTCTCAGATGGCACCCTTAGGGAACCAGGCTTTCTTAAGGTCATAGAGCCAAGTTATGTCAGAATTGGAAATAGTATTTGAGAGTTTCAGACTTTGATCACTGTACATACAAAGAAAAATTAATCTTGTGGCATTTCCTTTCCTACTTGTTCTTTCACATATCTTTGCCTCTAACTTTGGAAGTATTCTCTATTATGCCCTGCCTGTTCTCTCATGGAATATCTTTTTGTCTTTCCTGATTCCCTTACTCTTTCCAGTGTTAATTTGCATTTCTCCTAACTGCCCTCTCGTGAGAGCTCTCAAGATGGGTGGAAGCTGACTGGTATTAACACAAACATGCAGCGAACTTAAGCAACTATCCTACCACCTCTCCTTTTATACAGTTTTCCCTTCTGATAAGCAATGTTGCATTTGCACTACTAGTAGTCTTTGCTGTCACGCGTGCAAAGGAATTCAAATGCAGCAGACTTCTACCCCAGGCAGTTAGTTGCAGGTTGCAAGGAGATTTTATATCTTGCATGGTACTCTCCAAAAAACACAGAAAGCAGAAAAGCCACTGGATTTGCTACAATGAATATTCACAAGCATAAATCAACAGTGCAGTATGTCAAAGGCCCAGGGTAAGCTAATGAACGCTTGAAGCCAACTCCATCAGAAGCTGGCTTGCAGGATTATAGGGAGTAGGGTAAAGGTAAAAGAAAAGAAGTTTCCCCTTAATTAATGAACACAAAATTAATTCAAGCATTGCACACACAGATAGTACAGGATATTATCCAGCTCTATAGAGATAATTAAAGATATACAGGATTTAAAGCTTGCAGTTCTCTCCAAAGATCTGTATTTTCTGAATCTTTAACTGAAGCACTGAAGTCTATGCCAAATAGTTTCCTTGTAGCTTGAGAAATAATTTGGTTCTTGGTAAACTAGCTACGTTCACTCTAGAGAGATAAAATTGAGATATACCTTTACACAAGAAACTTAATGTTCAAGCACAGAGGTAGGCGTGTGCTGCTCTGTGGGTGACACCAAGCTTTCTTCTCACAGAATAACCACAGGAACAGCACGCAAAACATACAAGATCAGGTAGCAGTGCGTGGGCAGAGATAACCGTATGACAAAAAAGAACAACAATGAAAGACATAAATCACTAATAAGATATTTTTGGACTTGCAAGCCCAAACTGACACAGCAGATTAACTGAAATTTTGTATCTGGAACAACCCCCCAGTGTTATTACAGAGGCAGCATGTATTTAAAATGGATCTCAGATAATGCCTAGTTGTTTAGCTAAGTACAGCATTCCTCCTCAGCACATACACTCAGACCATCTGATCTGTCCTAAATATTTATCAGTGGTGTCGGTTCAGCACACTAGGAAATGACATGTCCTGCTCCGCACACATTAGCATTCAGTGGCTGCCATTACAGGTAACAGCTGTACGCTCTTCAAGGGCACAAGAACGGCCACCTTCAGCATCTCTCTGGGACTCTCCAAGAGCAACTACCCTGAGCCAGCAAGGGGTTTGCTTCTTTCTTCCTGCTTGGCCACCGCTAAACTTCAGAAACATTTCCCTTCACATGGACATGGGAATGAATTTTTGCTATCTCCTAGACGCCACCACCCCTAGGCTGGAATGCAGTAGTTATTAGCACACAAAATCATTTATGCCAAGTAGCAAAGAAGAATGCTGTATCTACTTGAATATGGAGAAGTGTAGGCAGCAACGCTGTAATTATTCAAAGCAGAATTTGGTCACAGACTGCACCCTCATCTCCTCTTAATGATGTTTTGAGACCTTTAAACAAGTGGTTAGGACTTCTCTTCTATGACTAATTAAAAAGGATTCATTGCATCCAGCAGCCAAGTGCTTCTTATCATAAAGGAAATTGATTCATGATTATCTCTGGAGGAAGCAGGCCAGCTACTAAACCTTAAGCACCACTGCTTATACTGCTGGACTTTCCTTTGGAGAGCTCCTGGGGAAGTCTTACCCATGTTTGATCCCATTTATTCTGCAAGCTCTGTCAAAAATTACAGTTGCATTTGCTACTCTCTTAAAAGGTTACCCCAAGTATGATTCAATTCAAAAGAAAAATATCAGTAGTTGTAATCAAATGAAAAGCAAGTGGGACAGCTTTAGAGATGCCTTCATGGACCAAAGGAGTTGAAAGGGCTGTGGTGTAACTGCAGAAATTAATGGAACAACGTGGCTGCTGTTGAGCCTGACCACGAGCTATCCCCTGATGTTGGGCTTCCTGCAGGATTTCTGAAACCAAGAAAAGGTGTGGAGGTGACATGGACAGGATAACTCCCTCTTACACTTCAAAGAGCGAGGAAGTTGAAGTACAGTACACAAGACCACAAAATGCTGTTTTATATCACACGTGAAATAACAATTAACAGAATAACTAACTTGTATCACCAGTTATCAGCTCCCATATCTTGTGTATATCATACTGCCTTGAAGTGGAAAATGAGGTGATGATTAGGATTACATGCAGTATGTTTGCTTGTGCATTCTTTTTTGTAAGGGAGAGGTGCGTGTTTTTGTTTGGTTTGAGCGCTCTCACACATAATCCTGTACACATACACACCATTGGCAGGCAGTAGCCTGCATGCACCACCAATCTTTTCAGAAAACAAGAATGGAAAAAATAATAGTATTAGAAGATTTTGCACGCACACACAAAAATAATTTAAAAACCCCAAACACAAAGAAATATCTGATCTTTCAAAGGAGAACTCTGGGAGCAGAGTGACTTAAATCACAAAGGGGCTTTTTATAGACTTAATGAAAAGATGGTATTTTAGTGACTTTTCTTTTTTAAAGCCAGGTAAAGAATACACAAGTGGCAAGGATGATGAAATCAAAGCTGCAACTTCTAATCCTGAGCAGAAACCTCAGCTTTTACAAGGCAAACAGGTTTAGCAGGCTATACCTCTGGAGATACATCCACAAGCTGTTCCAGCCTGTCTCTCCCAGAACAGGTTGTTCTAAGGCATGGATCAGCCGACCGAAACAGGTGAGGCTGTCTTCTGAGCCCAAGTGCATTTTTATACAAAATAAGTCAGTAAAGCAAGCAGCACTGCATTTATTTCTAAGCCTACTCTTTAGATGTAGAATTAAACAGCAATTCTGAAGGTAGAATGGAAAAAAACAGCTGTCTGCTGGGCAGAAGGGCAGGAAAGAATAGTAGGGGACAGTGAGCTATTAAGGTACAAAATGGGAACGAAGCAGAAGTTTACCCAGCAGCAGTTAAGGGATGCCAACTTGCACCATACAGAGTGTAAGGAAAACCTTGCTGCAATCTTGGCATCTGTAGAACTTGTGCTGCAACTGCACCTCTTAAAAGCATCATTTTAGTAGTTCAGAAGCTTTAGCATTAAGAAATCAATCTATCACTTCCTAATATTCTGCATTACCACTGATTGCTCCATCAGTGTGTGATCGGAGCAATAGTCAACTTCTAATAGATCCAACAATGCTGAAAAATGTCAATACACAGACAACCTACAAGTGCTTTCTCTGCTTTGTTTAACCTTTTTTTCCATTGTACAAGAACATCATCAGTTCCTCCCAGGGAAAATGACTGGCTGTTAAAGGCAATTTGGACGGATTTATGCATACTGTTAGCCAATGTTACATTCAACTGAACTACCGTAACCCTTGCTCTCCATTCCCTCCTCAAAAAAAAAAAAAAAAAAGGGGGGGGGGGAAACGCCATTTCACATGTTGCATCTTGCAAACTATTCAGGGACGGAACCAGGTCTCCTCTCATGCAACTGCATATTATCCCACGCAGTTGAGCTCTCATCTTGATAAGGATCCTCCAGATGATAGAGACCCAGGTTTTCAAATATAAATACCTCACTCTGATAGGGCACGCAGATCATTACATCATTTTGCACAGAAGCCTCAACATTATGCACTGAAGTCTGGGCACACAAGAAAGTTGTAGTCAGCTTATAATACCACTTAAACAGGGTTTAGTTCTTGACACGGAAATAGTTACTTTCATGTTTCCAAGGAACAGATGTTATCACATGGTTTGATAACCTACTTTCACATTCTTTGTTTATAGTTATTCACTCAGTTTCATTTATTAAAGTTAGTGGATTCAGGCCATGAAACCTCAGTTTTATTGTCTCTATTTTTCGTGATGCTATGGTAATCGTCAAGGTTAAGGCTTGGATGTAACAAGAGGACTCAACCAAAAGGCATGATTAAAAGCCAAATTATTATTTATGAGCTAAATGCTAAAGCACCTAGACTAAACACCTGCAGGATTCAGTAGGAACTGTTAAGGGAGGAAATACATTTCCATCTTTCAGCAACTCTTTTGTTTTGTTCCAAGCCTTCAGAGAGAACAAATACTTCTAGTGAGAGGTAGTATCTTTTACTAGACAAACTATGGGAAAACAGACAAGATTACTGCACTTAGTCCTTCTACAGGTACCAAAAGTTCATCAAGTTTTTTTAGTCCAAATAGATTTAGTCTAAATAAATTAAATCTTCCTTTATAAAATTGCTTCTCTTGTATCTTTACCCTATGCAGTTATGAATAATGATGCTGCAAGCTTTTCAAAAAATTCTTTCTAAAAAAGAAACCATGACAAAACACCCCTCACAATAGTGTCACTGCTTAGACCGAACAGGCAACAGTTGAAGACTTTAAAATATCTTTTATATTACATATTCTCTTTCAAAAAGTAGGTGATAAGTGCAAGCATATTATTTTTGAGATGAAAGAAAGCAATTCCAGAATAACTAACTAAATGAGAGACTGCACACAGATAATCAACAAAGTACAAATTATGCACACTGACTTCTCATCTTTGGTTGATCTGCCTGCAGTTTCCTGTGAAACCCTACTTGTCAAAAAAGAGGGAAAAAAAAAAAGAAAAAGAGAGAGGAAACACAACTGGCACAGTGTTGTATATCACACAAATGCAATACAGGCATAATTTCTGCACTAATGCTCAGCACTTAGTGGAAATTTTTTGTTCATAATTTCCACAGAGGTACACAGACACGTCTTGAAATTCAGACTCTGCACTTCCAGCTCCAGCAGTGCCGGCGTTCACAGCTACAGCTCTGGCAGCTTCAGGAGACACCGGGCTGCCGGGTACTGCAGTGCATTACATTCATTTTCTTCTACTCCCACTCACTCCACATTCTTCTCACTTGACTGTTCTCCCCTTTGCCCCATTTATTGCTTCACAGCGCCTGCGGTACTGCCCCCAAAGCCTAAAATAGTCGCTTCATTTCTTCCCTCCTCTTCATTTCTAACTTCTTCCGACCCTTTCCCTCCTCTCCAGAAGTCCTTCCACAGCCTACCTTTTCTAGAACATTGTTTCATGGCTTTGCACTATTAAAACTATTTTAAACAGCAAACATTTGAGGGCAGGAAATGTCTTACCACGTCTGAAATACTGCGTTAGTGATGACAGTACACGTACACATACAAAAGCACCACCTTCACCTAAGCTGATTTTTAATGTTGATGAGAGCACCTATATGCAGACTGAAGAAACAGAAAACACATTTAATTGATTTTCCAAGTAAGCCGAAGAACACCAAATGAGAAAGCTAGTTAAAAAATAAATATGTTACATGTACTCTGCTAAAATTAATTCTGTTTGGAGAAAGAACAACAAAAAAGGAGCACAACACTTAAGTTTACAGATTTTTCTTTTAGATCACGTGCCTAAACTTTGGAGGAGCAGAAGGAAAATAAAGTAACCATGAAGAGGGTAAGGCATTGTAGTTGAAAATTGTAATGTTATAAATACACATTTTATAGAGAGATTCCGAGGTGCTAACTACTGCAATACTCTTAGGTTTGACACATTTATTTGTGCCTATTGTTCACAGTACATGGAAAGATTTCTAAGTGAAGACCAATTAAAACTCCTTTGAGATCTAGATTAGAATAGAAACATGTGTGCTGTAATATATGTGTTACATTACATACAGTGACATGATTGCCATAATATGGTTCTAACATACATTGCAGGACACCCAGAGACTATTACAGATATTTAAACTTTTATTAGTAAATAAGTATACCACATAAACATACCAGGAAAAACACACTTGAAATGTCCCAGTAAGGCAGTAATCAAATACAATCCTTGAACAATTAAACTCAACAGACTGCAAGTCCCCAAGAACTGGCTAGCAACTGGCATGCAGAAACTGCAAAGAAGAGAGTCCTGAAATACAAACATCAGTAATTTGTACCAAGCAATTCCTTATAAGGATTATAAAGCTTTCATAAAGTAGGAAGATTAAAAAGTATTAAGATAATGCTGCTTAATTACAGGCAAAAAGAGCCTCAATACATGTCTGCACACTTTAACACACTTTAAAAAGCAATCTTTGACTGGTTTCCACAGCAGTCACCAATATCTTTTGGCTTCATGCCTCCACTATCTCAAATCAGATCAAGAGATTGTGATGGCTCAATTTCACTTCCATTCTTAAGTCAATGCTTGCTTTACTGAGGGGGGGGCAGAAAAAAAATAATCACATAGAACTGTCATTTTCATTTCTATCGGGTTAGAATATGTCAATGTGTATTTAAAATGCAACCTCTGCTAGCTTTGGAGGGTGGTGTGTCCTCCTCCTTTTCCTTTTTTAAAATATAAGAGAAGCTCAATGCTGACAAGATAATGCTAAAATAATACAAGTTAATTCAGCTTCTGGGAAGAGCATTTAAAAATAAAATGTGTCCTTCAAGATACTATTAAACGTTTTCTGCTTATTTTCCCGTTCCCAAAGTTAAAATACTTGTGTGATATTTGTCCTTCACACTGAACTCTGCAGCTAACAGGGTTTTTTAAAAGTGTTGCAAATCTTTTTTTTTTCTCCTGAACTTTTAAGTGACCTATTAGCATTCTGATCGAAAACTTATATGTTATGCATGAAGCAACTAAAAATACTGTGCAAGTTACAATTTCCTGAATATCTGGGGCCACAAATCCAGGTCCAAAGTTTGTTCTAAAAGTAAATGGAAGAAAAATATTTTTTATTAAGCAGCAGTTAAGTCTCAAACACCAGCAGTTGGAGGTCTCGCTCTTGGAGCTGTGCTCAGCACTGAGAAACTGGAGTAAGGGGAGAGGAAAAAGCCAATTTGAGAAAGGAGAACAGTAACAGTCGCTTTGAAGAAAGTGCTCAAGCAGTTCTGGGCGTCTGGCTGCACCATTTTTAGGAAGTGTCTAATACAGGCGGCTTTACTGCCTAAATGCAGAAGCACAAGTGTTGGCATTCACTGTATCAATTTTGTGCTAGTGTTATTGGCAACTATTTTAAGCTGAATTTTCTTCTTAGTGGTTAGACAACAGTGTAGCATGCAGTCATATTACTTCAGTAGCAAGGAATGGTCCCCAGAGTCTATTCCAACTACCGAAAAGACTGCAACATTTCCTATTCCCCACTCCAAATCACCAAAGTGATATTTGTACATATAGTAACCTAAACTGCCATCTGGATGATCTGCATTACAACAGTAATTTAATGTTGGTCAGAAAGACCAACAAGACATTGCAGCAAAGCCGGTTGAGAAAAAAAAACAACAAAAACCAAAACAGTCTTTTAAAATCCAAAGACTTTCACATGCTTCAAGGGTCATTTTTCAGGGTACAATATAGGGCAGGACTCCAGTGCAGCAAGATCTTGCTTTCTACTTGCCAAAAGCCCAATGTGTTTTTCTATATTGTTGGCTTAATTATTTAAACTCCAGCTCAACCAATATTTTCTGTTCAGTGCGTAGGACAGCAACTGCACAGATCTATAAATGTATTCCAACTCTTCTCAAATAAGTAGAGACAAAGTTAAAGCAAGTTTTTAGACAATGGCAGAATGGTAGGTACCATGCTTTTTTCTAGAGTTATCAATTCATTAAAAGCAAACTACACACAATTATAAATGTTAAAATAAAGCAAAAAATTCAGTCCATCAAGAAAATTCAGAATAGAAACAAATGCAGCTGTGTCATATAATGGTGCAAGATGATTTAGTCTAGACATAAAGGGAATATAACTTCAGGATTCAGACAAGAATTTGAATGTTCTTGTAGAAAAGATTGCTTCTAAGTTTTAAACTCCTCTGACAAAAAAAATGTCAAAATACATTCACAAGTGCATCACTTAAACCCTTGGTTTCCAAAACACTGACTTAAGATTTCCACTGGAGGTACTATAATTCAGAGTATTAATATAACTATAACACATACCAAGACTTCAGGATAAAAATCCTTTTGACATGTTTATTGACATCTACTACAGCCAAATTTACACTTGGAAATCTTAGACATTTTAAATGCATTTTCCCCCCAAACGGCCAAAAGCAAACAGATTCTGTTATGTACTAATCACTTAGGAGGGAGGAGGAGCTGAGTTTCTAGATCAAAAGTTGACCATTTGTGTCAATTTGCAAGAGTACCATCAAACAAGTGATTATTTATTTATTTATTAAACAAAAATCCCAGAAAATTGTATCATTACAGCCAAATATAAGTAGTATTATTCCTGGAATGCACTTACAGAAGGAATGTAAAGCCTACCATATGCAAAATAGCAAAAGTGTACAATTACATTTAGACTACTTCATGAGACAACCACTTCTTAAGGAAAAAGCACTCAAGAAATCAAAAATACAGTTTAATAAATCACCCACACTCTCAAACACCACAGTGAACAAAGCATGTGTATATGCACACACCCCACTACATCCCAAGCAGAAGCATTTACATTTTTTTGTTTATATTTAAACAAACCTGTCATTTCCCATTTAGGAAACATCACATACTTTTCTCCCCAGTTTTAAGTTTGTCTTTGTGTATTTTCATACACCCAATGTTAACCTGTTAGCTTCTTCTGCCTAAACTATGAGGACTCTGGCTATAAAGGGGTGCCTGAATTCACTCTGCATTTTGCAGACTAGTGACTTCAGTTATCTTCACTAACTTCTTCTATGTAAGGCTGTAATATTTCAACATGATTTTTACTAAACAGAAGAGGAAGACCATCATATGTAGAAAGCAGATACATGCACCTACACATCCACTACCATTTGCCCCAAAATTGAACTCCACATCGCTTCATAACCCACTAAACACACGTACGTACTCTAGAAACTGGTTTCAAATATAGAAAAGTATTTGCAGGACTTTCATGGCAGCTAACTTTACATTTGAAGGATTACAGAAACATACTGCACCAAAATAGGGAGCAAAAGCTGTGATGCTTTCTTATACTCAAAAACTCAAAACTTAAGCCAAATATCCTAAGAGGTTCTACAGTTTCAAGTGACGTTGTACTGATAAACTAGGACTTCGATGACATTAAACCAATGCCTTATTTGCATCCTGAACAGCACATATGGAAGTCCAGAAAAAACAGGCAGATCAGAAAAGCCCCTCTATTTCATTTGACAACCATTTAAAAAGCACTGTGTAGGGAGAGGATCCAGAAAGCGTATTATAAATCAGGTTTTCTATGAAGGCAACAGCACTGGATTTATGTGCATGGGTTTGCTAGATATTATAATGTTACCACGTATCATGGCCAAGACCATGAAGACTGGCATGCACAAATGTGGCCTCTCTATGGATACAACCCTGGCAGAAAGAAGCACACATGACATCTAAAGTAGTTTGACAGACAATATATAAAACCACTTTGATGGAAGCAGAGGAACGCTCTCTGCTGCAGATGGCAAGCACCACCAAAAGAGTTTGCTTT
This sequence comes from Chionis minor, assembly GCA_013398295.1. Lineage (NCBI taxonomy): Eukaryota > Metazoa > Chordata > Aves > Charadriiformes > Chionidae > Chionis > Chionis minor. The sequence continues at coordinate 96,522 of VZSF01005696.1, forward strand.
TGACTGATGAAGTAAAATTGAACCAGAAGATTTCTAGAGAGAGCGCATAACCTGTAACTTCCCCAAAAAAATGTTCTTGGGAGAAATCTGGGGAATTCCCTGTTTCAAATACAGATGAGGAAATCTTAGGTGGAATAGGAACCCAAGGATCTACTTTAAAAAGCACATGATGTTCACTGCCTGAACACATGAACCTTCACAATAAAGTGTCATTTAGTGGTGTAAGCACAGGACTGACTCAGAAAACTTGACATTTAAGACTGGATCTAACATCAGTTCCTGTGGTTTGGGGACACACTGTTTAAGACAAACTTTTCACAAGTGACTCTCAGTCATATCTGGCAACTTGGCTCTCAAGCTTATTGTGCACAGGTGCTAGACACCAACTCCCACCTGAAAGCTCTAGGCACCACTAAGGCTTTGCACGCAGGAGGAGAAGGGGAAGCAGAACTGCAAAACATCTACATTTGAATTTAGCATAAGCAGACACTCAAATTTAAAAGGCTTTTGAAAGTCCTGACTTAATTGTTTAACTCTTCAAAATAGGAGACTATTGATCAATTTGGTAACTTCAGGGAGACTGCAAAAGAAAAAACTGTTAAAAGTGTCCTATGCATGTAGATAGAGAAGGTTATCTTCAGCTCTAAGAGCTAAGACTCAGACGCCAAGGGGCACTTTGATGGCATTTAGACATCAAAGTCCAGTCACAAAATCTTCCACTCCTGTCCCCAAAGCCTCCTGACAAACCCAGCTTTTTCAGTACCCAGTATTTGAAGAGTTTCTTAAAGCACTCCTGGACTTGCCCAGACGCAACGTAACCCTGCAGGCTCATGGTTTATGTCACATTTAAGTTGGTGAGTACAAAGTTGGTACGTCTGTACCTAAGCCTGTTTAGGGGCTTGATTCAGTAGGTGTGGTCTTACGCTCTGCAGAGATTCACCCTCACAGAACGCTGCACGCATTGCTTGAATTGAAAGGCAAATCCACAACAGTAATCGTAACTCTTCTGTAACACTCCAGAACTTTTCAGCCTAAGTAGAGAGAAACCCAAATTCTAGCAAGACAATCTTTAGCTTAAGAGAGTTTAAACCCCTCCCTCTCAGGAAGCACTCAACCTGACAAAGCAATGAGGAGGTTATTTCTACCTCTCCAGCGAAGGCTGGGCCACTGAGGAAAAAAACTCACGAGATTCAAAGGGTCTTTAAGAGCTCCAGCCCCTGCTCCACATCAAACGGGAATTAGATAAAATGCAGGAACACCAGGGAGCTTAAGCATTCCTTGGTCAGAAGGACAGTAGCTGGGAATCCTGGTATTTAGCACTTAAGCTCTTCTGTTCATTGTATACAGAACACAGGCATCTAAATCTAAGTTTAATGGGTATTTTGCAGGCCCTGACTTAGATTCCTGTAGTTCTGGCACGACAATCAGCTGCACCGCAAAAATCAGCCCGTTTCTGTATCTGCCTCCAAATATGCAGCAGCATTTTTTTGGAAATCCACACAACTCCCAAAAGACAAATCTTCTAAAGTCAATGCTGATCACAGCAAATATGCGACAATTCAGTCCTCTTTAGTTGCCTAACCAGATTTCAATTACTGCAGTTTGGAATTTTACAATGACACTGCATGACCAAGCACAATTTAATTGTATTTTCAGTTGCTAGTTAGATGAGTTTCTATCCACTTCTATACTTCCTCAATTCAGGCAGTGCAGAAATTAAAACTGTGAAGACAACACCGCGTTTTGCAATGCATTCAGGACTTCAAAAAAAATTTCAAATACATCAAAGTGGTCAGATAAGCTAGTACTCAATAGGAAGTTGTTTCTTGAAAGGAAATTGCAAATTTCAGTCAAAGAGGAAGATGGCGAGTTAGAATTAACTAACTGTTCCAAAAACTTCAGAAAGCAGGAAGGGTTTCTGAAGGTTGCATTAAGAAACTGCATGCAACCACATAAACAAGCTCGGTTTAGGACTATGTAAATATCTTAAGAATATGTCTCCAATTAAAAATCCCCAACAACATACAAATAAAAAGCAACAAAACAAACATCTCCCATCAAGTTGCACATATTTCTCAAAGTACATAACAGATATCCTTGCAGTTGTCATATTCAGACCTATTTATTTACCCGTTGGACAGATAAGATGCAGGCACTTAAAACTGGCTAATATAAAGCCATTTATATTATGCACCTTCTCAGTTACGGAACACAAAACAAAGGTATTTAAAACCAGAACACTTGCTATATTTTGTTGAAGATTTCCCTACCACTCACAACTTTCTAGCATTCAAATACCACGTTTTCTCTGAAGATCAGTGATTATTTTCATGCACATTCAGCCAGCAAAGCAACTGGTATTATGATTTGGCCAATTAATATATTTAGCTTAACCTACATTTATATCCAGTGTCCAAATTGCAGGTGTCTGGCCACAAGCACAGAAAGGGCAATGAGCTAGACAGATCTTCGGTCTATCCTATATAGCCATTCTTACATCATATCAGAAAATGTTCCTCTGCGTCTGGAGAAGAGGTGTGTGCTTGTAGGTTCATTTAACACAAGAGTGAGATAAAAAAAGTACCTACTAAAGACTATGTTCTCTAGTGCTTGGCCAGCAAAAGAGACTTAGTTTGCCTTTCATGTCCCAAAACACCCACTCTTCAAGCTGTAACTATACATACACAGTACTGGCAAAACCCTTCCAACTACCTTCTTACTGTACCTGAAGGTAACTGGGAATGTGCCCAGTTCACAGACACAGCTTTTGCTGTAATACCATGATAGTGTAGGCTTGGTGTGATTTCATCACGCACATTATCTTGGCAGTCACGGAGCAGCTGCTCCACCAACTGAGCTCAAGGCCAAGCCATCAACAGTTGTGCTGAATGTAGTTGTCTGCACATTTTTACAAAGGCTTTCCCATTTATTGTGTTTGTTTTAATTTACTGCTCTTATCTTAGTGCTGTATCAGCATCCCTATGCAATGTTTGTATACCCAGTAAGTTGTGAGAAAACATGCAGTAACAGGCAACAAACCCTAGCCTCGTCATGACCATTTTGCAAACATGATGCTTAACATTTTTCACTCCCAATAGAGTAAAATAGACTGTGCATACATAATTAAGCCTGAAAACTCCTCAGGTGCCCGTGTTTTGAAACCACAGATCTGCTCACTTTTGAACTCTGAGCCTTTCAGTGTGAGATCAGTTACTACGGAACAACCCTATGCTCTTTCTAACCCTCTCGAAGAGTATTCTCAGCCATTTTGAATTCTTCTCCCAACAACATTTAACCTTTTAGCCCCAAACTAGCCTACATTAGTTTCAGAGGTGACAACAAAAATGAACTGTATGTGCCACCTTGTGAAATCCATGCATCTGGCTCTATTTGACAAAACTGCCAGGCTGGTGTCCCTTCTTCACTATGTGACATCTGCCTCTTCCTTTCCTCCTCTATTCATCCTCTTTGCACCAAAAAAAAAAAAAAAAAAAAGATGTAAAAAACATTTTGAGCAAAACATGAAACAGAGCAGAAGTAAATATTGGAAGTAACTGTATTTCAACTATAGCAAAAGATTTCTTTTAAAAATAGCTGCTAGCATAATTAAGGTCTGCAAGAAACAGCACTTATTAGGCTTTATTAAAATTATAGGATTAACACCAGGGGTGGAGTGTGTAAATTACAGAATTGATACATCAGTTGGAGAGTACGTTTTTCTTCTTTTGGATGAATGCCAATATGCCAGAAATTAGAGACCCACATGTGGCTTGCAAAAAATGGGACAGACAGAAGCTGAGCCGGGTCCTTGAGGAGCTGGGAGGATAAATTCGCCTGGCTCATTGTTTAGAGGAAGAGAGACTTTCTGGAGGCCGTGCCTCTGAACCGTGCATTGAACAGGTTGCTTACCACACACATCAGCCTCTCAAAAGCGTTAGTAACCTGGACAGACTAAAAACTTCTCCCCACATCTTCAGAGACACATCCACCTTCAAACACAAGACAACAGTAGAAGAAATCCACTGAATCTTGGCAAAATGATGGGCACAGAGAGCAAGAAGAGATACACAATAGAGTCCTTGCAGATTAAGAGGCAGAAAAAAGAATTTACAGTAACATCTCTCTTCCCTGCCCTCACCACTCCCCCCAAAAGTAAATCATGCAGCCATGTACACTCCTGCACAGTGGCTTTAATATGCTGAGTGATTAGAGGTGACGATGATGACTACAGGCCATACTATGCATCTTTAGAGGGTTTTCAATTCAACACTAAGGGCCCAAATGGGGCTACTGTATATCTGAAATATTTTACTCTGATTAAAGGTGTAATTATATAGTTAGTCATAATAGCTGCCATACTTTAAAAGAAACCCACCTTTCCTTCAGGGGAAGGGAAGGAAATTATGCTACTTTATTCATCCAAACACACTCTCAGTTAAATTCAAATACAACATGTGGACTAGATAAATACAGTGACACACAGCCACAAACACTTAGTAATCCATGATAGAACAAGGAGATGAATCTTTTAACCTATAATCTTTGCAAAGGGAAACTAAATCTTATGATTAAGAGTTCTGTCATATCTGTGCAGCTATCAGTAGAGGCTGTGTGTTTTCTTCTCAGCTGTCATATGCTGGTTTTAGGGCCTAAATACAAGCAAAGACACTGCAAACGTAGGGTCTGACACAGAGCTCAAGAGATTTACTTGTTTATATGGTTACCGCATAACTTCTGTGGATACCCACGTGTATGTCGCACAGAGGGGTAGGCTGGCACTGAGACTCCTCCTCAACATAAACAACATAGAAATATTTTCCTTTCTCTTCTCACTATATTTTCAACCCTGCAACAGATTTGCTCTGTTATTGTCACCCTCAGCAAATTAACACTTCAGGCCCACAGGAATAATGATTTTTGTCTAGGAGGGGTTTCCTTGGCTTAGGTCACCTTTCACAGAAGTGTAGTTGACCTCAAATATCCACCACCATTGATGTGTAAGAAAAGATGAGGGAAGACAGTTTCATATGTATCTATACCTTTTAAACTAAGACTTCTGCTTACATAGGAGAGAGGGCAAAAAAGAAAATGCACAATAAGACAAACTTTAGGGCTTTTACCATTTTCTTTTACTGACACTCTGTGAGTCCATGTTTACCACCACCAAAACCATTTAGAGAACCTTCCCCAAGGAGTGCTGCCTGGACACCCTCCAGGAGGCTGTCTCCTGAGGAGACAAATTCAGACACAACACAGACCTTGTTCACTTGAACCTGAAAGGAGGGGAGGCAGGGTCTACCCAACATCTTGATCCACTGCAGTCCCAGCCCCCAAACCTAACCATAGAACCACGTCACATTTCAAGGAAAAAAAGGGGAAGGGCGGGAGATTCAGGAGAAGACAATCATCATCCTTGCCAAAAGATTCCAGTTATCCACACGGACACTTGTACGCTCTCTGGAAACTCTCCTTGTGGAATATTTAGAGCATTTGGTGTGCATTCAACAGTTCTGAACAAACCTATTCAGTTTTACTGCTTAACCTTCCTCCTCTCCCCCTTTAATTTTTTCAGCATTGGTGTTGGAATTTTGAAATATTATATAGTTCAACAACTGAACATTACATTCCCCATACTAATTGCTTGATGATGGAGACAGCTGACCACGACCCAGCCGAGGCACCACATTCCACATAATTCATTAGATAACAGAAGTATAAATCATCTTTATACGTGCACAGTTTTTAATCACCATCCTTTGCCCAACATAGCTCAGTGGTCAAGTCCCAAGAACAATTTTATGAGTCCTGTCATCTCCGGTTTTTTCCAGGCATTCTCTCAAGTGATCCAGTAGTTCCATCGCTGCACCACCCTTGAGCTAGATTTCCGTATCTTTTACAATGCTATCTGCTATTCTTCAATGTTTTTACACACTTGATAATAGAGGGGAAAAAAATAATTGAAAATATACAAGAAAATTTTATCTTGAATCAACAGAACTATACAAGAATAACAAAAATACAGATCAAGATACACTATAAAGCAATAAAATTACAAAACACCACATACAATAGTTTTATGGGAAAGAAGGATGGGAAAAAATTCTTTTCCAGATTTCACACCATTTCCTTCCCCCACACACACCCAATTTGGGTGAGGTAGGAAGCAAGAGAGTTTTTTTGTTTCTTTTAATTTTGCCCTGAAACATACTTTAAGTAATTGCAAGTGAGTGACACCTAGTGATGAACACAAATCTGATCATCCTCCACTCTCCCACACAGCTAAGATAAGCCAGCAAGCACCGACAGGTAACTCAGGAGTGGGTGTCAAATCATGGGAACCTAACACTACTATGTTTCTCTCCCTTAAAAGCCAAACATCAAGTGAGCCAAGACCTAGAAACCTCGTGCACAACTAAAAATTAAAAAATAAAAATAAAGTGTCTAATCTATCCAAATAAGAGACGGTTAAAACAGGTCTAAATTGTGAAGTGTAAATTCACTCTCCATTCTCTTTAAAACGAATCACCTCTCTCTAGAAACATCAAGATTTCCCAGAGATCTCATTCTTAATTAAGAAAAATACATCCCTGAAGCAAACGGGAAGAATGGGTTTCTCATCAAATACTAAAATATCAACAGTTGTCTTAGAGACCACTTAGTGATGTCTCCAGCATTATAACTGCTATCCTGTTGTAAGGATTTTATGAGCTTGTCAAAGACTCTTATTTTGCCAGTAGTTCCAAAATTATTGCTCACAGAGCAGTTACTGGAAGTGAAGGGGAGGGGAGGGGATCTAGTGTGATTTGTGGTAGGGTTACAGGAAGGAAAAGTATGCTACTATGCAAAGTAGCAACAACACAGTCCCCTGAAAGGGAAGCTTGAATAAAGAGACCAAGAAAACTGGCCTGACGTTTCATCACCATGACATGGGACAATTCTGTACATGGGAACTTCACCCTGAAGAAGAGATTTTTTTCACTTAATGTATTTTTAAGAGCCATACAAAGCTGCAAGGCTAAGAGCACAAAATGCAAAATCCTGTAGGAAAGGGAAGTGATTAACCCAGCACAGCCATCGTCATTTTCACGCGCTATGTGCCATTTCATCTATTTTTATCATGAGAGGCATGTTGTCACTAGAACCTCAGGAATAGCTCCTGCTTTAAAGACACAAAGTATACACCATGATTAAAAGCCATCCCAAGGACAGAAGTGAAAAAAAAGAATTAGTGGGCAGAGAAAGGAAAAGCATTTAAACACATGCTACAACTTGCGGACCTTGTTCTGCTCAGTAAACTCATGGCCATCTCCTTTTCTCTCCTCACAGATTCATGTGACCTTGAGGTTTGGGGGTTTTGTTTGTTTGTTTTTTAATCCTTCTGCAAACATCAAGAAAATTCAGAAGCCTGTAAAATTTAAAGCCCTGAAAGCCCAAGCTCTTTGGGAAAACTAACACAACAGAGCCACCTACCATGCAAAGGCAGGACTGACAGGGCTCAGGCAGCAAGAGCCGCCACTGAAACTTATTTGAATGAACTTGACCCAGGTTGGCGGCTGGCCAGCACCCTACGTCACCCCGTGACTTAACAGAACACAGTGTTCTTGGCACCCACACAAAAATGTGTTGAAATCCACGCTGGAGAGAGAGAGAGAGAAAAAAAAAATCAGTGTATGTTTCAAATTAATAAAGGAAAATGGTAATAAAAAGGTAATAAAACGCAACGGCAGCATTAGATATTTTTAAATGCATCCTCTGCATTTTCCCCCCTCGACTTATTCATATCATTTGGTGTTCCCTCGTGTTCCAGAAGCTTGGCACAGTGGCGGTTCTCTCCAGGACGAGCCCTTCCCTGTCCAAATCCCATCCCACGCGATCTCCCTCTCACCTCTCCCCGTGCCCTACCTGGAAAATTCCAGTGCAACGCTCAGCCAGGCAACGAGAGCAGACACCGGCTGCTGTGCCAGGGCTGCCCCTGACTCACTTCCTCACCCAGCCCTCACGCAGAGGCAACACGTCGGGCACCTCACGCAATATTTCTATAGGGGATGATCGGTTATACAGTTATGTCATTCACAAGTGGATTATGCTAACTCTCTGTCATGAGACAAAAACAAGTAGAAGGAGGACAGGCAAAATGAACTTAACGAACCATGAACTTGATGTACTTCCTCCATATACCATATTGCTTTTATCTCTGTTTTCTGCATTTCCTCCCTCCAGGACTCCCCCTCTTTCTCTCCAAAGTCTAGACTCAAGTCCCATTTCCTCCTGTCAGCCAGCCCTTCTCTCTCTGATGTCCTATCCTCCTCTTCAGTGACTGATCAAGACACTTGACACCTGTAGGTGCAGGATCAAAACCAGCTCAGACAACTGCTGAGAAGGCTTTCCCTAGTCACCTGTTACAGGCCCATATCTGCCACCTGTAACCCCACCAGTGTCCTGGTGGCGAAAGCCTCCAGCAACACCCTCCAGCCAGGCCACCAGCCACAATGACATGAAGATGGATCTAGTTTCATCCTCATTACCTTCTGCACACACATCCTCAAGCCTAGCATGCAGTCCAGGAGATTAGAGGGGTACACAAGAGATGGTAAGGCAAATGTGCTCCGTACCTGGGCAGCCCACTGAAGCTGCTTCCACCATTTCAGTGCAAACCTGAAAAGCTGCATCAGTCAACAGCTGATCCAGTGTTTACCACCCTTCATCCAGCAGCTGAAGCAGGACAACAGATTCTCTAACAAGACACACAACACACACATCTAGGAGTTGATCCCTGTCTCTGGCCAGTCCTTCCAACATTAGGAGCCTGTGTTATATGTGAAAGTTGCACTGATTATTTTTCACCTTGACTATTACACTCTGCAAGCTACTATTAGGACTATAGAAATAAACTATCTGCTGACCAAAGAGACAATAAAACTTGTATAGGAAGCAATTAGGCCCTTTTAGGAGTCCCTGTTTAGTATCACAGAAAATCCTTTCAAAAGTCTTTTTCTTCCCACCAGAACCCTGCTTATGCCTTTCAAATTAAAATAGTATTACCGCCAATACTGTAGCAGTGGGGAAAATAAGTCTGCTTTAACACCCCAAGGATGAAAAAAAAAAAGAGAAAGTAGTAATGTGTTTGATATTTTGTGGATATGTTTTTCTGATGTTTAAAATGTCATTTTCTGAATAACTGCATCCTAACCTAAAAAAAATAAAATCTAGAGATAAGGAAAATACAACTCAAACAATTTTCTTTTGCCTCTCTGTGGGATACACCGAGGACACATTCATATATGGAAAAAAACCCCACAAATGTTGATCACGACAACATAGAGAATGAGCCTACCTGAAGAACGAATAATTTAAAAGTTCTCTATAAACAATTAATGATCATTTGACAGAAGCAAGTATAAATGAAAGTTTTCACAGAGCAAGAGAAACAACAGTGGAGACTAATTTCTAATCTCTTCTTTCTATGGTCAGGCTCCAGATCAAGAAGGGCACCTCAGTAAGTAGAAGAGACAAAGTGAATTCAGAGTTAGGTAAGTCATAGGAAGGAAAGGCATTCAAATAAGAAATACAGAGATTGCTGGTGACACAGATGACAGGGAATTCATATCAAGACACGTAAATTTCCAACTACATGCCTTGACTTGATAGGTTATCTTTAAAAATCCCTATGGAAGGAGGAGTTTGTATTTATTTAAAAATTATGCATTCACACCATACACATCTAACGTCAAAGCAGTTACCTGCCCATTTCCCTCCAAGCACAGAGAGAAACACTACTCCTGCAGCAGAGATGGGGGGGAAGATTCCCCCAGAAAAGGGAAGTTCTTCCATAGTCTCATGTTTACAAAGGAGTTTACTGGGTTGTCAAGGAGAAAAACAACCCACAGTGATCGCCATACGACATGCTTTGAATACACACAATTAAATTTGTCACAAAATTACAGGTGAGTTCTCTGCCAAACTTTGAAAGCCTGCCCCAGTACCCTTGCCTCTTTCCTAATTGGGCTTGGCAAGGAGCACCAAGATACTGTTAAGTCTGAAAGTTTGCTCGAGAACCAGATCCACAGGTTAGAGAAGTTTTCTTGAGCCACTCCCAGCTGGCTAGTGGGCAAACCACAGGGGAAACTGCCAGAGCCTCCAAGGAGGGCAAAGTTGAGGGCAGGATGTGACACACTTACCGCAATCATGCAGGCTACTTGTCTTCCTAACACGCAGCATGGCGTACTGCCTCTAAGCCAATGCACAGGACTATTAGCTCAAACAAGGCGAGATTAATTTTTTTATTGTATCATTAAAGTATGTATTCAATAACATTGTTTGTTCTTACACCCTGCAAGACTGTGAATGGAATGTTAAAAAAAAGAAAAGAGTTGGGATCTCTTACAATTAAAAGATAAAGCAACAAGTCCTCAGATTTTGCAGCTGAACACAAAAGCCAGCAAGGCTTCTGCTCTTCTCCTAAGCCACCTCATCTCTCTGGAACATGCAATATTTCAGTTTGATAAATCCTGGAATATTTTCATTTGCGGTTTAGGGAATCTCAAGTGATTGGATGCAGTTAGCTGCACCAGGACCAAAACCTGAGTAACAACACATTCCCTGACTTTAGTACATACTGTTTGAATTAAAACTTTCAATTTCAGCACATTAGATTTTTATTTAACATACAAAATAAAATCCCACCTATCCACCAATAATTTTAATGGTAAAGCCCCATTTTCAAAGCAAAGTTGAATCCTGAGCCACGAATGCATCTCTAACCATCTTCAACTATATACATATGAAAGCAACCCTCAACAGCACACAACTACAGCTAGTTACATACCTGCCAGGCAGGGAAAAAACTGCCTAGGTGACAGGAATACTTTTATTTTCTTAAATACAACACTGTTTTTCAGTTTACAAGAAGGAAGATTATACCAGATGGGTCACCCTCCTTAAAAACAAGTGTAAATAAGACTCAGATACTGAAGAACAGGGATACCTTGTAGCTCCATTAACATGCTCATTTGAGAGTTGGGTCATTTGCTAATAAAGCAAAGAGCACTTACTGGACATGTCAGTAATGTTGCAGAACCTGACAATCTAACACATTTGCCTACTTTCTCCTCCCCCATTTTTAAACATAGTTATAATATCCGTTTAGAGGGTCAGAGAAAAGAATCTAGGACAAATCTGTAACAAGAGCAAGTCGTAAGTGCAGAAGCAACTTAAAAACATGACTTCAGAGGAGCAGGAAGTGCAATAGCACATGAGAGATACAATCACATCCATACGTGAGTAAAACCAGGATCATGCCAGAATTAGGTTAGTGTTGCATTTGAGCTTCTGGAATATTCAAAGTCAAAGCATTTTAATTCTATTACTGTTTTATAACACCTGATCTGTCAGTCCTCATAACACTTTGGTCTGGAAATTACTTATTACGAGATGAAAAGCACAGAAAATAGGTGAAAGGAAAAAATATATAGCTACCTGTAGGGCAACACAACAGGATTTACGTGATCTGTGGTTACAATAAATGCAGACAGAGACAGACAAATTGCACCTATCTGACTATGCATACAAAACTCAAGACCTTTCAATTTATTAAATCAAGTTGTCAGTATTTGCAGTGAAGATTATGTTGATTGCCAGCTACATATGGGAACATATTTCTAGATATATGTTTTTATTTTTACCCATTCCATCTTAGGGTTTGGGGGATGTATATGTGTTTTCTTTTTTCAAAAGCTAGTGCAGATTGACGTATTTTTCTAAAAACAAATGCACACACTTGCAGTACAAACCACATTTTAACCACAGTAACAGTGTCATACAACCCATCAAGCTTCTGGATTCTACAGATTCACGATGTTAAAACAGACCTGTAGTCACATCTTATTTAAATAAAATTTCAGGTTGGTTTCTTCAGTCTTAATTTCATTTTCAGTTTTTGTTAATTTCTTTATATCTGTAGCTATCACCTTCTTCACTTTAGTTTTATGCTTCTATTTTCATTATGCACTAGTTCGTCTTAGTTTGTCCTCTGTGTGGTTTTTAAGAGTTTTAGCAAGTATTGATTTTCCACAGTACAATCTCCTCTCTTTACAACATTACAGAGTTAAGCTCATAAAACCAAACAAAAGAATTCCTTTCCAACTTTTCCAAGAATTGTTTGTTTATATTTATATGCATGCAACTAGCCCAGTTTTATCTAGCAAAAATTAAAGCATTAGTCTTTATAGAAACAGAACATACTGGGACTAATGCCTGCCAGAGAGATTGAGGCACCAGGTATGAAGTTTCAGTTTCACTAAATAGAAGTAACCTATCAGATTCGCTCTGTATTTTAGATGTAAACAGCAAACCTGAACTTCCTTTTGCTTTAATCCCATAAACATTGGCATAACACCACATAAGATAACATGCTAACCAGACTCTGGAAGCCGAGGACTTAAATGCACAATAAAGCAGCAATTGAAAAATTGTGGAGATCAAGGAAGCAGCAAGAACCAGTCAGGCCAGAGACTTGTTGAACTCAGCATCCTACCTGGGACAGGGGCCTATATGAGATGCATAAAGCAAAGAAGTACAAAGCAAGCAAATACTTCTTCCCCGATATACTCGTCCACAGCGAAGTGAATTGCAACTCCAGAACTTTCCAAGTGAGCATCATTTGACTTATTAGCTTAACGGATTTTCCCCCAGAAAAAGCTGTCCAATCATTTGTAAAGCAAACTCTGCAGAAGTCTGGTAATATTGTACAACTTCTCAATATCAGCAAAGACAGTAATTGGAAAGGACCACAGCTGGGTCACCAGCCACATATTTCTAATCCAGTCATAGTGGTTTATTATTGCTGCAACACCTAAAGAAGCCTCAGAAAAGTTAGGGAGTGTTAGGCTGAGACCTGTACCAAAAAAAATGCAAAAAGTGGCAACCTCTCTTCAATGATTTTGTGCCAGCTAAAGAGCCTGAGCAACGAAGTGCATTTTAAAAAAGTCACAGTGCTGGAGAAAAAACTATATTGAAAGACACTTTTCTTGCAATTAAACCCTGCGATCTTAACAACACTTAGGGATCCCCTTCAGAACACTTCATTCATTCCAGTTCAGGAGAACACATAAGCTACATTATCATCTTCTTTCTTCTTGTTAAAACTGGAGCATAGTTCTGCTAAAGCAGATGGAGAATTTTTACAATCTAGTGGCTGCTAATCTCATAAAAATTAAATCCAGTTGCTGTTCTTCCACTTAAAATCTGCATCATAACAAAGCAACAGAAATTAGTATTCAGTTGTCTCTTAAATCATCCTTCCTTGCTAAAAACGTGAAAATAAACCACCACACATTGTATCACCAGTAGTCTTACTCTTTTAGCTCTATCATGACGACAAGGATCACGACTGTGTCAAAGACGAATGATTATTGTCTACATTATTATTTCTGACTGTTCCGAGTGTCTGGAACATGCAAGACAGATAGAAAACTTCCACCACCACTTTCCAAAATGCTTACAAATTAACTGATGGGAATTAAGTAATAGCTGAGTAGCATAAAAAAAACAAAAACCAAAAAACAAACAGGCAATTCGCATGCAGAGAATTTAAGAAGTTTTGCTTCTTCACAACCAAATTTTTGCAATCATGATCCACAAGCAACTGCTTCATTAAACATGCAGAAATGCCAACCTGAGAACACTCAAGGTAGTTTTGAAGCTATACATAGAACAAAAAATACGTAGACTACTTTATAACAACATAGTATAACTTTGGGGGTTTTTTCCCCCCTAAATCTCGCTGTAATTCTTGTCTTCAAAAGTGACTTGCACCACAGAAGTGTGGCATAGAAGTTATGTTACCTTCCAATATTATGTAAAATCATTTTCTAGTTTTCCTTTCCATCATTTCTCCAGTTATTTCTTCCACTTAGCTCTCAACACAATAAACTGTGCTATAATGATATTAACTAACTTAAATATTTACATTCAGCATCCACAATGGGAACCAAGGTGATATGTGCAATACTTTTAATTTAGATTCATATGTGAAGACAATGAATCAACTCAGAATCTTCTTTATCAACAGAAGTGATTTAACTATTTTGGTAATTATGGTGGGTTTTTTTAAAAAAAAAAAAGAAGTATTTTCTCAGACCTAGTTTCTCCTCTGAGCTCATTAGATTTAAGAAGCCATCAATACATACAGGAACCATTTATCTAAAATTGTAAACCCAATTGTAAGAAAAGAATTCTGTGCCCTGTTCTGTTCACTTAACTACTTTTTCCCTCCACAACTCCTGTGGCTAGTGATAAGTTTTTGAAAATTAAATGCTCTTACAGAAAAGCAATCACATTAATTACAATTTAAAGATTCTGTAAGTCACAAATCAAAAGTAATGTAAAATCTACATCTACTGTTTCCATGGGGAAAAAAATGTGGAAAATGAGACTCAAGTACATCTAAAGGTTAAAAAGTAGATGGGAATAATTGCCCTCCTCCATTTTTTTTCAGATTTGTTTCCTGTAAAAACATTGATTTTGTTGTTTAAGCTGACAATCTTACTTATCTGCTGTCCGGCTCATTGCTTTTTAGGCATACAAGAGTGGCAATTATGTCCTATTTTATTTCCTTGACCTAAGTTTGTACTAATATTCTAACCCTTTGAAAAGTCTATAAAACCTTGTATTTTTAAATCCAACCTTACCCCACAAACTATGTAAGAAAACAATACATCTCCTTCTCGCCTTACCGTCTCCTCCAACAACTACAGGCTGAGGCTGATGACAAAGTTTCTTAGTGCCAAGACCTGTCTTGACCCTTCCTTTCTAAACCAGTAAGTAAACACCATACAAAAACTCTTATATCCTCCCAGTGCATAGGTATTTTACATTAAAAGGATGATCCTGTTGAGTCTTGTAAAGGAGGAACACATTAGCCAAAGTTCACCGATAGTGAAGTTCCCCAGTACACAGCTATATAATCTGGTTTTACAAGCAGCTCTGTAAAACTGCTACATTACTGTCTGCAATATTGTTCATTCTTTTCTCTACACATGTCTGCAAAGAACAGAGTGAAAGGAAATATGATGCTTTATCTACAGTTGCCACAACTAAAAGGTCTTTTTTCTAATTCTGTCTTAAATACATAATGCATTATTGGATCAGGGTATCCATTCTCCCTAGATGTCTGGAGACCATGAACTTAAATTGGTTCCGAAAGGGACTGAGCTAGCTACTGAAGGATAAAACTCACGGCGTCTCTCAGACTTAATATTCAACTCAATTCAACTTCTGGCTCAGAAAGCACCTAAACTGCAACAGAGATCCTCCTTCTCCCACTGCCCAACATTTAACGTAGTCTTACACTTTTCTCCCAATACTATTACAATTCAGGACCTGAGCTAGATGAACCTTCAGTATAATAATCCTGTGTCATCAGTTTATGAATAAGACATTATTTATTACTTTAGCATTATGCAGCTATTTCCAACTTTAGCCCACACCATTATGCACTTATGCATTCACACATACCCTCCAGAAGGGAGCTGCAATTACCTCTGCTTACCCCAGAAAGTTCAGTAGTGTGGATTTATATTATTTGTTCTTTTTATACTGCTAGTTATATTGTTCTCCCATTCCAAAAGATCCTGAAGTGCTTCATATCCTAGACAAAACACTTTATTCCCGGAACATACCAGATTCACAATGGAAGTCAGCAACACCGATTTTTTTTTTTTAATTTCATGATGCTTAAATGCACTTCAACAAATGCGTATGTTTAAAATGAGAAAACCTTAGTGCTTTTCCAGTTAGTCATAAAATGAAAGATTTCAATTAAAAAAAAGAAAACAAACCCCCCAAACTTACCTTTGCCCTTCTCCCTCACCCAATCAAGCAAGTTAAAGAAACTTAGTCTGTGAAGTCTGCCACTATTTCACTCAGAAGCTAAATGCTTCCCTCCACTTGCCTTCCTAGGCAAGTTTGGCTACAGCCATCAACCTCTGCAAAATCTCTGCTGCCTCAAAGGCTCCTCTCCATCCCTATGTCTGCTCAGCTTTATTAAAACAATGAGGTAAGCATAAACTAGACTATGTAAAAACACACCCTGCAGAAGCCCCACAGAGCAGCAAGTGGTAGACAACTAGAGCTACGAAGGGTATCCATTGCATCGTGCCAAGTGAAGATCCACTTGCAACTTTGTCTTTTGGTATGTGACTTCTCAATTGCTCTGCAGAGAATGCACTGAGGGTGGCAACAGAAAAAGGACAAAATTCATACACGCTGAAAAGTCCACAGCACACAAACATGGGAATAGCTGCAGGGGAATCTACCAAGGATCATTCTAGCCCCTTACTTTTGTCTCCAACAATGATTAATGTCAAATGTTTAAGGAATAGTTTAAAACAGGACAAGCATGCGGCAATGCTGCCACAGAACAATCTCTGTGATTCCAGTTTGTGGCTTCAACTAGAGGCAAGATCTTTGTGTTTAACCCTTAAAAGATTTGTCTTCCATGACTTTGTCCAATCCGTTTTGAACCAATGTAATCTTTCAGCAGCCACATCATTCTGTGGCAAGGAGCTCTGCAGCTCATGTGGCGGGATGAATAAACTCCTTTTTAATGTTGAATCGACCTGCTAGTTTCATTTGATGTCTCCTAGCTCTATACAGTACCAACTAATTTCTTTCACTTCCTGTCTATTTGTGATTCATGGGTTTCTTTCATGTCCTCTCCACAGCAATTTTTTTGAGGCTGAAGATTCCTATTCTACAGAATTTTTCTCATGCAGAAAATATCCCATATATCTGAACACTCTTATCAACTTGCTTTGAAGCTTTTTAGTTCCACTGCACCTTTTTTTTTGTGAACGTGAGGACCAAGACCACTATCCACAAGTTGATGTGCAAACTTAATGAATTTTTAAAGTTGCAGTGTTTTTAGCAGCTTTTCAGACTATCTAAACCCCAAAACAAACCTCAGCGCTTCTCATCCATGACTACTTTATATCAGGATGAAGCTGCTCTGCCCATTATGTTTGCCTTCACGACCAGACAGTTTCAGTCCACTTTTCTCACTTCGCTTCGAGGCTCCCTTTCCTATGCACAGGGAGGTGTCAAGGTGTCTGCAAAATACCATCCAGTCATTTCCTCTCACAAACATCAGACTTCCCAGCAGCTCCACCAGGATTCCTATGAAGGGAGAACAGGGCTTTCCTCCACTGGTGTAACGACAATAAAAATACATGTAGAAAAACAAGAGTTGTGTGCAGAACACTGGAGGCTGCCACAACAGCACTGCACTGGCAAGACACCTGATGCGAGGAGCTGCCGCAGCCACCATTTCCGAAGAGTTGCAATCAGATGAGAATATTTGGTAGCACAGAACTAAATAATTATGTTAGGCAACAGAGAACCAGTGAACTGAGACTGAGCAATGACCAGGTGAGGGTGAATAGGGACAAGTAAATGAAATAGTGACCGTGCAGGGAAGAGGAGACAGAGTGGGAGGACAATGACTGGGACAGAGTCAAAAAGTATGCCACTGCGCTGGGACTGAGCAGTGAATCAACAGACAGGAGCAACACCTTCTTCATGCATCCAGGAAATGGGAATAATAAAGATGGAATAAAGTTGTGAGTAGTGGGAGAGATATCGCATGAAGTAACAATTTATGAGCATATTTCCAGAAAGACTGAGGATAGACAAAGCCAAAACCATCAAGTAGTCAAGGCTGCTGCCCTGGTCTGAAGGCAAGCAGTGATACACTAAGGGGGGTGGGGGGAAAGCATGGGAGCTGGGTTGTAGGCAGCTGGCATATACATGGGAGTGTGCTAACAGATTCCTGCAGAGCAGGCAAAATCCTCTTTAACATCTTACAGTTATGGAGCTACAGACCATCTCCACAGAAAGGGTTAGTCAGAGTTATTAGTCTGGAATGTAAGTGTCCTGATAACAAAAGAACCGTAAATCTGAATTGTCATCTACAGATGATTCAGACGTTTGTATAGAAACTGTTTATCACAAAGCAAGAGCAACACAACATGACACAGACCCTGCCAAACTGGATATGAGGGACATTAGCATTTCACTCCACCCCAGTCCCATCTCATTGTCCCCAAGAAAGCCAAGCCCCTGACAAACAAAAGTCCCCACCTCCAAATTTCTTAAGTTTTACTATAAACATTCTCAGTTTTATTCCATTTGTTCTGCCCCCATTTACTCCTCTCTTATCTATCCAACACACCTCCACAATGCGTTGGGAGCCAGGAACAAACATCCTGATCCCCATACCATACCACACCACCAAACCGCATTCTTTCCAAGCAAAAGATACAGTGGCATGACTTTAAAAAAAAAAAAACCAAACCAGCAAACAAAACCCCCAAAAATTCCACATGGGTGCCTTCTTCCATGGGAGACAAAATCAAACACAAATATACAAGAGCATCATCCATTGACAAGAGGGAGAAACACACTGGAAAAACCTCAGGGGGTTTTAATAACCCCAAGGTTAGTATAGAATAGTTTCTAAACTTTGGTCTTCATGTGTTTTCTAAGGTATTCTATCTTCACAATTCAGTAGATTCTACAAAGAGATGGTATATACTAACCCTACCACCAAAGGAACAGTTCTGTTTTGGTGAAAAGCAACAAGAAATTCACAAGAAGATGAAGCCTAAATACAGGGATAGTTGGGTGATTTTGGTACACCTCATGCTGTAGTTGTTCTACCAGGAACTGGATGACTATGGACATATTTAAATCTTATTTTCACTTAATAGCCATTCTATAAGTAGTATTAAACATGCATTTTTTTTCAAGATAGTTTCCTTTCTTGTACTGCTGCCACAAACCTCTAGACCAGTAAGGTTCGCTTGTGAAAAGATGCAAGCTGCAACTGCACCAGGTACCTTAAAAGGACAAGAAATGCTTTCTTCACCACTGGATGCAAAACATATGCCTGGTAGTAAAAGAGCATTTTACTTACTTTGATATATTTGGGCATCTGCCTGATGCAATGAACTGGCATGATGGGTGACAGAACCAGCCACTAAAAGATCACAATTTTTTTTTAAAAGAAAGTGACAACCGACAAGAAAGATTGAACCAAAGGCTCTTAAGGAATGTAAGCCATTAGCCAATCTACTCTGTTCAAGTCTTCTTCCAGAACCATAGTATTTAGAAAGCATATTTATCAAAACAAGAAATTATTAAGACTGGTCCTATGCATTCCCCAAAAACTTTTCTTCCACCGTTTCCTTCAAAAAGGATTTCAAACAAATTTAAATCAATCTCTCCTCCAATTTGGCCTGAGGAGTCTTGAGACAGTTTGAAAGACAAAGTTAGACAAATCAAAACACAGCAGCTTTCTCACTGTCCTCATGGCTCTTTGCAGAGCTCAAAACTATTAGCAAATTATCCATAATGGCAAACAACAGAGTGCCTCATCAGAGGTAGGGAAACAAGTAAGACAAAAGCCTTCAACTTCCTATTAATGTTGTGAACTCCTCTGGCTTTAACCTTTTCTCTCCTTTCAGAGAGCACTGCGCTCCCAGCAGTGCATGCTCTGCTCCTTCCTGTAGCCTCTTCTGCTGTAGCACCAAGCAAGCTACCAACAGGAGACAGATGAGACCCTCTTTCTTTGCTTCACCTCTTGAGATGGAGGTCAGGGCCCTGCAAGTGCAAACATATACCACTTTGCCTCTCCCCGATACTCCTGAAGACCCTCTGCGGTGCTGTGAAAACAGCCACACTGCCAAGAGGTGCCAGACCTGAGGAAACGCAGATGCCTCCTGCAACATGCAGCCGCAGGAAAACTAACACAGGCCACTTGAATCTTGTTTAAAACACCAGGCAAACGTGGGAAGGAGGGAGAAAAGACAGTAAAGAGCAGGGCATTCAATACGTGGATGCCAAGATAGCAATGCTGTCAGCTGCACTTAAAGTTGTTGCTTTCCAGAGCTGTGCAAGAAAGAATACGGGGCTCAGCTGAAGCCTTAAGTTAAACAAAGCAGAGGGGCTGGATTAGCACGCACAAACAGCCCGGTGCTTCAAACAACATAAAAATACAGTCTGGGAATGACAGCACAAAGCAGCAAGGTCTAAAGTCTGTTTATGTCACTGTGATAGCTCCTGCGATCCATCAGATTTTGTACACCCAGAATGTGGTACACAGGAGTCTGTTATACTTAGTTAATACATCCAGGGAATTTCACAAACTAGGCACAAAGAATTACAGCTACCTCAGTGACACTCTGGATCACGTACAAGAGCATACATACATACGTGCCAGCATGTGTATATATGACAACTGTAGTCAAAGAAACTTCCTTCAAAAAGGGCACCATGGACTTCCAACATTTTTACACCACCGAAGACACTGAATGGGTGTCAAGACACTCATATGATTGACTGCGTCATTCTTGAGAAGAATAACAAGTCAATTAAGCTACACTGAGATTTGAACTCCTGTCTCTTGGAATTATCACGAAAAGTCTTCCCAAGATACTTTCAAACCACCAAAGCAAGGAACATCTGAGCCAGTTAGGTATTAGCTGAAGTAATATCTTCAATCCTGATTTAAGGTGGGGTCATTGTTTAACTGGAGAGTTAAGCACAGCTCACCCAGATACATGGCATTTCCTATTCTGATAATCCGAGCAAATCATGGAAACACAAAGTTGAGAGGGGAACTACTGTCTGTGACTAAAGAAAAAAGCTTCAAGGCTTCATTTCTGGATCAGAAGATGTAGAGACATCCCTCCAGATGGGATGCAGCAGAAAGCAGCTGGTGCACAAGCTCAGTTTTGTCTAGTAGTTCAGGTACAAATCATTTCAATATTGACTGAATGCAATCAATCTTCCTGATATGAATGCAAAAGGCATCTGTTTCTGTACCACTATTGACTTGCAGTTGTTTGCCTAAAAAGGTCACCTGAAGAGCCCTGCTAGAAGAGACCAGTTCTACTCAGAAAAGGTTCCAGTTTTTGGGGAGACAGCCAGGAAAGAGGCAGGGAAGGAAGAAAGGTGTTGCCCAGACTGGTTACGCAGTCTCTGTCAGAGTTTTTGAACATCCAACTGGATAAAGCCCTAAGCAACCTTGTCTGACCTTGCACCTGAGCCTGATTTGTGCAGGTTGAACTGGATAACATTTTGAAGTCCCTTCCAACCTGAATTATTTCATGAAGTCCACATTTAGAATAGTAAGCTTGTGGGTATTCTTGTATATATTCCAATAAGCTTCCTTTGGTAGTGGGCTGACAAAAATAATTGCTTGCAACAACATGGTCATATCATCATCCTTTATCAGCACTAAGTCATCAGTCTGACAGGATGACACAAATTCCATTTGCCATAATAATGATTCCCTTGAGATACCCCTTTTTAAATTGTTACACAACAATAGTTCTAGAATCTATTCTAATTACCAAGCGAATGATAGTTATAATTACCATTATAATGGATCAAGAGAGCAAGGACATAAAAGCAGGCCCAGAAATAAGAGCAAAATCTTGGCCTACTCGCCTTTTAAGTGATCTCTTCACGATTTCATTAGGTATGTTGAATCCCCCTAAATGTAATACCACCAAAGGACAGAGTTGGAGGTTTTTTAAAAGCAAAGTTAAGACAACAATAAATCCATGGACTAAGCAACTGCATAAACCTTATTTTGACAGATGAGAAGACTTCGGATAAAAGACATGCACCTATTTACATCCATATGCAAGATGGACTTCTCAAAGAATGTGTTCTTCCCTTAGAGAAAATCCAAAAATTAACCTTTGGCACAACATTACAACAATTTTTTCACAAGACTCAACAACATCATATCAGATCGCCCACTGTCAGTGCACACAGACCACAGCACAGTAGAGAGCTGAGAACACAGCGGTGATACATTTAACAGAGCTTTGAAACATATAAAATATGGCAATTCTCTTTTTCAGTTGTATATCATCATACAGCAAGATACTCCGGAGGTATTACCACTCTACGTGTATTTAAAGGAAACAAACTCTTAACTGTGTGGCTTTTTTTGATGAATTTTCAGCCAAAGCAGAGGTTAAGATCAGCAGACAAACTTATTAGTGTGCTCTGCAATAAAGGGTGTTCTGCTATAACCAGTTAAGCTGCTGCATGGCAAGTACAGATTATTATCTAAATCCTACACATTAGCAATATCAAGGGCAAAAAATTCTCCTCGCACCATTCTGGGATAAATCTCACTTGTATTATATACAATATATAAAGCAAGCAAATCTGGCTAGCCATCAGAAACTAGTAAGTAGATTTAACACTTGGGCCAAAAAGAAAAAAAACATACTTTGTAAGATAACAAAATTATATACTCCATAAAACGCTGGCCTACTTTGAGGCATTAAGTTACAGAAAGTGTTTTAAGGCAGGATCTGAGTACAAAAGATGATGCCACTCCATGCACAGGGCCAGAGAAAAGTTCCCAGTTTAGGGGGCAGTATGGCAGGAGACATGAATTCACGTACAAGAACACTAGATTTCATTTAATCCCTAGCATTAAAATATTTAGAAGTTGAAAATAATCCAGAGATGAACAATTCTTTTAAAATATGGAACTTCAGCTCATGAGAAAGGTCTCTGTACGTCAAACAAAAAGTAGTCATTACCAGTGCATAAAAATGTTAGATCAATTTTGTGGCGATTACACATATGCTGAAAAATTAACACTAACAGTTAATCTTTATTTTAGCACGAGTCTCCAAGAAAAAGGTCAGCTAGGCATCCACCACAGGCAACTGAAAGCAGAGGAACTCTCAGAATAAAACCATCTGGGATCAGGCCTTGCCAGACCATTGTCCTGCATCACCTTAAGCAAAAATGCAAGCAGCTATAGGTCAAAGGAAAGTTAACAATTAAAAAATAACTCTCCCATCCCTTAAAACTATACAAAGGAAAGTAAAGCATGACTATAGCATATCTTGCACGTGTTTTCTTCAAAAATTGTGAACTGAACCAAACCTAAAAATTAGCTAACAGCTGCTTACCTCAAGATCAGCTTCAACTTGCCCTCCTCATTATTCACTATCAAGCAGCTTTACGCGTCAGAGGTGGCTGATAGGTTGATAGGAAGGACACAGCACAGGGACTTGGAACATAAACTGAACCAGGACTGTAGCTTTACACCTTACAGATAAGCAAGAGTTTTATCTTCATACCACAACAATACATAAAGTCTTTCTACGTAGTTAGTTATCACTGAATAGCAGTGATTCTCAAATTAGATCTATTAGTATAAGGGGGGAAAAAGCCGCAAAGTTATTTCTCTTTTGAGATTTCCCATTAGAAACTTAGTACAGTCCCACCATGGGTAAATACTACCATGAAGATATTTTGGCAGCAACCCTAAACCTCCAGAACCTCTTGGTATTTGGCACATTTTGAAGTGGGGTAAAATAAATTTCATGGTCTTTTGATTATCCACACAGTCCATTAGGTTCCAGAGATTTAGTAAATACCACAAAAATTATGATATATCAACATTTGGCTTTTTTTCCTTCCCCTACTGTGAACCAGGCCACAAAATTAACAGGCCTTTTTAAAGAATACTCATACAACAAATGACCTCCTATAGTGAACACTGCTTTTCTATTCTCTCTTGGAAACCTCTCAAACAGCTTGCCTGCAATTTTTTTTCTAGGAAAAAAAACATATCCCAAGTAAAGCAAAACAAAGACTGCAACAGACACAGCTATCACTGGGGATTTACCCTCCTGCATACACCAAATTCCCAGAAGAAAGTTTACTGGTGAAGCTGACCACCCATGAAAACTACCACTGCATGGCACTCCGACCAGTAAGGGGGAAGGGGAAATCTGTAGAGGCATCCTCAGATTCCCAATGTACCCACATCTTTTGTAGTGGCATAACTATGCTTCTTGGGGTTAAAAAAACCTTTTTATTACTGTACGATTGCATCCAAAAAAGCCCTGTCATGAGCACCATTTACTAATATGGATGTGTCTCATAACATCTATCCAACTCTCCATCTACATTGGGGTAAGTCATGCTGATATAGTAAAAGCAGAACGACTTTTACTGCTTGCGTAAATCCCAGTTCTGTTTTCCCAGGTTTATGCAGACCGTGCGGTCTCTTCTGACANCCGCGCCCGCCGCCGCGCAGCCCGGGCCTGCGGCGCCCTCTGCCGGGGGAATCCCAGCGCCGCCCGAGGGAGCGGGCGCCCCCCGCGGCTTCAGTGCCTCGGCGGCAGCGCCGGGGCTGCCCCAGGGGGGCTCCCCGGCTCCCTCCCCGCGCCCCGCCACCCGCCCCTCGTCCAGCTGAAGCTTCCCCCGCTGCCAGGCGACCGCCGCCCCTTGCCTTCCGCTGGGAAGGGTCGGAGCCCTCCGCGGCCTCCTGCGGGGCGGGCGAACCCTCTGCCCGCCTGTGCCAGCCGCAGCCAGCGGCGCCGGCGGCGGGTCCGGCTGGTGGGATGGCGGCTGGGGTGCCGGCCAGCCTCCGGCCCAGAGGTGAACGCTGGCTTTGCCAGGGGTAGCGTCGAACCTCCAGACTTCTCAGACAAGTCATTTCCCTGCAAGACACTAAATAAAGGTCAAAACTTCTGCCATCTATGCTGTACTTGATACAGGATGCCTTCTTTATAAATAATGTTCGTTCTCTGTAGTTTAAAAAAAAAACAACCACCAAAAAACCCAACAAAACACACTACCAAATCTTAGCTGGTATGATTCAGTATTTACTGCTGCCTCTTCCCTGAGCCCTTCAATCCTTGTCACTTTTCAGAGATGTAGGGAGTCCTCTAATTAGTCCTTTATCTCATCATTGCTCTCAGAGCACACTCTAGTCACCATACCTGGATTTGACATAGTCAAGCTCTCCGAGTACTGAAAAGAAATAGCTAACTGTCTCACCTACCATATCACAGGAAATTTGGACAACAACTTGCCACAGGCAGCCAGGGGCTGTAGAAAATCCAGATCATCACACCTCTGGTGAGAAACCTACCCACGCGATCGCCTTTTTCCACACACATTGAAATACACGAAATTCCACTTAAACGTAAGAATGAACTTCTGTATTGCAAAGGTGACCGAGCAATGGCACAGGTTGCTGAGAGAGCTTGTGGAGTCTCCATCCTGGGAGATACTCAAAACCCAGCTGGACACATCCTTGAGCAACCAGCTCCATCTGACCCTGCTTTGAGCTGAGGGGTTCAACTAGATGATCCCCAGAGGTGCCTTCTCACCTCAGTCATCCCTGTGGTTCAGTGATCACACTACGTGTGGGGCGCTGCTTGGTTTTGAGGTTTGGCAGTCAGAGAAAATGTCTTGAAATTCTTGTGTACAGAACTCCTTCTGGAGAGATGAGGTAAGCAAAAACCTCACATTCCTCCAAATTAAATACAATCAAATATAAATACACTCCATAATTATAGTAGAAGCTTTTTAAAAAAAAAAAAACAACTTGAAGCAGTTTCCTACCTTACACAACTCAGCACTCTTCTCTTTGACAGGCAGAGAATTAAGATTTGTGCAGGAGTCCGAGTCCGATATCTCCAGTGAGCCATCATCTTTTTCCAATTCATCACACCTATCAGTAGAATCACTATCCTTCTCCCAATCAATGAACTCTGGTTCATCTAAAATAAAAATATTTGTAAAAAGAATTTATCTTAATCGCCATATACTATTCATAAGCACTAAGTCAAACAGAGTAATACTACAATTATCCCTCACCCAGGAAAAAGTGCAGAGTTATTTTTTACCTATGTTCAACTGACCTTTATATTTACCCTTTTTGTGATCCTGTCTCTCATAAAAGCTAAATCCTACTAGCAGCCAATAGAAGCTTCTGTGAAGCAAAGTATAAAAATTACATTTAAAAAAAGATTTCAAACTACTGACCATAAGGAGGCAGTATATTTAAACGCTTAGGTAGGTAGGGGGTTTTTTTAGTTTAGTTATTCCTAGTTTTTCTAGGTTTTAGTTAGGAGGGGTTTTTTTGCCCAGTTGCATTGGATTTTGCAAGTGCACTTGTTCACACCTAACTCTTCTAAGCAAATACCTCAGTGACCTGGAACAGCTGAAAACTTGGTGTAAGTTAACATCTGCTATAAGTAGAAATCCCACAGAGAAATGAAAAAGCTAGTTGAAATGGTCACCTCCTAGAACACCATGCCTAAATACACAGGTCTACAAATCCAGCCTCTAAGCCCATCACACAGAGGGTTGTTTAGGATAAATTAATAGTACAGGTACAAGAAAAGACAGGTTTTTTTTCAAAAAAAAACCCACAACAGAAAGGTAATAAATAAAGACAGATGCAGGACAGTCTTTCCACCACCATCCTCATGACCAGGTGGTGTTTAATGCAACTCCAAAAGTCCGCCCATACCTCTGAGGATCTCCTGAAGGCAGTGCAAGCCTGAGCTGTTGTAGCACCTGCACCACCCTTCAGGTCCAACTGCCAGAAGGTACTGAGAAGAATCTCATTGTATTTTGTATAAATGAGCATGTTCAGAGAAGAAGAGATGAAAGCTTTTTTGGTTTTGCTTTTTTGCTTTTGTAAATGTCACATTTCTAACACCGGAAGAGTCACGTACGGGGAGAGGCAGCAGAGAAAGGAGGCACCTGCACAACACTCCAGGCATCTGTACAGATCCACGGAACCTGTGGCAGTACCTTCTGGACCTGACAGTGCTACTATAGTCTAAATTACTAGTTTCTTCATGGAACTTCCAAACTCTGAAGTCACCCAGACAAATAAACACACAGCTCTGGTGTTGCCTGCTTTTTCACGTGCATGAATGCATTTCTGTTTCTAACTATGAGAAAGCTTCATCAGAAGTTTTAAATGCTGACATCGGTGACCAGGTAGCACAAAGAGGTCTCTCTTGAAGCTGTGTGGGAAGCTGCATGCAGCTTGTGACAGCAGTATAAATTCCTTAATAAAATACAAGAATCACTTTTATCTTGTCATGCTCAAGTATTAACACCCCGTCTCTGAATGTGAATTTCACATGAAAGGGTGCATCACTTTAAAATGCTTTCACTATTATCCCCATACTTAAAATTGTACCTATATATGTACGCACATACATGTGTACAATACTATAATTAGTGTATACAATGGTCACTTGAAAAAAAGTGGAAATTACAGTGCTTTTATTCCCCACTGCTTTCAACAACTGTTTTCAACATATTTTTGGTTTTAGAAGAAAAATGGGAAATTAATGGATTTCCTCAGTACCTTCAAGCAGATATAATGCATCAGGGTTTCTTCATTTACACAGAGAAACCAAATTTTGCTATTTTACAAAAGTAAAAATAAGTCCATGTATTGTCTCTTAAAAAAAGATAATTAAAGATTAAAACCTAGAGGATACACTTGCAGGAGACAAGTGCAATAGAATGATATTAATGGCAGGTTAGAAAGATTCCTGGTGAGTATTAGATTGCAGTCTAGAAAATGGACAGTCCCTCCATTTCAAAAATAAGGAAAGAAAATGACTAGGAATTACAAAAGATGACCATGATATGTCAATGACAGTGTTAAATCAATGACAGAAATATGCATGAAAGAATCAACTCAGAGTGGTGTTTGAACACTTTGCCAGACATCCAGGATGTGAAGTCTAGCTGTAATCCTTCTGATCCAGCTGAAGTATTATAAAGCTAACCTGATTTATTTTTCTGGAAGTAGTCACATTTAAAATACTTCCTAAAAAGTTCTAATGCAACTTAAACATTGATGTAATGAAACACACAAGTAAAGATTCTTCTGTCTTCAGCTGCACTTTTTAATCTATTTCTCTCCCCTCTGTCATGCCGCGCTCCACGAATTAAAAAGCAAGTCCTAAGATTAAAACTTAATGGTTGTTCACACAATAGAGCTAACAGCGGAAACAAGGAATACTGTGTACTGAAATGAAAACTCACAGCACGGAACATGATGCTATCTGCAGCTGCAAAGTCTGCCACTTCTAGTAAGTAGATGCAGACAGCAGTATCATCAGTAGAACAGAGCAGGCAGAGAAAGCTGTTCACAACCCCAGTATCTGAACCACAGCACAGAGAAGGAAATGGTACAAATAAACTATAACATATTGAAATTAACTGCTTAACCCGATATATAACCTGCCCAACTAAGGTACTTTACTCCAACATTTAACATTTTTGTACATAATTTATACTAAGAGCTTATTCCATACTCAGATGAAATTGATTAAAAAAAAAGCGAACAGATTTAACTGAAATAGGATTAGATCATGTCATTTTGTCAGAATGACCTCAAAGAATTTTCATTACAGCACTTGAAGTTGACAGGAGGTTTCTTGACAAATCTGCTTGCTTACCTTCGCTACTACTGTCCTCTAACAATAAATCATGTCTGCTAGGTGATTTCTCTGTTTTGGAAGCATGACTTTTTTTGCTGTGTAACCTTGATAGCGATGTTTCACTTTCACGATCTGAAAAATCACTGCCACTAGAGGTCCATATTATGTCCTCAGCTTCCTTAGAGCTTACAGCAGAAGCAGATCCTAGTAAAAAAAATTGTAAAGCGTTATTGTTACACAAATGTGATATTGTTAAATTTAAAGTTCTTAAAAATTAAACTAAATTATTTTTGGACTGGAAAAAAATTATCAGTTCTGTCACCAGGCAGCAGAGATCAATAATGGAGCATTAACTCACATCTATTTCTTACACACACGTATTATTTTCATGGTGGTTCTCCACAATAAATGCTAACACTTAACTTTATACAATGAGGCTATCAATCAGTCCTTCAGCAGAGTGAGGACAAGTAATGACTGTCTGATATACAGTCCTCTACACAGTCCTAATGCTCCTAACATGTGCCCTTTCAAAATAGTAAGCAGTTTAAATAGAAAATCATAGAATTCTCTAGGTTGGAAGGGACCCTTAAGATCATCAAGTTCAACGATGAACCTAATACTGCCAAAACCACCACTAAACTATGTCCCTCAGCACCACGTCTACCCCTCTTTTAAATACCTCCAGGGATGGCGATTCCACCACCTCCCTGGGCAGCCCGTTCCAATGCTTGATAACCCTTTCCATGAAGAAATTTTTCCTAATATCCAATCTAAACCTCCTCCAGAGAAACTTGAGGCCATTTCCTCTTGTCCCATCTCTTGTTACTTGGGAGAAGAGACCAACCCCCACCTGGCTACAACCTCCTTTCAGGTAGTTGTAGAGAGCCATAAGGTCTCCCCTCAGCCTCCTCTTCTCCAGGCCAAACAACCCCAGTTCCCTCAGCCACTCCTCATAAGACTTGTGCTCCAGACCCCTCACCAGCTTTGTTGCCCTTCTCTGAACATGCTCCAGCACCTCAATGTCTTTCTTGGAGTGAGGGGCCCAAAACCGAACACAGTATTCAAGGTGGGGCCTCACCAGTGCTGAGTACAGGGGGACAAGCACTCACCTAGTCCTGCTGTTCCTGATACCAGTCAGGATGCCATTGGCCTTCTTGGCCACCTGGGCTCACTGCTGGCTCATATTCAGCCAACTGACCACAAGGACCCCCAGGTCCCTTTCCACCAGGCAGCTTTCCAGCCACTCTTCCCCAAGCCTGTAGTGTTACCTGGGGTTGTTGTGACCCAAATGCAAGACCTGGGACTTGGCCTTGTTGAATCTCATATCATTGGCCTCAGTGTATCAATCAAGCCTGTCCAAGATCTGTCCTTAAACTGTCCTTAGAATCCTGGGTTTGGGATTTCTCTGACTTTGTACAATGAATAACAAATGAATAAAAGTATGCCATCAGTACAGATGACTTTCCAGTTTTGTCCTGAGAGAAAGAAATTTTAAACTTTTCATGAGTAATGAAGAATAGCTTTTGTGTTTTTGAAGTGAGACATTTAAATTCAAAATACCTTTCTCCATTTTTAATAACAAAAGCAAGGAGAAAAGGATTAATGCTCAGCAGTGGAGCATGCAGAATTAGCAATCATAAGAAGACAGAATTTTCCACTTCCTACAGCTACTAAAGTTTCTTTTAGGTAAATGGGGAGTTAATTATTGTGGATTTGGAATTAGGTGGAAGGGCCCAGAAGAGAAAAACACAACTGTATCTCCTCCTGCAACACACAACGGTTCTTTTTAGAAATCTGGAAAAGCATGTCTTTGAACTCCAAAAGGTAGACAAAAGGAACCCAGTAGGTCACTTAAATCCAACAGAGGCAGCAGAGCTGCTGGAGCAAGTAGAAATACAAAGACTGAAGAAGTCACTGTCCCTCTCTTTCCTTCCTTTCCTCTGGACTTCAAAAGGGAAAGAACTGGAGGGAGTCAAGAAGTCCTCCTCCTCCTCCTTACTATGCCTAGACTTCTCTTTTTCCTCACAGTATTAAACAGACTCCAGTACATATAGAAGACTGTGAAAGCAGAAGATTGACAAAGTTCTGGTTTTCTATCTTTTGTTCATACTTAAAAAATAAACATTTACTCCCATGCCTGCTTGTCTGACTCTAGCAGGAGAAAATTATTTCACCCTCTATCTAGACAGCTAAGTGTTGTTTTTCATTCTCTCATCTTAAAAATGTGAATAATTTAAATATCCTGTCCCTGCTAGAACACGGACTATATACAGCATTAGTGATGCTTCTTTCATTTCTTCAAAAGCAGTAGCTGAAGTGCCTGCAGCTTTGCAAAATATATTTCTGGCACTCTACATGAATAAAGGAGCCCAATCACAATAGCATCACAACTGTGCGTCCCATCAAAATTAGGTTCTGATTACAGTAACAGAAGAAAAAAGCAACCAGTATTTTGAGCCAAATTCTACCTTGATAAAGGGCAAAACAAAGTGACAGTCTTCTGACAATGCCAACATGAAATAGTTACAACATACCTGCTGCACTTTCAGCAGATGTTAACAGTGGTCCAAGATGCTTCTTAATCCTGGATTTCTTATCAGTAGATCTCAAAGGCTATATTAAAAAGATACAGAGAGAGATAATTAATCACCAAGGCATTAAAGACAATTTTAACATGTAGCAATATACTCAAAACTATTATTGTTCACCCACCACAACTTAGCACAATTTCAAATTAGTTTTTCTATCTTTTACTAGACTGTGACATAATTAGTGAGGTAATAAAGCATGAGAACAGTAATATAAAAGCTGAATTTTCATTGTTTTGGAAAAATATAAACTTACTGTGACTATGACAGGAATCACATCTGACCTTGTGAAGAACAACAGCCAGTATTTTCAGCAGTAAAATGTCAAAAGTGGGCAGGAAGAGCACGCTTGATAAAGCATATGCCCCATTCAAAGGTTACAGAAAGAAGCACTCAGTGGCCCTATCTCTGATTTTATTAAATCCCACAAGCTATGTGACACTGTGACTGCTCAGTACCAGAAGAAGAAACAGAAAAGCAACTTGGCTGAAGATGATTTTCAGCACAAAGCACTTCTCACTCAGAGCTGGCTGAACATCTATGTTCATGACCAACAAGATCAACACACACACAAGAAATTAAGCATAATTTGGTATATCATCCAAAAGAGCATCTGCACCAAGATCCACATCTGCAGGGTCATCAAAAAGCAGGATTCTCCCCAGTGAATTCATTATTGCAAACATACTCTTTAGATCTAGCAAAAAATCTTCAGATGCAATCTAGAGTCTTTTTGTTCCATGGTTTTTTTAGGAAATGCAGTACTCCATCCAAAACATCACATCACTTTTGTATCCTTCAGTGTATTACTGAAATTTTCCAAGCAATAAGTGCTACCTAGAACATCACATATTCTCAGTGTGCTCAGAAAATTACACTAACAAGTGAAGACAATACTCTTACATAACTTTGCTTTCCATTTTGTCTACCTTGACAGTTAAAACAATATGCTGTTTG
Source organism: Chionis minor (assembly GCA_013398295.1). Classification (NCBI taxonomy): domain Eukaryota; kingdom Metazoa; phylum Chordata; class Aves; order Charadriiformes; family Chionidae; genus Chionis; species Chionis minor. Next base: position 128,380 of record VZSF01005696.1, read on the forward strand.
TTAGGAAATAACACAAAAAAGGCCAATATCTTATAATTCAGTCAAGCATGGAAATTGGTTTAACTGTCAGTTTGCATCTCTTTCTCACACCGTTAAGTGAGCCAGCATTTTACCTCCAGCACTGAAGTGCTCTGAAAACCATCCCCACACCTAAGCCATGCATTGGAAATCGAAGTAGCAGCCACTGATGTCCTGACACTTGATTTTTTCAGCTGTAGGGGTATCTCTTCTGGGAAGGGTGTGCATTCTGCATTACAAAATCGCTTCCGCTACAAAGAAAAACAAACACATTAGAAACACTGTGTACGCATAATTATTTTCAAGTGAACTTTACTTAATCTAGACTGCCCCTTTTTCTGAATACTTACAAGTATAAATTCCAATTTTTAATGAGCTGAGAAAAAAAAGCAGTCTTGAACACTTGCAACCATTTTCTATGCAACACCATATAATAACAACCACCTCAATGTCATGGACAAATTTAATTTTTGATAAGTACACTTACTTTCTGTTGATCTGAGTTACATTTGTAGCACCTGTTAGCTGCCCAGTGAAGCTGAAAATATTATCCTAAACAGGAACAGCTCAGTAAAATACATTTTAACTAGATATTTCCTTCAAACTCATATTTAACCTGATTTAATTCAATGTTGTGGAGGAGGTACATCACTATCCAGCTCTCCATTAAAAACCAACCAACCAAAAACCCCCAGACTCTTTCAGCTTTAAGAGTTACATTTGTTTTCACAACCATTTCCCAAAAAAATGGTAGACAAATTGCTGCATTCCCCTTACGTGATGCTGGAAGTCATTTAGACTATTAGATAAGTCACGAAACAGGATGCTGATTAACATCCAGTGCCAATTTCATGCAATAGATTTTAACATCTGAGAATAGCTGAAGCAGACAGAATTGCCTGTTATCACATCCAAAATTATCTTTAAGATTCTACACCAGTTTATACATATAAATTGATCTTAAGCACGATAAACATCTTAGCCCACTCTGCTACTGAAGCTTATCTTACAAAGTGTTAACTATATTATCTGCTGACTATGTCTGTCTTCTTTTGATAATCTTTCTCTCGAGCAACTACAGTTCCTACCCATGTTTAAGAATTACTCCCAAATTACGTTAACCAGCAGATATATTTTCAGCCAAGCTGGTCAATCAGGACTGTAACATACACTTTGAACTAAGAAACATCTGCAAAAAAAAAAGTCTTTGGCAACTTTTGTCCATTTTGTAACTGATAATGTGTATTTGTTTCCTCTAGATGTTTTGAGTGCTCACAAGAACAGAACAAGCACTTCCCAAAAGCATACAGTGAGCAGCATCTTGCTTCACCCCTCCGGTCAGCTGGTCCTATTGTCATATGGTGAGAAGACGGAGTAAAACAAGTGGGCAGTTTCCTCTCACGGCAGCTGACCTTGCTAAGAGCCTCTTCTAAAATTGCTGGGGGTATTTACACTGCAAAGCAGCTACTACAAGAGGTCATTATCACCAAAGTCAAACTGTCCCCATAACTGCTCCCACTGATACATGAATAAGAAGTACAACCTTGAATCTGATGTAGTATTAAGTAAGGAATCAAAAGCACTTTTGACATGATGTCAAGTAAGGAGGCTATGGTGGTTTAAACAAGAAGAGTTAACTTTATTACACAGAGAGAATTGCAATCCTTCTTTCCTCCCAGTGAAGACGCTGGCCCAAGTCTCCGTTTCCAGAGAGCTTAGACACGAACCTCTATCTTGCTCTATCCTCTTGGTACGTACTCCTGCCTCTGCACAGAGGAAAGCATGGATGGGAAAAACACTAGTAACCGAAACCTGTCAAGACCCATTTTTTGGTTCTTCAGCAAAATGTCACAGCAAGGCGTCATTCCAGTTGGAGATGTTCACTGTCACCTCTACGTCCCCCAGAGTGATGACTTCTGCCAGGCTCACAGTTACCAGTTACAGCCTTGGTGCACCAAGGCTGAAAAACACGCCAGGGCTCTAGTTTGCTTTTCTGATCTGGGGGTTGGGTTTGGTTGTTTTTTTTTTTTTAAACAATTAGCCAGTGCTGGAAGTCTTGCTAATACACATGTTTTTGTAGCTTCAAGATGATTTATCGAAATGTAGCAAGAAGATACATTTTGCAGACAAAAACTTAAGTGTAAAATGCAGTTCAACTAAGCTTATTTCTTAACTGGGACACTCCAGTTTTGAAGAACGTGTATTTGTGCCAGTAACAGCACTACGACCTGCACATGGGTTTAAAATACACTGCTTTTTATGGTCAATTAAAAGTAGAAACAGTTGCAAATAAGTAAAAAAACCCCACACAAATACGTGCACAAAGAGTTACATAATCAAAATGTATTATGAAGCTTGTTTTGTTAGGAAGCCAAATAAAAATCAAATTAGAGAATTACTCCGTTAAGTTTCTTATCTGTGTTATTCTTAAAATCATTAAACACCCTGACAGACAGAATCCCTCTACTTCTCTATGCTATGCAATACCAACAAAGCAAAGAAAGAGCAGGGTATAAGAGGCAGGGGACAAAGAGCAGAATGTGGCAGCTGAGGTACAGCCAGCTGTGCACAGTTGTCAAAATTTGGGAAGGGAATGCCACATAAAAATAGGCAGGATAAAAGCTACGTGCAAACCCCCTCTCCCTAGGTAAGAAGGGTTAGGGTGCTTATAGAAAGGGTATGCTTACAGTTGACAAGATTAAAAAAAAATGCTACTGTGCGTAGAACAAATAGGTGTTTTTACACTTAGATGGTGTAGATGGTTATACTTAGATTGTTGGAGTGCAATGTGAAGTGGCACTGGGAGTGACTCATAAACAACTGGGAATATTCCTTCAGTGGCACTAGACAATCATGGCTGTCACAGGCAAAAAGAGAGTTTTAATAGTTAATGAGTATCAATGACAGAAGAGTATTATTTAATCCTCCACTAGCCTGGATAAGCGCAGGGCTGCTCAGGTTTTCAGAGCAGTGCTATAGGGACGATGCCTCAGTGCAGGTGGTCTCGCGACAAACCAGGAAAAAAAAATGGAGTCCCCTCTCACCCTTCTTCCTGAGAGCTCAGCGCTTGCCGGCCTCTGTGCAGACACACTGACAAAGAACCAAACCAGCTGAAAACTTCTTTGGGAAGAAGCACTAGTTGTCTATAGCTGGCACAGCAGCAGAAGAAAGGATACCAAGACCAGTGGGACCACTCCAGCAGCTGCTTGACACCGTATCAGCCTAATTACAACCTGAAGAACTGCCAGTACTGCTGACAGTTCTGCTTAATTACCTCTGTCTCACCATGCATCCTGCTCCCCAGATAGACAAAAATCTGAGAGTTTCTACTACCACCACAAAGAAATTTATAGCCACTACAGTCACTGAGAAAAACTGAAAACTGTTCCTGAAGTCCCAGAAGAAGAAAGTAAAGAAATACACCATCTGAAGATGTTCTTCAGCTACCACAAATTTCTGGCAGACCCTATTTGGAGGGAAGAGAAAAGGAAGGACTTGATTGTTGATATTGACAGCAGTGATTTACTGACAGCTGTTTTGATATTGACAGCAGTGATTTACTGACAGCTGTTTTGATATTGACAGCAGTGATTTACTGACAGCTCCGTGCCATTAACACAGATACCTTTCCACCATTTCCCACATCCTGCACCAGCTTAAACAAAACAAGAAAACAAACCCTGAAGACAACTCGTTCCATCCTAAACTCCTTGACAATTTAAATCTGTCCCTATAAATATCTGATGTGAACTCAGGAAACTGGACCAACAGCTTCAGTCCACACTTCCTGAGAGGGGAGTTTGTCATAGCAGCACTGTGTGTATGCATATGTATGTATGGATACATGTATACACATTCATACACACACTGAACATTCATTTTTTTAAAAAATGCCATGTAAAAAGTATATAGTAACATGCACAAAGTAATGTTTATGTGCAGATATAAATGTACAGCACACAAATGTATTTTTATTAAAAGTCTGTAGTAAGAACATTGGGCGCAACAGATAAGTTTCAGATATAGATAGATGCAAAGTTACAAGACATGCAAGTCGGAAGAAAAATTCTCAAGGACACTAACGCCCCCAGAGGGTTCCCTCTGGATAAAGACTACAACCCAAAGAATAGGAGGGAAACACAGTGACTGCACTTCCCACACACAGCTACTGTCGCCACACTTCAAATTACACACACACTGCAGCAGCAGTGAGGCCAGCTATGAGGCAGTGTGGCCACGGCCCAGGAGCAGGTGCGAGCAAGCCGGGAGCAGCCCTGCGGAGCCTCTGTGCGGCACTTGGCCTTCCGGCACGGTGCCAGAAAGGTCACCATCACTCTTCCCCCGTGGAGATGCCGGGGCTGCTGCTCCCCAACACCCTGACAGAGAGGTCTGGTCTCCCAAGGACCTCTTGCCACAGGAACAGTTGGCTGGCATGCAGAAATGGAAAGCTTCAAAGGCTCCTTGCTTCTGCTCCAGCCTGCTTCAAGGCAACAGAGAAACTAGTATTTTAAGGAACTTGTTTCTCAGGAATAAATATTTATAATGAAGCTAATCTGAAGGGCCTGCTGTTCCCAAAGAAAAGAAGCAACAACAGCGAGTTCTCTTAATCTTGAGTCACAGGGTTAATCATCATCTTTTTTCCTCTGGCATAAAAAGAGGGCACACAAAAAATAGCTCGTGTAATTTATTAATGTTATGCATGAAGTGTCCTGAAACAAGATACTGGTATTAAAAAATAATAATCAATGAATCAGGTTCAAAAGAACTACAGCATGTAGACCTGGCGTACCTCATAAAAATCAAGATTTATTACAATACAAAGAGTCAGGCAAACTACCTTGTGAACTGCGTAGAGCATCAGAAGACAAATATGACCTCTGAAATTTGGAGTTAAAAAAAGGAGAGGCTAGGATGGCTGGCTACCTCATGTAGAAATTGTATGTTGACATCTGTTCACAAAAGCATTGCATTTTGTCTCTGGAGCAGATTCTTCTAAAGGAGTGAAAAAAAAAATTATTCCTGATGGTGTCAGTGGAATTAGGACCAAACCCTCCACATGAGACACAGCAAGCAATCCTTCCCCCATTACTCCTTATTTCCAGTAAGATAAAGGTAAATCAGCCTACGTAGGTGTAGGTGTGAGGAGAAAGGAGACATGCTCTGAAAATTCAATATATACACATAGTGATTATGCAACAGACTACAAGAAGTATGGGGCTGGGGGGTTGGATTTGATTTTTAAATAGATGGTCTATCTAGAACATCACCACTCAACCAATTTATATTGTTACTTACGCCAAATACTTGTTACCCAGAAGTACCCTGTATGAAGTCACTGGCACCATCTGGTCAAAGAGCACTCACTACACAGCCCTTTACACTCCAAGCAATCCCACTTTCATGGGGCTGCTCCAAAAACCATGGAATAAACCCCTAGGAAAGTATGACCCAATATATTACCTCTCTCATATGCGAGTGGCATTTCTTTGACACTTCAGCTTCTCTTAACACTAAAAGCAGCATAAGCTAAAGGACAATAATAACAAAATGTTTCACTACATGAACAACTCCTGCTACTGACATGCAAATCCAGAAGTTAGTCATGTCACTTAAGCATCACTCCAAAGTACTCAAATTACTGCATTCTTCCCTAACACAGAGAAGAACAAACAATAAAGTGCTGAAAATCGCAGCTCTAGTTTCCAGAGACTTTTTGTGTTTTTTTAAAAAAAGCCCACTTTTGAAAGGAACAATTGCATAAAAGTACATCGGAATATCGAACACTGACCAACAGCCATCCTCATCTTTTGCCTTTGTCCTCATAGACTTCACATAAAAGTACTCATAAACTAAAAAAAGGCACCTTGGGCTTCAAAACCCCAATTTTAAGATAGCACAAAACTGAATTTGACAACAGGCATCTCATTTTCAGCAAAACTCAGTGTTCACGCTACTGAGCTCCTGAAAGTGTAATTACTGTTTTTAGAGTGTGGATAGAAAGTAAAGTTTTAATGTTAAAACATACTTGCATTTTAAACCTTCAAGTGAGGATTTAAATAAAGGTTGTAAAATTAAAACCATAGTGTATATTTTTTTTCCAAGCTAAGATTAGTTTTTATTCCTATGAAAACCAGTATGTACATTTTCCAAAGATGATTCACAGGAACATGTATGATCCTAAGACAAGACCTTATCAAGTTGTAAGCACTTGTGAAAAAATTCTAAACTGTATGACCACAGTCACAATGACCTGGCACACCTCCCTCCACACTGTTAGCATACATGTGGGAAAGAAAAAAAATTAAAAAATCTCAAAATACTTTTCCTATCAATATTGATGTACGAGACTGACATTATTAACAGTGTTTTAAAAATTTTCTTTGTGTTCATTATTTTTACAACTCTTAATGAAAGGCTATTCTCATTGACTGATATGTATATATAGATGTATAGAATATTACTATTTCAATGCCAGGATATTTTAACCTATATATGTTTATTTAAGCAAGAGTATAAATTATTATATGCTTACACTGAGGAAAAAACCCCACAACCCTCATGGAATAAGAATACTATTGAAATATACTTTGTATTAATAACTGATGCCAAGCAGTTAGTTCAACAGAAATCTGCATTCTATCAAAATGGTTAAAACAGAATTATTTTAAAAGATTTCTCAAGATTAAATTATCCAAAACAGTTAGGATACAACAGTATCATACCTTTTTGTTATGCATCAGGTTGGTTTGGTTTTTAAAATGTTTTAATTAATAGTCAGCAAGTGGAGAGGACTGTTGTCTGTTCACTTGACCAGTATAGTTTTCATTGTTACAGTAATGAGGAACATTGTCTGCAAAAGAAACTGCTATTATCAAAAGCCGTCACCACATTCCAATGAGAATTGGTTAAACCTTGGCAGGTGAAGTGTGCAGTTTTTCCACTAGTCAAGAACTTCAAAACTTTTTGAAGAAAATACGTATAGTGTCAGTACTACAAGGTCATTTCAATGAAGTATAGTAGGCTATTCTAAGCTTATTGTCGACCTTTTTTTTCCTCCATTAAAATGGATTTTGAACGTGTTTGTATTTAAAAATTGATGCAGAATATTCACACCATTTTATCCATATGCTAAATGGAAAACAAAATGTTTTAGAATCTGTCATTTGAGCTCTATTTGTATTTACATAGCAGGCGACAGCACTTGGACTCTTTCAGCGGTACCTCAGTGTTAGTATAGACACTGCAAATCAGAGCGAGCCCCCCAATCACTATCCTGCGGGTACCACCACACACACCGAGCAAACTATCAATGTAAGGAGACCAAAAAAAAGCCACTGGGGGCTTCTCCTCCCTCTGCTCCCACCCACGCCCAAAGCAGCCAAGCTGCTCGGAAGAAGAACATTACATTACGCCTGGCAGTTCTAACAAGGCTCTTTTCCTCTCACGCTTTTACTTTGCCTGCACTTTTTCCCTGGCTGTCACCGAATGAAGAGGCTGAACTACACTCTCCCCTCGCTGCAGCTGTAACGGAAAGGTCAGTGTTGCACAGCCACGGAGGCGGCGAAGGACCCATTTCCCGCCCCCCGCTGCGGCGCGGCGCCGATGCACAAGCCTTGCCCTGCGGCCGTCCGGAGCGAAGCCCCCTTCTCCGGCAGCCCGCCGGAGCCCAGCGGGCGGGCGAAGAGCCCAGCGACGGCCCTCGCCGAGCCGCTTCCCGGCCGCCGCCCGCTGGCAGGGAGCCGAGGGAGCACCCTGCCCCGGGGGCGGCGGCTGCCCGCCTCAGCCGCCGGAGCGCGAGCCCCCCCTTCTCCTCCCCATCTCGCGCCGCGGCCCCCACCCCCGTGCCGCGCGCACGCAGGTACCTTCCTACTGGGCATCGCCCCCTGACAAGGCAGCCACGTCCCCTATCACGTGGCAGGGGAGCCCCGGGGGGCGGAGCGAGGGAGAACCCCCGGCCCTTTCTAGCTTTGGCGCCGCCAGAGCCGCAGCTCCTGATTGGGCAAGGCGCGGGTGACGTCACGGGGGAGG